>CM069914.1:70219253-70764931 GCA_036172215.1 Camellia granthamiana
ATTATGTATTTAATTTATTTTTTTTTATACTTGAAATTTTGATTCTCAACCTATCTCAATATTAAAATTTGTCAATTTTATACAAATGAATATCTGCGTATATATAATCTCATTAATAAAATTTGAAATCAAATATGAGATTGGAAGTTCCAATCCTATTGTATAATCCGACTAATCAAACATAAATATTATATTAACTACAGTGAAGCTGTATTCCTTTTTTTAGCAGTGCACTCCCCTTGAGCCTTACACTATGACTTTTACCTACCGTAACGAAAAACAGCCCATACAAAAAGCAGATTAAATGTTGCAGTCTCGGCCGGGTATGATTGTCTAGGCCCGACCCGGCATTAAAGTCAAGGTTCTGTGTATCCAACCTGTTTCTGTTTCGCCTAATAATGTGCCGTTTGGTAATTTTTTATAGTTTATTATTTTTAAATTTATGAAAAATATTAAACACACATATATTTATTTTTTGAAACAACTAAACAAAAAAATATGTTTAGTATACATGTGTATTTTAAAATTTTGTTTGAAATTAAGTGAAAATGAATGTCAAGTAGTGGTCAAAAATGATTGGCAACAATCAAAAATAATAGTTGAAGGTGATGATCAAAGGTTGTTGCCAATTACAGAAAGGTGTGACCAAAGATAATTTTCGACAAGAAGTGTTGGTTAAAGGTGATTTTCACTAGTGGGAGGTACTTGGCATGCAATAGTCTAAAGTGACTGGTTATCGATTACGGAAGGTGGTTTGAGGTGGTTGGCAGAGACATAAGGTGATTAGCAGTTGTTGGAAGTCACCATAGACAATGGTCGGATATGGAGGCGGCTAGATGTGGTGGTGATGAGTGGTGTGTGGTTGTCAAAGGGGGTAGGAGCAGTGGTAGAGTCAGAATTTTGATTCAGAGGGGATAATAATAAAATAAAATGTTATTTCTATAATAGTGTTACCCACCCCATCGTGTTTCGATCCTAACAAACTTAACCTCATGTCTAATCACGGCATTGATTTAGATTGTAATTATCATCTCCAAACAAAAGTAAATATTTTATTGAAAGATTTTATTAAAAAAATAAGTAATCATTCTACATATTTGTATATATATTCATCACAGAAGGGGAAAAAATATCAATAAGAACAAATTAGCAAGTATTATAAAAAATAATATAAAATAAATATTTAAAGTTAGACTTTATAACATCATAAAGGTAATTTCTGTCATATAATAAACATTTGAATAGTGCAAATTATAAAAACTATTTTAAATCAAAGAAAAAAAAAATAAAAGTATATATTTAAATTTACAGGGGCAATTTATAAACCTACACTTAGGCCTCGTTTGAGAATAGATTTTTTTAGTAACTATTTGACTTTTTGACTAAAATGTGATGTAAAAAAAACTAGTATATTTGGGATGACTTTTTGACTTTTTACGAAAAGATGTGCAAAAAGTAGAGAGAAAATGAAATCTTTGACTTTTTGATATGGGTTGTTGGCTTTTTGGTTTTTTTAGTAACTTTTTGACTAAAAGGGGCACTTGCCAAACGAGGCCTTAGGCCTCCTTTGGGAACAAGTTATTTTAGTAACTTTTTGACTTTTTGGCTAAAATATGAGGTAAAAAAAACTAGTATGTTTGGGGTGACTTTTTGACTTTTTATAAAAAGATGTGTAAAAAGTAGAGAGAAAATAGAATATTTGACTTTTTGGTATATGTTATAAGTTTTTTGATTTTTTTAATAATTTTTTAACTTTTTGACTTTTTAACTGAAATATTAACTTGTCAAACGAGACCTGAAATATAGATTTTAGAAAGTTGAGAAAGAGGCATGTGGCCCTCCTGGCCTTGCTCCGTCCATCCCATGGTGAGAGGAGGAAAGAATGATTTTTTTTAAGGGATTGGCTTCTCTTTAATTTGTTATTGAATTGGAGAGTATTGTTAAGTTGAGGGATTCACTACGGGTTCCGTTTCGATAATTTGAACCGGTCAATGTGTAGAACTTACCAAGTATTATATATCTATAAAAAATCACGTTGATCGGATATCGATAGCTATTTCATCATATCAGATTTATATCAACCATTTATTTTTTCACCGTCCAATTTTTTTAATACAAAACTGATTCGATCACGTAGCTATCGATATCCGATTACGTGATTTTTTACATGTATTATAGTACTTGACGAGTTTTACACGTTAACGGTTTAGATTATCAAAATGAAATCCTTTGTGGGCCCTACGGCCCAACAACTCCCTCTCATCCGATCACAGGTTGGAGGGAAGCCAAATCCTTTTTTTTTTTTTAAACTAATAATTGAAACCAACTCTTTCATAGTTATAAAAATTTAATGAATTGTTTACAAATATTTTGAAAACAGAAATAGATAACTAAACAAATTTTTTTTTATAATTATAATTTTTTTTATTTATAAATATAAATTATAAATATAAACCTTACTAAACAAGTCTTAACTGTTGCTTATCCATAGTTTCCAAAAAAAAAAATAAACATAAAACATAAAACATAAAGTGAAATATGTATATATATATACTTGTTTTGAAATTCACTCTTGCTCCACAAACCTCTCCCACCCTCCACCAACTTTCTCTACCCCGAATAACTCACTGAAAAATGTTTCTTATTTTTTTAATGTTAGTTTTCAAAATAAATATGTGTGTTAAGTGTTAGGAAAAATATACGATTTCACACAAATAAATTAATTAATAAAAATAAAAAATAATACAGAAAAATTAAATTAATAATGACACAAGAATTTTTACGTGATTCTCTCAACGTGAGATACGTTCACGGATCAAAATTCGATTCTACTATCAACCAATAGTTTTCAAATGACTACAAACGAGACACGAATGGTCTCACAAAATCGTCCTTAGGTGAATTCTATATAATCACAAATAAATAAGAAAAAAAATTTCACCAAATAGATGAACAAAAATCTTCAAAACAAATTATAGAAGATCCAAGATAACAACCCAAATCAACTTCAAATTAGAGACGGCAGCAACATCAACAAATCAAACACAAAGCATTGACTAATAATCACTAATTAAAATCACCTAGCATAGTCACCACAGATGAATCAAAATTGATAGCTGCAGCATCCCTCTCGGAAAATTCAACAAATATTCAAAAATATTATTGATTCTTGGACTTTTATCAAAACCCTAGTTATTACCAAACAAATTATTAAAATACCCGTTGGGCCTCCAAAAATTAGGTATAATATATTGAAAATATATTATAACTAACATTAAACTAAATTAAATATTTTTGATAAATCAATTGGTTCCATACTCCACTAAGGAGGTATACCCAATAATTCTCTCCCTACCAACTCAGGCAGAGACACCAACCATACCCGTCAAACTTTGACACTTTAAATGTTTGTCTCTCGACAAAGTCTTAGTCAACATATCTGAAATATTATTATTTGTGTGAACCTTTTCAAGTTGTAACAATTTCAAATCTAACACATCACGAATCCAATAATATCTCACATCAATGTGATTTAATTTCGAATGAAAAGTAAAATTTTTACTCAAATGAATAGCACTTTGACTATCACAATAAAGCACATATCTTTTTTGCTTCAAACCCAACTCTTGCAAAAATCTCTTCAACCATAACTCTTCTTTGCAATCTTCTGTAATAGCGATAAATTCAGTTTCAGCAGTTGAGAGAGCAACATATTTTTGTAATTTAGATTGTCATGCCATAGTTCTCCCTTTAAAAGTCATCAAATAACCCGAAGTAGATTTTCTAGAATCAATATCACCGGCCATGTCGAAATCTGTGAACCCATCAAGCATCGGCTTATCATTCCTAAAATACAAACACACATTCGAAGTCCCTCGAAGATATCTTAGAATCCATTTTACAGTTGTTCAATGTTCTTTACTAGGATTACAGAGAAAACGACTCACCACACCAACGGAGTGAGCAATATCCGGCCTTATACAAACCATGGCATACATCAAAGAGCCAACCGCTGTAACATAAGGAATTTTCAACATCTCTTTCTTGTCTTTCTCACTTGTAAAACATTGATTGAACTAAGCTCGAAGTGACCCGCAAGTGGACAACCAACCAACTTTGCTTTATCCATGTTGAACTTCGCAAAAAAATTTCAGTGTAGCATTTTTGAGACAACCAAATCAGCTCCTTTTTGCGATCACAAACAATTTTCATACCAAGTATTTGCGTTGCAGGTTCCAAATTTTTCATAGCAAAAGATTTGTTCAACTTCAATTTCAACTGGTTAATCATTGTATAATCTTGACCCATAATTAACCTGTCATTAACATAAAGTAAAAGAATAATAAATTTGCCATCCAAAATTTTTTTCACAAACATACAATCATCCGAAGTGGTTTTAGAAAAACCATTATTCATCATAAAAGAGTCAAATTTTTTTGTACCATTGCCGTGGGGCTTGCTTGAGACCATACAAATTTTTTTTTAATTTGCAAACAAATTTCTCTTTCCCTTTTTCTACAAAACTTTCCGGTTGCTCCATGTAAATTTTTTCTTCAAGATCACCATGAAGAAATGAAATCTTCACATCAAATTGTGCAACTTCAAGGTTCATACTTGCAGCCATGCCAAGTACAACTCGAATAAAAGACATTTTCACAACTGGCTAGAAAATCTCATCAAAGTCAACGGGTGTGCTTGGTTTGTGTTTTGAAACATGTTTTCGGAAGAAAATTTCCAAAAACATATTTGGTTACAAATTTTTTCAAAAAAATTTCAAAATTACTTATCTCTCTATTACACATCAACCAATCATTTTTTTTCTGTCCTCTCTCATTCTCAATCGCTTTTTCTCTCACACACATCTACTCAATTACAACAAAATATCAAATCATTCCGAACTCCCAATCTCCAAAACTATTTTCAAAATATACAACCAAACAAACCAAAAAAATTTTTAAACTCTCTTTCCAATTTTTTTTTTTTTTTTTTGAAAATTTATCTTAAAACACAAACCAAACACACCCAACATCTTTCTTTTGCCAAAGTCTTTAACAACAAGGCGTGTCTTGTACCTTAGATTCTTATTATCATCCTTCAATTTGAAGACCTACTTATTTTTCAGAATTTTTCTCCCCTTAAGCAACTTTACCAAATCATAAGTGTGATTTTCAAGTAAAGAATTGATTTCCTTTTCCATGGCCTTTTGCTAATTAACTTTCTTTGCGTGCTCAATTACTTCTTAGTAGCGCTCGGGCTCTCCTTGATTGGAAATCAAAACAAATTCATTGAGAGGTTACTTTCTCGAAGGTTACTAGTCCCTTGGTGTAACAACTCAAAAATTTAAGTTGTCCCTTAAATTTTATATTAGCACTATTTAATTATAAATGTGAAAAACACTAAAGGTTTTGTTAAATATTCTGTAAGAATAAAATAAAATATTGAATATTATGATTGTACGTGATAAAATGAATTTTAATTTAAAGTTTGAGAGTTATTGTGTATGGTAATAATATAATAATTATAATAATTAGGGTCAAAATGGAATTAATCAAACATCTTTAGATAAGATCAAAACAATCTAGAACCACATGGCTAACACCACGTGGCTTGCTGGCTATCATCCTAATCCAATTGACCCCAATTGACTTAGAGTGTGGGTCTTGAGCAGAACTCCTATAAATATGAGATGTATTGGGAACTTAGAAGAAAGAAAACGAACAGTGAGAGAAAGGAGGAAAGGCATAGCCAAGAAAAATAGGAAGGAAAAGAAACTAAGGAAATAAGACGAAAATACTGTCAAGAAGGCTTTGATAGCTGAAAGAAAGAGTGAAGTATTAATTTTAAGGTGAGTTATATTATACCTTGAGTTACCATTATATGTTTTACGTATGTTTTGAGTTACCATAATTTATTTTATGTAAATTGTGTTTTATAAATTATATTAGCATTTCTAATTTATGAACCTTATTTTATATAATAAGGAAAATCCATGGATATAACTTTTTATTAAAATGTATTTTGAGTAATTATTTTATAAGTACCTCTACGGAGGTCCCATGTCTTGGGGGACTTAAATAACCATTGGCCCTCTAATTAGTCATTTTGTGACCCTTTATTGTCTTGGATCTATTGACCTCTGTTCTGTGCGGAGCAAAGTGCTGTACGGAGCTAAGTGCTACACTATTGTGGGAGCCACCTCTAGAATTTGTACGAGCCACTTCTTGAGTCCATGCATCTGTTCTGTTCTGTTCTGTACCGTGATTATAGTTATTTACATAATTTCGGTATTATATGTCAAATGATTTCCGTACTATATATATATATTTTGTATTTTAATATCAACTTTTGTTTAGCCTCATAATTATCCATGGTGAATTTTATGCCCTTATGCTCTTAGTATAATATTTCTCTCTGTCATGTGCTTATACCTGTTTACCAATTTTCAGGAAACAATGCAATTCAAAAATAGTTTTTGGAAAGTCTTAGATGTGTGGCTGCAGAATAGACACACACAACATTTTTATGATATTTTTATATGTAAATATCGATCTTTTTGGTCAATAAATTTTGTAATAAAAGTAGAAGCTCCAATGATTATTTTGGTACCCTCACTTAAATATTATTTCCGCTCACGTTTATTAATTTGTTCAAAAATTAGCCGGAGGTAACTTCAGTTAGTGGCCATCACGATGCTTAACCTTTGGGTACGGGGAGCGGGTTGTGAAACTTGGAGATTTTCTCAACTCAAGTTATGGTGGCGGTTCTTGAGTTAGATGCTCTTCTTCAATTTCGAGCTCAACTTCATTTGGAGTAGCATCGTCATCTACATCTTCAAGAGGTGGCAGCATATCTCTCCCATTTTCATCATTGACTAAAGATGAAGAAGATAGATCCATGACAATTAGATCACTAGTTTTTGGTTTTGGTTGATCACCTTTGCCAAAGTCTTCAAGTGTTTGGTCTTCAAAAAACACAACATCGCGACTTCGAATAACTTTATTGTCGACCTGATCCCACAATCTATAACCAAATTTATCACGTCCATAGCCAAGAAAAATGTATTGTCTTGATTTGCTATCAAGCTTGGACCTCATATTTTTTGGAATGTAAACAAAAGCTCGACAACCAAACACTCTCAAATGTTCATAAGACACATCTTTGTCGGTTCAAACTCTTTCGGGAACATCACTATTCAAAGGATAGGAATAAGACAAATTGATCACGTCAACTGCTGTCCTCATTGCCTCACCCCAAAAGGATCTTGGTAATTTAGCATGTGAAAAGTAGACACCTTGTTCTTTTCATAATGGTACAATTCATTCTCTCGGCAACGTCATTTTGTTGAGGAGTCTTCTTAACTATCTTTTGATACCGAATACCTTGGCTACGATAATACTCGTCAAATGGCCCAATGTATTTACCATTATTGTCTATTCAGATGCACTTTAATATCTGTCTTGTTTCTCTTTCAACCATAGTCTGAAAATGCTTAAACATATCTAGAACTCGATTTTTAGTTTTTAGTACAAAAGCTCAAACTTTCCTTAAATAATCATTAATGAAAGTAACAAAATAAAGGGCATCACTATGTGTTCTAACTTTTAAAGGACCACAAACATATGAATAAATCAACTAAAAAATATTTTCTTTTCTAGAAGCAACATTTTTATGAAAAGAAACTATATGTTGTTTATCCGCCAAAATATGAATACAAATTTTAAGATGTGTACCTTTCAAACAGGGTAGAAGTTCTTTCTTGAACAAAATTTGCAGCATCTTTTCACTCATGTGCCCAAGCCGCTTGTGCTATAATTTGGTAAAAGTATCATCTTCAAGTGCATTGAAAACACCTTTACAAATTCGTTCTTGCATCAAATAAAGTGTGTGAGTCTTCTTGCATTTAGCCACCACCAAAGATCCCTTTGTGAGCTTCCATTTTTTTTATCACCAAATTTGTTGTTATAACTTTTATCATCTAGCTTCCTGGTAGAGATGAAATTAAGGCGAATGTCTGGAACATGGCTCACATCTTTAAGCAACAACTTGCAACCCAAATTTATTTTTAAGCAAACATCACCCATGCCAACAATCTTGGACAAACCTTCATTACTTATTCGAACACACCCATAATCTCCTTTGGTGTAAATAGTGAAGAAATCAACTTGAGAAATTACATGAAAAGAAGTACCAGAATTAATCACCTAATTACTCTTTTGGCCCACAAAATTAACACAATCATCTTTACAAACGACCGTAAGATCACCATCGGTAGTAACTGCCGTTGTGTCTTCTTGTTTCTTGTCCACACTTTTGTCATGCCTTTTCTCTTTGTCCTTGAACTTGCGGCATTCCCGCTTCGTATGCCCTTTCCAATGGCAATAATAGCACTTAATGTCTTTCTTTGAAAAAAAACTATCTCTTGATTTGTCACGGCTTTGATCACGACCATGAGGAGTCTTACTTTTCCCCCTTGTTTCGTTTTCGCCTCTCACAACAAATGCCTCCGAATGAGAAGAATCCGTTGATTTTCTTTTAGTTTCATTCAACAAGCTACTAGTGACTTGACTCATTGTAACAACTCCATCGAGCGCTGAATTACTAATCGTCACAACCAAAGTCTCCTAACTTTCGGGCAAAAAACTAAATAACATCAATGCCTGCAACTCATTATCAAAAACAATTTTCATAGAAGCAAGTTGGTTAATAATACTCTTTATTTCATTCAAATGTTCCGAAATAGTGCTGCTATCTTTATATTTTAAATTAACTAACTTACGAAACAGAAAAGCTTTATTTGTGGCTGATTTTCTATCATAAAGACTTTCTAATTTTTTTCATAAATCATGTGCTGAAGTTTCGTTAACAACATGATGAAACACACTGTCATCAATCCATTGATAGATGACACAGATAGTTTTTCGATTAAGTCTATTACATTCATCATCTTTCATGCCCCCGGGTTTGCCATTATCACCCTCAATAAGCCCACACAAATCTTTACAAAATAATAAGTCTTTCATTTTAGTTTTTCAAATTACCCAATTGCTTTCATTGAAGCTAGACATACGATCTACATTCCCCTCAATTGATTTACACAAGTAAATAAATATAAATAAACTGTAAACTTTGATATTAGTTGTTAGGGAAAATATATAATTTCTCACAAATAAATCAATCAATAGAAATAAAAACTAATGTGAAAAAATTAAATCAACAATGACACAAGAATTTTTACATGGTTCCCTCAATGTGAGGTACGTTTATGGAATCGAAATCTGATTTCACTATCAACCAATAGTTTTCAAACGATTACAAACGAGACACGAATAATCTCACAAAACCACCCTTAGGTGAATTTCAAATAATTATAAATAAACAAGAGAAAATATCTCACTAAATAGATGAATAAAAGTCTTCAAAATAGATTATAGAAGACCCAAAATAACAACCCAAATCAGAGACTGTAGCAGCATCAACAAATCAAGCACAAAGCATTGAGCAATAGTCACCAATTAAAATCACCCAGCACAGTCACCAAAGATGAATCAAAATTGATAGCCACCACACCCCTCTCCGAAAATTCAACAAATATCCAAAAATATTATTGATTTTTGGGTTCCAATTTATTGATCTAAACCGTTTAAGTTTTAATGTATTTTGGGATTATTTATAGAAAAATTAAGTTGATTAGATATCTATAAACATATGTTTGGATAACAAATTTTTTTGAAAAATAGACGGTCATTTAATTTTAAAGATAAATGTGATCTAAACATGTAATTATTAATATCCGATTAATTTAAATTATTTATTTATTTTTTATGAATGACGTATTGGAAAATACTAAACTCGAACAGTTTAGATCAACAAATTAAGCCCATAATGAACAAATTGAACCTTCCAATCTAAACAATGAACTGGAGGGAAGTAATCTTCTATTGAATATGCCCATAATAATTAATCAATTTGAAAGTTGCCATGTGAAAAATGAAACTGACTCATATGTTAAAAACTCCATAAACATGAATAGTTTCTATTTATCATTATATTCACAAGTTATAGATCTTTTCATGAGCATTAGCCAGCCATTAATATATATTCCATTATGTAAAACACACAATTCATTCGATGTGGACACTTCCATCAGATAACTTTGATTCTCGATAAGTCACACAACAATAATATATTTTTCTCAAATATTTTCCCTTACCCTAACAATTAATAAAAAATTATTATACACCTCTCTTTCTTTTCACGCTCACGGTTTTAATAATCAGCAATGATTCAGATCACTAATTTTAATATTTTAATAGAGAATTAATGACATGGTAATGAATAAAAAAAATAAAATAAAAACAAATCAAGACTAAAACATCACATCACTGTGGGTGGAGCACACTGTCAACTCATTAGAACTACCTTTAGAGCTCAAAAATTAGAGGTCTAAAGCATTTTTCTTCAATAATAGTTCCAACTGCATACTCGTACAGATATAGATATTGTGTATATTGGAATGTTTTGAAAAGTTGATAAAGAGTTAATTTTTTAATTTTTTGACTTTTTGGTGACTTTTTTAACAAAAAAAATTAACTTTTTTAGTGACTCTTTTACAGCTTTTTTGGAAGAAATTGATAAAAAATCAAAAAATTGACTTTTTACCAACTTTCCAAATTACCCCATTGTCGTGTATATCAAGTGAAATAATGCATGAACATGGATAGAATGGCCCCCTACAAGACCTATACAAACGTAGGTAGACAAGGAAACAAAGAAGGAAAAGTAAGGTGGGGACTGTAATTACATCACTTTTATGATATTATATTATGGTCCTCGGGGGACCTATTTGCAAAACCCAAAAAGTCCAAGTCTCTAAAACCTCAATTCACGTGTGGGTAAGGGCCCCCCCAGCAATCTCGCAATCAGCATTAAATTCTTCGCACGTGTGCCATCTATCATTATGTAAGGTTGCCAATCGTCAACCTGATCTCTTCATTCATTAAGGTTCGTCTTTGTGTGGATTAAATATTTTAGTTAAAAAATTATGACAAATTATTATATATTTTTATTTTTTATCATTTTTTTTTATAAAAATCAAAAAATATTAAAATAGTATACTCTTAAACGAAACCTAAATAATCATGTGCTCACTTGCTCGTTAATATGAAAATTTGATTATCTAATTTACAAAATAATAAATATATGTATAGTTTGGCTGCATATGTTTTTTATTATTAGAATGAGATACCAGGTATGCTATAAACTAAAGACATTTTATATAGTTTAATAGAAATTGAATTTATTTGAAGAAATAAAAAATCTATTTTTCACTTTTTTTAAAAAATAAAATATTTTCCAAACCTAACAAATGCTAGTTTACTATCACCACCATCACCCTCGTCTGACCACCACAACAACTATTGTTGTCACCGCTATCCCACCACTCTATAATTATTATAGCCACCTTATCACCACCACTATTGTTACTCCCACTCAACCACTGTCATTATTACATCATTTTATCATTATTATCATTACTATTACTATCATTATTAATGACAAAACTAAACTTAAACAGTGCGAAGTCATATAAAAAAATTCTATCACTATGCATTAGTTGTAGGACCTAATTAATATACTTTTCAAGAGTAGCCCCACCTCCGCCCCTGTCCCGCCAAAACTCAACTAGTAAATCTCATTATATGTCACAATTATTGAATTAATTATTTAGGTAGGTACTTGTGAATAGCCCAATTCACTATTTCATATGTAATTTTATTATTGATTAATGATACCATTTGTCATTAATGATATAGTATTAATTTTGTTATTACATATTAATTTTAGTATTGAGTCTTAAAATATTTGCTATTTTTAACCTTTGAAAAAAAAAATATATATATATATATGTTTCATATAAAGTGGTGAAAATTTTTACTTATTTTTTTATCTTTACCACCAACACCATGATTTTGTGTTTTAAAACATATAATTGTGAAACAGGGATTGGGGATTGATATGGTATGGGCAACATAGAAGTGGCAAATAGGAGTGTGTAGAGATAGATGCTAAAATTGAAAACTTTGATTCAATGAATTTGACAAAAAGTGAAATGAGGTGGACCATTTGTGTCTGTGGTTCTTTGATAGATAAGACTGTTGAAATTCAAAAAAGGAGTACCAAGCAAATTCAATTACACAAAAGGGGAGGCCTAATATTGTGACGCCCACGCCCCTTTCTTTTGTCCAATGCTAGTCTTTTCGAGCTCTTAATCATGCATGGGTTTTCTCCATTGCTTGTCTAGTATTTTTTTTATTTTTTTTATTTTTAATGTGTGTGTTTGTGTGATTATGATAGGTATTTAGATAAGTTTTGCAATAACATACCTAACTTATGTTGGAGTCTAGGCACATATTTAGACATAAGACGTACATATTTTGGTCCATCCGTGCCCATGCGCCTACACAATAATGTGAAATATAAGAAATTTTCCTGACCTAATGAAGATTCATGACTAGGGATTAGTATTAGTTCTCTCGATTCGATTCTAATAAAATTTTATATAATATAAAATCTATATGCTATGAGTAGCATATTTATTTTTATATTTAAGACTTAAATTGTTGTAGTGTTATGTTTGGTGATAATTTGCTATTTGATTTATAATATTTATTTGACAAATGCTAATAAGTGCCACTGAAACACCATTTAATATTGGGGCAGAGATAAAAATTGCTTTGGAAAAAGAGATTAAAAAAAACATGAAATTCGTGAAAAGTGTTTTGAAATTAGTAAAAATGTTTTGTTATCTTTCATTTTTTATCTTCTTCTTGTATCTTGGAGCAATTGTTAGTAAGACACATTTTATTTCACCAAGATTAATTTTAATTTAATTTGTAAATAACAATTAATCACACCCGTAATAATCCCCACTTGGTGAGGATACCCGCAAGGAAGGGTAGGAAAAATCATCCTACTTGAGGTGGGAAAGGGAGACGAGGACAGTGCAAAAAAAATCCGGCCGGTTGCCATTCCTACCTATTTGCCCCATCAAGGGCCTTTTTTGCAAATTCAAAATGTTGAGCCTATCGGTGTAAAATTGGCGGGCACTGGTTACCGTTTTACCTAAAAAAAATTGAGGGGCATTAGAAAAGCATATCTATTCTCTAGGAACAAAAAATACTAAATACAAAATTTATAAAATATTTATAATTATAAATATGAATATTTAAAATCACATCTGTGTTTAATTTTGATTTTGACACAGTTGTTAAACCTAACCGACAACCTAACATTGAAAGGGAAAAAATAAAAACAACAATGATTCATCCCCCCTTTTCCCCCCACCCCCTTTGACCCCCTCTTTCTCTCATTGGTTACTTTTTCTTTTTCTTTTTCTTTTTTTTCCTACTCCTCCAATCACCCCCCGCCACGTGGCAAAGGGGGGTGAGGGGGGTGACCCCCAAAAGGGGGTCCCAAGCATTATTCAAATAAAAATAAAGACACAAGGCTAAAGATTGCATCCATATAGTGAAGTTTAGAAAATTCTACGATAGTTCCGAAATATTACGTAATCATACTTTTTCACCAATTACTATTTATTATATTCTTTTATGTTCTCCAATCACTCAATATAAATAATCAATACTTTACCTATTCTACCAATATATTACCATGAAATATCACGTGGCTATTATATTTATAATTATAAATATGAATATTTAAAATCACATCTGTGTTTAATTTTGATTTTGACACAGTTGTTAAACCGACAACCTAACATTGAAAGGAAAAAATAAAAATGGAGACACAAGGCTAAAGATTCCATCCACAGTGAAGTTTGGAAAATTCTATAATAGTTTCGAAATATTACGTGGTCATACTTTTTTACTAATCACTTTTTATTATATTTACTCATATTTTTCAATCATCAAACACAAATAATCAATATTTTACTTATTTTACTAATATATTACTATAAAATCTCATGTGACTATACCCTACCAAATAATCACCCGTGAAGTTTGGGGTGGGTGGGTGGGTGGGGGAGTCAAAGGGTCGACACTGCCCCATACTGCTCCGTGCCAAACTATAAGTTGGGAGCTTCTGATTCCATTCATCAGTAAACATCATGCCCAACACTAATGTTACAAATCAATATTACAACCCCAAAACAAGAAAAAATAAATAAATAACCTCAAAAGTAGTTTTTAGAATGCACGCATCAATTAATGTCGTGTCCAACAATAACGCTCTATCCAAACATAAAATAAATTACAATGCATTCTTGAAACTTTTCTTTTAAAAATATAGGTGATCTTATGCTACTATCATCGCCAATTATATGTAGCCATCAACTTCTGTTATTGCTAAACTAACTGGATTAGTTTAGTTGGTCATTACTATATACTTTTAAATAAAAAAGTCAATGGATGAATGTTTGCCAACAGAAAATATTAATTGTTTTTCTCTGATTACCAGGGTGCTTTGGTGTATTATGTTTATTCCTTTTTGATGTGTTACAGATAGGAGACAGACCCAATAGCCCATAATAAAGGCCCCAGAATGGCTGGAGCACGCTTGCGATTCATTTGAGATGTGAATTGATTTTTTGCCTTTTGTAGATATTTTAGCTTAGGGCTAAACAAAGTTTCGTTTGGAATCAGCTTTTTGATATTTTTAATTTTTGTGAGAGAAAAAATAAAATGATTATGGTTTGAATGTGATATTTTATTTTATTAATTTTTTAACATATTTTATCTTTTTGTGACTATTTTAACCTCAAACTATTATACCAAACGAGTGAAGGGGTTCATGGGACACTTATATTTGCCTGGCCAGTTGGTCTACCCACCTAGTCAGCAAGCCAGCCATGGATAGAATACTCATGGAATGTTACACTTTCTATACCATTTTTTTATAATCAGATGTTTAGATCAGTTTACGCGCATCTCAATTAATTCTGAGATTCTAAAGTTAACGACTAATCACGCTGTCTATACTGGTAACAGTATGGACATGTGGGCGGTCCCCTTCCCTCCACCTGCAAAAGTGCACAGTCGAAGGGTCCTTGAGAAGGACACTCTCCAATGAGTTCTCAAAGATTTGTTTGCAGGTCACACGAGGAAGAAACACACTCAAGCGTATCCCAAACCCAATTTATTCACCCAAAAAAGAAAAAAAGTATCCCAAACCCACCCGTCTCCGATTGGGTCCAGTCCATTTTATGTGTAACTGTAGGTCTTTCATAATGTACATGGTTTGACCTAAGATTTTTGTGGACAGTTCATGTTCATGTCTGCTCGATTTCCAACCAAAAAATCTCTCGACAAGAGCAGTAGATCATACCAAATGTGGATATTACATGCATGATCTTACATTATGTTTGGATTGGGTGATTTGGAGAGAAAAGAAAAAAAATGAAAAGACTTGTTTGGATAACTTAAATGGAGAGAAATAGGGAGAAATAACACTCATTTTCAATATTTTCAAAAGTGGAGAGATTCACTACAACATTTTCTTAGTTTAGTGATATTTGAAAGTGTCACAAAACTATTCTTCTAATGACATTTTTTGATCTTGTGGCATTTTGAACAAGTGCTACTTCTATCGGTGCCACGGTAGATACTTGCAAGTGCCACTGCACCGTCATGGCTAAAAACTTTCAATGACATTTTAATGTCATGGTAGATATTATTTGTGGCACTATCAAGTGCCATTAAAAAAAGAGTTAGTGACACTTATAAGTGTCATTACACCATCAAGACTAAAACCTTTCAATGACGCTTTAATGTCATGGTAGGCACTATTCGTGACGCTATCAAGTGCCATTCGTGACAATAATTCGTTGTAGAACAATTTGATCCGCTCTTGCAGAGACTCGAACTGCCAACCTCCCGCACCATAAACCTTATACACCACACTCTTCCCACTACACCTCTATAGCACCATGTGATTATATATACAACATATATTATTTATATAGTACATACATCTATATTAATATAAAAATATATGTATAAACATAATTATTTTATTGAACATAATTTATGTAAAAGAAACTATTTACTAGTAAAATAAAAAAAGACCACTTTTGCCGACTAAAAATATTTTTTAGTCGTCAATTTTATATTTTTGGCTACTAATTATTTTTTAGTTGCTAAAAAACTTAACTTTTGCCTACCAAAATCGGATTTGATCACCGAAGATGCACTTTCAGCTACCAAAATTTTGGTCGCTAAAAAATTTAATTCCCACATTAGGATTTTAGTTCTCCCGCGCTAAAAATAACCACTTTTGGCGACTAAACTTATTTTTTAGTTGCCAATT
Source organism: Camellia granthamiana (assembly GCA_036172215.1). Classification (NCBI taxonomy): domain Eukaryota; kingdom Viridiplantae; phylum Streptophyta; class Magnoliopsida; order Ericales; family Theaceae; genus Camellia; species Camellia granthamiana. The sequence continues at coordinate 70,235,580 of CM069914.1, forward strand.
GTAGACTTTTGGTTACTAAATTTTTTTTAATCACCAAAAAGCTTTACTTTTGACTACTAAAATTTTTTTAGTCGGTAAAACCCATATAATTAGTGAACAAACTTATTTTTAGTCGCCAATTGTAGACTTTTGGCTACTAAATTTTTTTAGTTGCCAAAAAGTTTTACTTTGGGCTACTAAAATTTTTTTTGTCACTAAAACCCATATAATTAGCGACCAAACTTAGTTTTGGTCGCCAATTGTAGACCTTTGGCTACTAAAATTGTTTAGTCACCAAAAAACTTTACTTTTGGTTACTAATGCTGTTTTGGTTGCTGAAAGTTATACTTTCAGCGACCAAATTTTTTCTTTCAGCAACCAAATTTTTTTTTGTCAGGAAATTTAATCGCCGAATATGCTTTTTCCTGTAGTGTATATTGAGTTTAATTTATTTATTTTTAATAATTTACTACATTCTAAAAATTTTAAAAATATATTGGCATTTTTTATTTTTTCAAAAATGCCGTTATAAGTTTGGAAAGTTTTTGACTTAGTGGCATTTCTCAAAATACTATAAAATATTTGTTTATAAAACTTTTCACCTAATTGCCATAAAAAGTAATTTGCACCTACCTAGTGTCCTGACATTTTTTAAAAAATGCTATTGCTATTAAAGTTTAGTGGCATCTGTTGGTAAATGTCACGAACATAATTTTTTGTGTCATTATTTTATAAAATGCCATAAAATTGATGTGACATTTCTTTATTGAAATGTCACTAGAGCCTTATATGTTTGTGGCTTTGTAGCATTTATCTAAATGTGTCACCAAATATTATTTTTGTGGCATTTTTTAAAAACATGTCACTAGTATAGTGTCACTAAAGTGTGTTTTTGTTGTAGTTTTGTGACACTTGTTCATTGAAATGTCACTAGAGCCTTTTATGTTTGTCGTTTTGTGGCATTTTTAAAAAACGTGCCACTAAATATCATTTTTGTGGCATTTTCTAAAAATATGCTACTAGTGTAGTGCCACTAAAGTATGTTTTTGTTGTAGTTTTATAACACTTGTTATTGAAATGTCACTAGAACCTTTTATGTTTGTCGTTTTGTGGCATTTTTCAAAAACGTGCCACTAAATATCATTTTTTGTGACATTTTCTAAAAATATGCCACTAGTGTAGTGCCACTAAAATATGTTTTTGTTGTAGTGATTGGGGGAGAAAAAAAACCAACAAATTCTTATATTTTCATAATATCAATTTTATTTCTGTAAAAATAAAAAAAAATAAAATAATTGACACCCATGTCCTCCCAGGCATTTAATTAAGACTGTTACAAATTAATGCATGATTATTCCTGGAGTATTGTTTAGAGTCGGGAATAGGGTGAAAAATATCTTTAAAATAGATGTAAAAGTTACAAATATTTTGATTTCAATAAAAGTGTTTGTCTCAAAAAAAAAATAAATAAATAAATAAAATTGTTTCATCATTTTTATTTTCTGTTTTTTCTTTTTTTCTTTTGTCTTTTTTTTTTTCCCAAGGCTAGTTAGCAAGATTCCATATTAAGAAAAGAGTTGGGCTTCTCTTATTTTTAAATTTGAATTTGAGAAATTCGTGAAGCCTAATTGGTCATGTTTTGATGATATGTATTGTTAAATTTGTAGAATCTTCTGTGTGTATCATCTGTGAAATAATTAAGTCAGTTTGGTAGTCGTAATATTTTTATTTTATCACATTTCTCTTCAAAAAAAAAAAAAATATTTCTCTTTAAAAAAAATAAACGACAAATAAATTTTTAAAAATAGATTATCTGTTTATTTTTGGAGCTAGAAAGGGATAAGTGAAAAGATGGCGGCTACAATAATGCATTAGACACTACAAGAAAAAGTACATTTGGCGACTAAATTTCCCGACTAAAAAAATTTGGTCGCTGAAAGTATAGCTTTTGGCAACTAAAAAAGCATTAGTAGTCAAAAGTAAAGATTTTTGGCGACTAAAAAAATTTAGTAGCCAAAAGTATAGTAATTGACGACTAAAAATCTGTTTGGTCGCCGATATATGGCTTTTACCGACTAAAAAAATTTTAGTAGCCAAAAGTTTGGCCCTTTGGTGACTAAAAAAAATTAGTAGCCAAAAGTGAGGCATTCGGCGACTAAATTGATGTTTGGTCGCCAAAAGTGAGGTTTTTACCTACTAAAAAAATTTTGGTAGCCAAAAGTTAGGCCCTTTGGTGACCAAAAAAAATTTAGTAGCCAAAAGTGAGGCATTCGGCGACTAAAAAGAAATTTAGTCACCAAAAGTAGTAATTTTAGCGTGGGAATTTTATTTTTAACGACTAAAAAATTATTAGTAGCCAAAAATATAGAATTGGCGACTAAAATTATGTTTAGTTGCCAAAAGTGATCTCTTTTTTTTTTTCTAATAAATAATTTATTTTTACATAAATTATGTTCAATAAAAAATAATTATATTTATATATAAACTTTTCTATTAATACGTATATATGTACTATATAAATAATATATGTTGCATATATAATTATATGGTGTTATGGAGGCGTAGTGGAAAGAGGGTGTTGTATAAGCTTTATAGGCCATGTTTGTTTGGGCGGACTGGATTAGTATTCCCATGACTAATAGTCCTAGGACTACGAATTCGTTGGATTATATATCCTATCTTAACTAATAGTCAAGTTTAAAATAATTAATCCGTACTTTAATTGTTTAACCAAACATTGGATTAATAATTTTATTGGACTATTAGTCCAATCCCAAGCTTATGTCCACCCAAACAAACATGGCCATAGTGTGGGAGGTTGATGGTTCGAATCTCTACAAGAGCAGAGTGTAATTTTTGTTTCTCACGAAATCACTTTTGGCGCCTAAAAGGTTTGGTCGCCGATTCCTTGAGTATTGGCAACTAAAACATTGGTCGGTAAATGTATAATTTCAAAAAAATATAATTGACTATTGGCTACCAATAATTTAGTAGCCAAACATTAGCCCTTTGCCGACCAACTAAAATTTAGTAGCTAAAAGGTAGGTTTTGCCGACTAAATAAAATAGTAGCCAAATGTTTCACTTTCAGCGACCAAACACACGTTTAGTCGCTAAAACATTCGCCGACAGGGTTTAGGCGACTAAGTTGGCGACAAAAAAATTTAGTCGCTAATTGGTTTTGGTGACTAAAAAAATGACCTTTGGCGACTAATATTTTGGTCGGCGAAACTGTTATTTCTTGTAGTGAGGCCCCGTTTGTTTTGGGGTGTAATAGATGGGAGGGGATTAGGATGGAGGTGGAGTTATTTAGTATTATGTTTGTTTGTAGAGTTGGGGAAGAGATTATGATGGAAGAGGGGATTAAAATGGAGGTTGAAAGGGGGATTGGGATAGAGGAAATGGGGGTGGTATTAGAAAAATAATGAGGCGATTAGAAAGTTTTTTTTTTTATATATATATTGGGAATTTTTTTTTATAAATATTAATGTTTAATTTTTTATATTTTTTTATTTATTTTATTATTTTATATAAAAATAATTTAATAATTCCTACACTAACAACTATCATCAAAATAAACACAATTTCACTTAATTTCCTCACTATCAATCTTTCGCTAACAATTCTCTCACTATTAATCTCCTTATTATGAATCTCCTTCATTCGACTTCTGAAAAGAAACGAGCCTAAATTCTAATGGGTCTAATGTCATCGTGATATAAAGCTATAGATAGTGAGGTTAATACTATCTATTAAGAGACAAAAGATCAGGAAAGAAAATAGTGCGCTACTCGTATAGTTTCCTAATTGCTAGTTAGGTTAGAAGGGAATGGGAACTCCTAAGCCTGAGAGGGCTTCTCATTGGCTCCATATTCTTAGAAAGTTGTCTAAATAAAAATATTATAATTATTAGATTGACTTAATTTTTTTTATATAAATGATATACTTAAGATCTTATAAAATGAACACTTTAAATCATCAATATGAAACTTGTGAAGGCCTCGTAGACTCCTCAAATTCTCTTAGAAGCCTAATCTTTAAAAAAATATATAAATAAATGAAATATGATCATACAATTTTACACAACTTTCTTACATAGGTGGATCCTACCAAATATATGAATTACACTCAATATAAAAAGATTATATTTGATTGTGTAATTTAATTCTGTGTAGGTATGAAACTATTCCTAAATTAATTTGGACCACCTCGTTTTATATGGCGTCGTTCCATTTCGGCACATGGAGAAGTAGATGTCTTATGTAGCCTGTGCACACCATCGTGCCATGTTCCATCTTGTTAATAAATTGAGGGAGAGGCTTCTGTCCAGACTAAATCGGATTGAAGAAAGTTGTCAGGTCTATGTGGGTTTATTACAGAACTTGCATTAATAATTCAAACTGTTTAATATGTAGAACTCGTCGAGTTTATAAAAAATCACATTGATCAGATATTGATAGCCATTTAATCATACAACATTTCTATTAACAGTAAATATAATTTTAAAAATAAATTGTTACTAGAAATGTGATCTGATAAAGTGACTATCGACATCCGATCAACGTAATTTTTTACAAAGATGAAGTACTCAATAAGTTCTACACATTGAACAGTTTGAATTATCAATACGACTTCCGTGGTGGACCCACAGAAACCCAACACTATTTTTTAATTGGAAAGCCCATTTGGAGATAACTCAATCCCATAAATTAATTCATCTGACTAATGTAACCAATCACATACTCATTTTAATTGCATGCAGTTAATTAGCAATAAACATTTAAAAATGACATCTCAGATTGAGTTACTCTTATGTTAATATCTTAATTTCTTGAAAAAAAATTGAGAATTCAACTATTGAATGGTTCATTTTGTAAGTATCTTAATGCATATTATTTATGAAAAAAATTAATTCGATTAAATAATTATAATATTTTTATTTTATTGTATTTATCTCTAAAAAATGGATGGTCTATTTCCAGAAATATATTTATCGTCTATTTTTTCGGAGACAAATTAGATAAAATAAAAATATTACATTAAGGGGTTGTTTGGGGTGTCCTAAATAAGTGCACTTTTTGTCTTTTTAGACTAAAAAATTGAGGAAAAAAAATATGGATGTTTGGGTTAACTTTTTGACTTTTTATTGAAAAATGTGTATTAAAAAATTGTATAAATTAGTGTGTAGGGAAAAATTAGGATTGGGAGTTGTGCAGCCGTAATTTTTGACTTTTGGTGAATAGTGATAACTTTTTAACTTTTTGAGTAACTTTTTGACTTTTTTTCAACTTTCCAAACTTGGCCTAAGTGTCCTACAAAATAAACAGTTTAAATTATTAAAACGAGACTCGTGTTGAGTCCTATAAATCTCTCAAATTCTCTTGAAATTTGAACATAATAAAAATCAAACCCTTAAAGTTACCCATTATTGTGAAGCAAAGAGCATCTCCATCTCAATTGTTAATTGTTATGTGGCACTTTTTTGTGTTTTTTTCATAAGAAAGAGTTAACAGAGATAAAGTTTAACAAAAACATAAATCTTGGATAATTTAACCCCTTTTAGAGCCAACATTCATCATGTCAGCTATTAACAAATAACAAAGAAAATATGGAGGTAGGTGGATCTTCTAGAAAGATGAGGTGTTTGGTTAACTCCCACATAGCATCTACACTTAGCTTCGTGTGGGTATGGCTTCAATTGAACACTGGCATAAATGCGAAAATGCATTATGTGGAACTTTTGAGAAGTGCATAAATGCACTTGTGCTCCACCCAAACCTGTAAAAAAATGAGATTGCATTTGGCATGTTTTGAACAATGCTAATTTTGACATAGCAAAACGAGAATGTCAAATTATTTTATTTACATTATTTTAATTGTAAAGACCTATAGAAGTGTTAAAAAAATAATAAGGTAAATAAATTCTAAAATAAAAACTAATAAAATAATAAATTTGACATATTAAGTGGGGTGATTTTTTTAAAATATCAAATTTATATATGTCAATTTGATACTTAACCCTTCAAAACAATTTGTCATACAAATTTTCAGAGAGTTAACTTAAGATATTCTAAAAATGAGTAAAAATTAATGGTGATACCAATAATATAGTATTACTAACAAATAATAAAGTTACATGATATGGGGGGTCAATTCTATTTTTCAAATACAATTTCTTTGCCACATATGCATGAAAGATAAAAGACAAAAAAAATATATTCTTTAATGATGCTAATAATATAGTATCACCGTTTTATTAAAAAAAATAAAAAAGAGATGATTTTAAATTTTAGTTTGTATTTGGTAGAGTTTTCTAAATATGATTTGAGAAAATATTTGTATTTTGAGTTAGTGAGTTTTGGAATTATGATTTGAATGTGAAAAATTCGTTTGGTGAATAAGTTTTGAAAAGAGTTTTGAATTGAGTGGAAAAATTTTTGATATATGATATTTAATACAAAAACTTACACTTATAACCAAACACACAACTCAAAATTCTATTAAAGCTCATAAAAAATTTAAAAAAATTTAGAAAAATATTTTTTGTTAAATATATAAAAATTAACATGTGTCAATTGCAAATATATATATATATATTTACACTGTTCCGGTCAACCGGGGCGGATATTCGGTGAGATGACCGGTTAACCCAAATTTTTTCGCCTTCGACCGAGTTTTCAAAAGTAAGTGAAATTAATTTTTCAAAGTGACAACCAAACACTCTATGCAAACTAAGAACTGGAATCACAATTTCCAAATAGAGCCTTAGTTTTTTTATATTAAGTTTTAATTTATAAGGCTATTTCTAACGTTTACTCAATTTTTCATTAAATTTAAATTCAATAAAAAAAAAAAAGAGCTTAAAAAGTGAACTCTAACCCAAATATCTATCCAAGAGCAACTTTGATAGCCTTCCTTATTCATGTCCGGACGGCCTTTAAAACATTCGCCCGAACGTCCTATTGAACAACCGATGATGTGAAAAATCTGTTAAAAATTCTAATTCAACATTAAAATGAGAATGTTGTTATTAGTACCCCATCAATTATTTTGAACTCTCTATTTTTTAACTTTTTTTTTATTACAATAATAACTTCAAATGAAATTTTAAAAATGACATTAATAATTTTGAGACATCCAATCTCACAATTAAGCCCACACACATACTACATCATAAGTTAGGGTTTATAAGAAACATCAACTTCTACCACCACCCATCCATCTTCCTCATATCCTACATTCAAAATCTATCTACCCTCAAAATCTTGAAAACTTTTTGGCAATAATATTCTGGCGGTAATAATGACAACTATTTAATTACCTACATTTCTCCGGCAATGATAATGAGTGAAAGTTTTTTCCGACAACCACAACTCTATAAGGCGAGAAGAGTGCAATAATAAAAACTCAGAGAAAGTTCATAACTTTGATGGTATTCTTAGTTTAAAGGAGATTGGCCTTGTAAGCATAAGTTTCTTGAAAAAAAATGAAAAAATAATAATAAAAAACTATTCGTCATTTTTTTAGAATTGAACTCCTGAATATATGATTGAAAATTTAGAAACACATGCTCAAACATTATTCATTTGTTCAAGAATAGGTAACCGAATATTTCTTATTTGTTTGGAAATAGATAACCGAAACTCATGGAGATCGCAGAACTCACAAAAGAGGAATTTTTAATCAACTTCAAAAAATCTTACATTTATTTTCTTAGGTCATGAACAAGTATGTGGAGATGAAGTATGAAGTAGTAATAATCACCTTCATGGATTTTGTTAGGGTTTTTGGGAGAAAAGATTTTTTAGAGTGTAGAAGTGTGCATTCAATTGAATGAGTGACATGTTTCACAATAATAATTTTGGTATTATTTGGGGAAAAAAAGAAATTTTAAGGGTTTTAAAATTTATAAGTGAGAGTTCAAAGAAATGAAAGATCCAAAATAATTGATGGGTGCTAATAGTAGCACTCTGAAATAAACGTATCAAATCAAATTTTTTTTATTAAATTTTTGTTTAAATTTAATAAAGTTTTTGGTTCAGAGAAATTTAAATTTTGGGTAAATTACACTGACATTTCCTGAGATTTTCTGTTTAATACAGATTCTCCCCTCACATTTAAAAAATTACACTTACCCCTTGTCAGATTAAAATGACATATTTATCTCTTAGGCTTTATACATATAAAAATAATATTGATATTTTTATTCATGTCATTTCAAAAGAAATAAAAATCATCTTCTTTAGTTTTATTTACACACAAAAATATATATATATATTTTATTTTTTATGTTTTTTTATTTTTATTGAATTTTTTTTTAATATTTTTAAACAATTTTTTAATTTTGTAGATACACCTAATTTAGATATACTTAGGAAATATATATCTTGTGATTTTTTTTTTAAAATTCACCAAATACAACAAAATATAAAAATTCAGCAATATTGTAATAAATGTAAATGACGGTATTTGATAATACTGTAATAAATATGGGTGAATAGACAAGAAAGAAAAATAATTGTGGAAATAAAAATAAAAAATTCTTTTTATATATAAAAAATTTATACAAAAAAAAATCATAAATATGTTGTGATATTGATGTTGTAAATATAAATCATGTTTATGGGTGTTTTTGTTTTATAGTGAAATGTCACCATTAAACTATATCATTGTGTTTAAAAATTTTTATATAAAATTTATATTTATATATCATCACGCAATGAGAATATATTCAGATAGAATTTTAATGATTGAAAGTTGTAGAATATAATCATGATGATAAGAAGAATAAATTGTAGAAAAAAAATAAAATGAATTTAAAAAAAAATTAGGACATGACATCAGTAATTCAGAAAAAAATTACCAATCAATCCTATTTTTTGAGACTTATTATCCATTAAGTCCTATTGATTTATCAGCCTCTTTGTTTTTGTTAATAAATTTATCAATTTTTTATTTTTATAATGATAAATTTATTAATTAAGACTTATAGATAAATAAATCTAATTAATAAGAGTGATTTATAAGTGTTTCCTAGAAAATAATTTATAATGAAGATTATAAATTTTGAAAAGGAGAACGTAGTATTTCAAACGGCAGTGCTAGGTAGCTCGAGAGTTGAGGCTCGAGATTTGGCTTGAGGGTCAAAACGACGTCGTTTTGACCCTTTCTTTTTTTTTTTTTCTTTTCTTTTTCTCGTTGACCCCTCCTTCTCTGTATTTTTTTTTTTTGACAGAAGAAGAAGAAGACGGGCAGAAGATGAAGAAGACGGAGGGAGAGGGGGAGGGGGGCCCTAAATACAGGGGAGGAGGGGGAGGGGAGGGGGAGGGAGGAGGGGGCCCTAATACAGGGGAGGGGAGGGGGAGGAAGCGGAGGGCGGCGGAAGCGGAGGCGGCGGAGGCGGAGGCGGAGGCCCGACGATCTGACGATCTGGAGCTGGGCGACGACGGCGGGCGGCGAGGCCACGACAGCGTCGGCGAGACGATCGGCGGCTGGGCATCGGCGTCTTCTCTCTCTCTCTCTTCCCGTCTGCTCCCGCTCCCTCTCCCTCTCCCTCTCCCTCTCTTCCTCTTTTCTCCTCTCTCGAGCCAAATTCGAGCTCCTTTTTCAAGCTACCGCTCATTTTCGTATTTCAAATATAAAGATGAATCAGTGTTAAAGTGATATCTCAAGTTGTCTGTAATTTATCCTTAAATTTATCGTGAATATGAGCTGGTAGATCACTATGCCCCACATAGGCGTATAGACATGACATTTCCATGAGCCAATCAATTGGTAGATTGGGTCCCACTCCCAACTCAAAAACCCACATGGCCATCCGACATGATGTCGGGACCCACTCACGTGTACCTGCCTTCATGATCCAACGCTCCTCAATTCATTCTCATCCTGGACCGTCGATTCTCCCGGGCCACACGGTCTTCATTACGAGCGGTTGTTGATTGTCCCCTCCTTTGTCCCCTCACCACATCACAGCCTGACCCAAACGTGTTGCCCATGTGACCGACCACCATAGCTGTCAATGTCCCACCTCCACAATTTCCCTGCCACGCTCCTCCTCACTCCTTCGCCACTTGTCAGCTAATCACTTGGTGTGTGCATTCAATTTAGATAGAAACTAGGTTTGAAACCACTATTTACAGGCTTCGTATGACATGTGAATTAGTTTTTTTCTGACTTTTTGATTGTTTAGTTATTTAAATTTATGGTTAAAAATTTTGTTTGAAATAAATTTTTAATTTTTAAAATTTTTGTAAAAAAAAAAAAAATAATAATTATGATTTGAATACGATATTTTTTAACTTAAAATTAAAAAATTTAATTTGTTTTTATAACTATTTTAGCCCTAACCCCACCCCCCACCCATCATGCCAAAACCAAGTGCACATTTTCATGCTTTTGGAATCAAGTTAAATCATAAAATTTTAAAATTAAATTAGGTAAAACATCTCCTATTGTGTTTTTTTTTTTTTTTTTTAAATCAAATTTGAACAAAAGTTCTATTTTATATCAAGTTTTCAATAGAGGTTTTCAAAGTTTCATCAAAATATCGACTGACCTGACGGTCGACCAGGCGGATGTTCGGCTGGTCAACTTGTTAGTGTAATTTTTAACAAATTTTTGCAAAAGAGTTGGTCATTCGGGGTTAAAAATCCAACGACTATGAACAATAATTTGATGAAAGACACATCCATTTTCAATATAATGAAAATTTTGAAAAATTCTGGATTTGATGAAAGATTTGGGGTGTGTTTGGTTTGTGTTTGTAGAGTAATTTTTTGAGATAAAAAGTACGAAAACTTGTTTGGTTTGCCTTTTTTTCAGAAATGATTTTGGAAAATTATTTTGGAGAAAGAATTTTAAAAAAAGTAATTGATTTGATGTGTATGAGAGAGAGGGTGATTTTGAAAATTAGGTAACCAAACAAAATTTTGAGATTTTTTTTGGAAAAATTTATTTGGTTTAATTACTCTTGAAAATTTGTTTGTAGAAAATTTTTTCTCAAAATTTTTTCTGAAAAACAAACCAAAACAAGGCCTTGGTGTTTTGGAGTAGAAAAAAGTGAGTTTTTTCATCAAATTTAAATTTGATAAAACATTTGGTATTGGGTTAGAGATAGTTCTAGACATATTTGGGTTCGATTTCAAAATTTTTAATAAATTATCAACATTCATAATATCATCACAAAATATTACTCACATTCTATTAAAATATTTAACAATAAGTCAATATTTTTCAAACAATAATTGTTTAAATATTTTTTAGTTTTTTTCGTCAATCAATAAAAAAATTATTACAAATAGAAGAAATATTATATCAAACAAATTATTAACTTAACAATAGTTAAAAGTTAATAATTTTACAAATCCAAGCTTAAGTCCAACAACCATCGCAAATCAAAATTCAAGCGATTCAAGCAAACTTAAATTGAAACTAGATAATCATTAAATCAAAGATCATGATTAGATGATTGTTCACACGCAACCACTATAAAAGAAAAACTTTTGTGTAAAATACACATAATACTAATCAGGTAATTATGTACTTCTAGTAAATAACAAATTATATATATATATATATATATGTGTGTGTATTTAAACCATCCGATTTCATTTCGAACTAGTAAACGAATACAGAGTCTACTTATTTTAAGAATCAAAAAGAAGCTATAGATTGAAAAAATCAAATCGTCAGTATAATTATAAATTTACAGTTTTTTTATAGTCAATCGTAAATTAATTGTCAATAAATCAATGATCATTCAAATAGCGCGTGGGAGAGAAGCGTGTGGGGTTAGCATTTGGCATGTATGAAACTCATGCACGGAGACAATGCGCTATAAAACTCTTCCGTCTCATAAACCTTCTTCACAACACCCCCACTCAAATTTACACCTCTCAATTGTGCCGGAAAACCGACGAACTCGCCGGAAATCAAGTTTTTATTAACAGATCTAGTAAAAAAAATGGAAAGTCCGATGTGTTACGAGTCAGATCATCTGAATCTGAAGGCAACCGAGCTAAGATTAGGGTTACCTGGAACAGATGAGCCACAGAAACAATCGTCTCAGATTGTTCGGACCAACAAACGAGGCTCGTCGGAGATCGATGATACTGAAAATGGAGACCGAGATCGTGCCCCTCCGAGCAAGTAAGTTTTCGATCGATTTAGTGTACATATGTATATATATAATTGATTAATGGTATGTTTATTATATGATGATTTTGTATTGATGGATTGTGAATGATGAATTGCAGAGCACAAGTAGTAGGATGGCCACCGGTGCGATCTTACCGGAAAAAATTGTTTCCAAGCGAAGAAAACTGAGGCGGATGGTTGTGGAATGTATGTGAAAGTGAGCATGGATGGAGCTCCTTATCTCAGAAAGATTGATCTCAAGGTTTACCAGACCTACCCTGAGCTACTCAAGGCCTTGGAATTCATGTTCAAGTGCACTATTGGTAACAACTAACTACCTCAATATCTACTCTCTTTTTTTTTGTTTGCTTTTAGTAACAATGGTATCAAGGTTTTGTCTCGATTCTTGATACATATTGATATTAATGACACGATCATATATGTCGGTTGATATAAGTTAATATTATCAGTATTGAAAATTTAGAACCCATTTCCAATAATTTCGATATTTATCCGCTGATATGCCTCGTCAATATTAAAACCCTACTCCTATTTGACACATATGCCTTGTAATGGCTCTAACGCGAAGGAAAATGAAAATAGAATGAAATATAAGTTATTTTTTTATTATTATTATTTCTTTGTTCTTTTGCTTTATGGAAATCTCTCATCAAATTAATCTATTGTTTTTCGCTTGTGAAGGGTACAATGGATCTGAATATGCACCAACATATGAAGACAAAGATGGTGATTGGATGCTGGTTGGAGATGTCCCATGGGAGATGTTCATCACCTCTTGCAAAAGGATGAGAATCATGAGAGCATCAGAAGCTAAAGGCTTGGGATGTCTTTAGAAAGAAAAGGAAAACCCACAAAAAGCGCAACTGCACACCTACTTTGAACTTTGGTGTCTCAAAGAAAACCCTTCTGCTTGGGTTCGCCAAGATGTTTGTTTGGTAACCGAGAAAGTTACAAGAAAAGGCACATAGTTAGGTCAGATCATACAAATATAGTAGTAATATTTTATGGCTGGTTTTAAGCCTTTTGTGATTTTTAGTTTTGTAATAACAAATCCATCAAACTGATCCATTTGTAAAAAAGAAAAAAATAATAATGTCTACATTTTTCACCCAAGACTTCGCCATGTAATAATTTATATATATAGAGGATTGTATATAAAATTAAATTGTCTTATTTTTTTCCTAGAATGTTTTGCTTGCCTTCTTTTCTAATACATCTCAAGGTTGTGTTTGAAGTTTAAATTTAGAAGAAAAGAATTTTAAGTAAAAAATGAACCAGATCCGAACGCAAACCTTCCTGGTACAAGTACATCTCAGCCAATTAATTGGGTGGCATGCATATCACAAGAAACAACCAATCGTACGGATTAAACAGATAAAATTTTGTTAAGAATTTGTTAGATCTTGAATTTGTGAAAGAAAAAAAATGAAAAAGGCAAAGTTCGAAGAAGAAAAAAAAGAAGTAAAAAAGTTTTTTTCTTTCTTCCCTTTTTTGATGGGGTCAAGAAAATAAGAATAAAAATATAGGGAGAATTGCAGATAAATGAAAAGATGAAGTCACAAATTGAAACAGCCGTGAAATGATTCAAAACAAATTACAATAACATGAAAAAGTATAAAATAAAATAAAAAATTGCAATGGGATGAAAAATTGTACATCTTTTACCCTTTGCTTCTCTCTCTGTCTCTCTCTCTCTGTCTCTCTTCCTTCTATGGAGAACACCAAACCATCACTTCCTTCCTTCCTCTCATTCTGCCACCACTATCCACGACCACTTCCATCATTGCCCACTACCTTCAACAAGAAAAGGGGTCATAATAACCCCATTGCTAGCCACAGTGCCTTTCCTCCTTGCAACCCCAGCTTCGCTCCTCTTTCTCATAGTGTTTATAGGGATGGAAGGGTTGATGGTGTGGATATTAATTTTTCATTCACATTCCCTTATAATAAATTTTTTCTATTCTCCATGGGTACCATCCTCCCCATCTCTTAATGAGTTTGGATTTTTCCCAACCCACCTTGACTCTCATTTTTTTTAGGGAGACTTATTTATAAGTCCTTTTTCAGGCACTTATGGTAAACTAAGTCCTGTGTAAGTTCTTGTAGAGTCTCAAGTGCTATTTAGATAGGAATGTATTTCACAAGATCTTATATAAACGTAACATGACGTGACACTTACATAAACATAACGTAACTTGACACCTACATAAACGTAACATAACGTGTCACGCTACGTTTTGCAAACTTAATGAGTTTTTATTTTTTTAAAATTGAATGTGAAAATGTTGCTGGTTTATGTTGGTGTCACGTTACGTTTCATATAAATATAATCTATGGCGACATTCAATTTCCTAGGTGTCACGTTATGTTTATTTATGAAATTGAATGTTACCATAGATCATAGGTGTCACGTTACGTTACGTTTATGTAGATATGATCTATGGCAACATTCAATTAATTGAATGTTGCTATAGATCATAGATGTCGCGTTACGTTTATGTAGGTGTCACGTTACGTTACGTTTATGTAGATATGATCTATGGTAACATGCAATTATATGTTACCCTAGATCATAAGTGTCACGTTACGTATATGTGTTACGTTACGTTTATGTAAGTGTCACGTTACGTTACGTTACGTTTATATAGATATGATCTATGATAATATTCAATTTCCTATATATGGTTTTACTATTATTTATAATATTAACAACTAATATTAAAGGTAAATGTGTCAACAAACTTTCCACAAGACTTATGGGAACATAAGTTTTTTAGTAGGACCATATGTAGCATAAGTCTCCCTAATAGGATTTATAAATAATTTTTCCTTTTTTATTATTATTTAATGTTAACCACCATTTTTTTTTTAATGTTCACAACAAAAGCTAAATATATATTCAATCTTTTATTTTATTTTTTTTATTATTTTTTTAAAAAGTTCACAACAAAAGCTAAATATATATATTGATTCCGATTATTCAAATCGTTCATTTTGTAAAATACTTTCATGTATATTTTCATGAAAAAAATAAAGTCAAATTCACGTTTGTCTCTAAAAAAAAAATGAACAAGAAGTATAGTTTTTAAATAGGCCATCTATTTTTTTTGGAGATAAACATAATAAAATAAATATATTATAATTATCGAATTAATATAATTTTTTTCATAAATATATACATAAAGAATCATATAAAATGAACAATTTGAATCATTAAAATAAAACTAATGATTCGGTCATACATAAACAATCCTATTTTATGTTACAACTGTGAGTCTTAATAAATTGAGGAGAAATAAATTCCATGTCAATGTAATGTTGTAAAAATAATAACAAATTTATGAAAAAAATTATAAAATGATATTTTTATAAAATTTGTCAATAATTTAAAATTATTATGGGGCTTAAAAATTACATAGAAACAGAGAATGTTAGATGGCTTGGAAGTTATGCAAGAGTTGGAATGGGGCCACCATAACGTGGATTAGACAAGGAATTGTTTACTGATCTCTACCAACCAACACTAATACAGAGTTACCCATGTTCATCCCAACGGTAGCGCACACAAAAAAATAAAAAAATTGTAACAAATCAAAATGCACAGCAAAGATCCTAAAGACAAAATCAATAAAATAATGTCAAAAAACTCTTTGCCAACCAAAACCCCCATATGGATAATTTCACTCAATACACATGTATGTCAAAGTATCTATCTATGTAATTCTAAATATCATAAATGAATTGCACAAAATTATTAAAGTAGCTAGATGTTCATAGCAAGACTTAATTCAGCTAAAAACAAAACACACTAAACTCCCAATGCACATTCTCTAGCATTTCAACTCCCAATTCAGTGCATTCTTTGACATTTCAACTTTTAGGCTAAGTTTGGTATCTTCAAAAAAAGCTAAAAAGTTAAAAAGTCACTATCCTATTTAAATCACATCATCTTATTTAAGTCACATCACATCTCTACCACATCACTTCAAACACAACTCATATTTCATAAAAAGTCAAAAAGTACACTTATTTAGAACATCCCAAACAATTCCTTAGTCTTTACAAGTTTCTTACAGCAGCAACACTCCAGCAGCAGCAGCATTCCAACAGCAGCAACGCTCCAGTAACAAAACCTACACAAGGATAATAAAGATCAAAGAAAAAAATGTTGCTCGACTCTAATTCACATTCATATACTAAAAGACAATGTATAACATATAAAAAGATCCTACTATGAAAGTTTGAGCCGTCCAACAAGAGAAATGCAAAAGAAAGATTAACTCTGATTCACATCCATCTTATCATATATAGTAGCGTAACCAACTGATTCCAATGTTGAATTACCTGAAAAATAAGAAAAGAAATTAAATACTAAGACTAAATATATTTATTTTAAAAATAATTACATATTGATTTATTTAAGTACTTTGTATCTCTATAGCCCACAACCAACTCTGTGTACACATCAATGCTTCCAAAGTATCTGAATGAAGTATACTCCGATACAGGCTCACCAACCTACTACTAGTGCTAAATACAGACTCAGAAGCAATAGTGGATACCGAAATAGCTAAAAAAATCCCTAACTATTGCTTGTAAGGTTGGATATTTCGATGCATTTGATTTCCACCAAATCAACACATCAAAATTGGGAGTTCTTGTCACAACATCTTCTTCTAAATAATGGTCTAACTCTGATATTACATTGTTGACTTTTTTTTCTTCGCTTTCTACTAATAAGCAAATCATAATCTGAAACTACCTTTGAATCCCCAAAATTTGAACTTGTAGAAGATTCAACATTAGCATCAGTCCCCAAACTAAGTTTTCTTTGATACTCTTGCAACAAATCATAACAAAGTTGGCGAATCTTCGCAATTTTCTCTTCAGCTGTATCTCCATAGAGTTTATCAAAATAAAATTCCAACACACTAAGTTTGTACCTAGGATCAAGTACAACAACAACCCCTATAAGACCATGTATAATAATCCAATATTTGTCAAACTTTCCCAACATTTTTGATGCAATTGATCTAACAACCTCAATTGAACAAGAGAGCCATTGGGAGATAGTTATCATAATCTCACATAAATTTGGAAAAGCAACATTAGCTGTGGGATATTTAGTTCCAGAAAACAATTCAGTTGCTTTATAAAATATTTTAAATCTCCCACAAATTTCTCTAGCAAACTCCCACTCCTCCTCACTTGGCAATGTTGTATTGGGTCTCTTTATATTTCAAACGGTAAAATACATCCTTATATAACAAGGCAGTTTGAAGTATCAAATATGTTGAATTCTACCTAGTAGCACAATCAAGTCCCATTCTTTTAGTATTCAAAATTTTCACTTGACGAGCTGTTTCTTCAAATTTTTCTACTCTTTTAGGAGTTGCTGTCCAATAAGCTACACTATCCTGAATTTTCTCTACACCTACTCTTATCACATCCAATCCATCTTTGACAATCAAATTGAGAATATGTGCGTAACAACGCATATGAAACAAAGTCTCACCCAAAAGAAGAGAACTACTATCCAATTTATCCAACAAAATGTTAATCATCGTATCATTGGTGGAACAATTATCAACAGTGATAGCAGATACTTTTCTATCAAGATCCTAATCCATCAAACAATTGAGCAAAGTATCATAAAGAATTTCTTTTGTGTGTGGACATGGAACATAAATGAACCTAAAATCATAAATTAAAACAAAATTTCCATCAACAAAACATTATGAATAGCTTCCATTGTAATTGTTCAACACCAAAAGCATATCAAGACATGTTTTCAGTAGAATGCATATAATATATGATGCAACAATAATCTGTAATAAAACGTAGATTAATTTATATGCAAAAATATACCTCAAAATATGGCTTTGCAATGACCAAGAATCATCAATAAAGTGTGTCGTGACCGCCATGAACCCTTTCTTTTGATTACTAGAAGTCCACATATCAGTTGTGATTGTCATTTTACTTTGATTGCTCTGTACCAATCTCATTATCTTCTCCTTCTCATTGTCATAGATCTTCAAAATATCACTTTTTATTGTGTTTCGAGAAGGTACTTTAAACAATGGTTGAAGTGCCATCGAATATCTTTTAAACCCAATATGATCCACAATAGACAAAGGGTATTCACGCAAGATTATGGCATTTGAAAGCTCTCTCCTAGCAATATCTTCATCAAAACTATAAGAGACTTTTGGACTCTCATTGTTAAAGTTGCTAGTTAAAACTCTTTGCCTCATGTCCATTCCCTCCATTTTCTTAAGACAACTCCTATAGTGGTCACGCAAATGTGAAGTTCCATGTTTCGGATTACCCCGAAGATGCTTCTTACAATAATTACATATGGCTTTCCATACGCCATCAATTTCTTCCTCTTAAAGTGTTGCCATACAAAACTTGGGTTTTTTCTAGTAGCTAAACTAGAATCAGAATCATCTACATCAATGACATTTTGATTAGGGAGGGGAGGCTGTGATGGTAAAGAGGTCTAACTCTCAACCGATATTGATGGTTGTAAACCATCAACGGGTAGTTGAGAGTTTGCTTGAGAGTTTGCTCCAACTTCCGACATTATCAATGCTTAAAAATCCTGGAGAACATAAATAAATAAATAAGACTAGGAATTGCAAATTCATATGACTAAACTCAACTCCAAAAAATAAATAAAACTTCTCAAAACAAGAAATAAAACTCAACCCCACTTGGTCTTGGTTTCATTGTAAAATCCAGAAAATGAAACATCAATAATGTCACTGTCTCTACAATCCCTCCTTGAGGTGGGTAGATCATAGCACCCAAAGTTTTTGGAATACTGAATGTTTTTCCTATTGTTTACACACAATTGTATTTTCTTGATGTTAATTGTTTTTTAGTTAATAGCAGTTTTTATTTGGTAATAGCTTTGGTTAATATATTATGGTAATTGTAAAATCAGCTTTACAAATTTGGGCATGGACTAGATAGTGTTAAGGGTGATTTTCAAGCTGTGACTTTTGAGGTAACTGATTGATAGCTTCAAGAATAGGGACATGGATGCAAAGAATCAAAATAATGTGGGACAGTGTAACAAAAAAAGAAATTTAAGTAGATGAAAAGAAAATGTACAAATTTTCCAAAATAGTAGGACACCTAGGCAAAAATCCTAACTTGGACAAAACATATGGTAGAGAGCTGATATATGAAAGCAGATAGGATAAAACATAACTACCAACTACCTTTTACTACTCTCTCTCTCTCTCTCTCTCTCTCTCTCTCTCTTTCCATATTATAGTAATGGCAGAGTTCGTAAACCACTCCTTCAGCAAATTTACCTTCAATTCAATTACAATAAACTCCAAGAGAGGCACTGAGATAAGAGAACTGCATTTGAGACCATTCCAATGTGTTGTAACTGAAGATATAGCTGATATATGTAAGATACCTCATGTGATAGAAATTTGTTTGACATATAATCAATTTTGCTAGACAAGTTTGCTAGATCCTACTATGAATTGTATACTCAAGCATTATTATATAAACAGATTAGTCCTTCAATGATTGTGTGGACTATTTCCCATAGAATTCTGTTTTTTTAATAAGAGTTCTATTTCTTTAAGCATTTCAAACAAACTTCCAACTTTCAACTCAAATTCCAAACCAAACCAAACCAAAGCACATAGCTACAATCTAATATCCATAATCAAACAATTCTGACATATGGGTCGTCTCAAATTCACCCCCGTAGCAAAACCCTAAATTCTAAAACATGTTTGGTTGCGAGGAAAATATATATATATATAAAAATAAAAAATAAAAAGATGAATTTTCTACACAACCATGTCAAAACAAGCACTTTGCTCAGTTGATTTCAGTTTGTTTCGTTTAATAATAAGCGAAAATAAACAGTCGAATTAAAAATTTCAAAGTGTGTGTTCATAGTAACCAAAAATAGAGTACAAAAAAGAGGAGGGTTTTACCTTGAAAGAATCGAATTGCTTGGTGGGTCTGAATGCAAAGCGAGCAACAATTCCAGAAATAGAAGAATCGAAAGCAAACAAAATCCTCTTATACGATTTCTGATTGGGCGGGACACCAGGTTGCAGAGAATTCAAGGACGACGAGAATGAGGTTAGCACCGAAGAAATTGAAAGATAGTCGAAGAACATCTACTATCGATGTTGGAACATACGGAGTGAGAGAGAGTGAGAAATCCCTAGCTGTGTCAAAACATATGGAGGAATGAAGAATATCCATCCCCGACCCATCTCCGACCCATTCCCCGATGGATAATTAAATTATATCACCGACTGACCCAATGGATAGAAAAATAGGGGAAACCCACGTATTTCGGGTAGGGTCTCCACGGATAACCATTGGGTATGGTTTTTGTTGCCATTCCTAAGTGTTGATGGCATAACATGAGAAATTGGTCTAGGTCTCTCTTTCTCATGGTTTAGTTTGAAGCAACAATAATGGTGTTTTGGGCGATGGTGGATTTGTGAGATGGTGGCATACTGGAGTTTGTAATGGTGGTAGTTGTGGAGTTGGTTTAGGTTGTGAATGATGGGCATAACAATGGGAGCAAAAAGAGGCTAGGGATGTTGATTGGGAAAGGAATGGTTGGTAGATGAAAGTTTTGGTGGTAGTGGTAGTGGTTGTGGTTGTGTGCAAAACAGAGTGAAGGGGTAAATAAGAGTCGATGAAAGGAGTCTAGGGTTGTTAGTTAGGCAAAAAAGAATAGGCAGGGAGTGAGGGTTTTGGTGGCAGTCAACAACGGTGGTAATCATGGTGGTTCTATTAGGTGTTGGTGGGTGATGATGGTTCTGGAGGGACGTGTGATGGTAGTTTTGCAAGGGAGGGGTTTATTTGGTAGCGGCGATGATGGGGATGACAGTAGAAGGTGACGACGGTAAGGGGATATTAGATGAGGGCATAGTTCTAAAAATCGGCCTATACGTTACGTACCGGCCGGTTCTTATCGGAAAAATGGAGTACCGTAACGGATATAAGCTGATATAATGGTGAGATCGAAAATCTCAAGAGAATCAGTCGAGCCTCGATACGTAGCGGTTTATAATCGTTACACAAGCCGTGATAGGCCGACACTCACCAATTTGGATCAGTACAGGAAAGAAAAATCTAAAAAACCTGTGAATTTTTAAAAAAAAAATTCACTGTCACAACACCTGATTTCCGATACGTACTAACCGATACTATCAATACCGATACTCCGCAATTGATACCGTTACGTTTTCCGATACTGTGATTTAGAACCATGGATGAGGGTTTAGTGATGGTGGGGAACTATATAATGTGGTAGGTGGTGACAACCGACCAACCATCCAAGTTGCAAAGGGAAGAGAAAGGTTGAAGGAGAATGGGAGAGAGAGGGTCATTTTTGTCTCTTTGATAAACGATTTTATGTATTTGCAATTAGTTTTGAACATTTGATGTATATTGTAATTATGGGAAACTTCCAACTGACTTGGGGTTACTCTTTGTCCTTTTCTTTTCATTTATTTATTTTTTATTTTTGTAATTTGCCCTAAAATGAATAATCTTATAAAAAAAACCTACCTTTTTATTTAGTATGTATAAATATATCTGTTACTAATTTTTATTTTTATTTTTATTTTTATATTTTTTTTCACAAATTTAAAATCTAAACTAAATGTAATCAGAAAAGCATAATGATGTCCAAGCAAATCATAAGTTATTTTAATTCAAGATTTACTGAAAGCTCCATTCACCCAGTTAAATGGACAAGAACAAAATCTGCGAGTATAACAAAGCCTATGCTCAACTAACATCTAAATTCCAAATAGAGCAGACCACAAAAAACACACTTCCAATTAAATATCAAATTAATTAATAAATGAAAACGTTCTAGCTAAGAATAGCAACGACGCAGGAACAGGTTAGTAAATATAAATAATGAGTGATAAGAGTTAAAAAAAAATGTAAAATAAGAGATAAAAAAACAAAAATAAATGTTGACTGTAATATTTTAGTATTTTAATCTTACTATATTTACGAAAATTAAATTATATATTATTTACATACAAATGATATTTAATAAATATAATTAAAACAAGAAAAGAAAAACGGATGATCATCACTCTACTTTCCATGCAGGGGCACAACGGAGGAGGACAGGGAAAATTGTCATTCGTAATCCGCAGCCAATATGCATGCTTGTATATTAGCCATCTGAGCTAATGATGTGAATATTCACACTGGACAATGAATTTGCTTCAAGAATTGATAAAGCATCATCCTTGAGCCTCCTCTTCAAACAAAAAAGATGGCAGAACCACACAGGAGATGATAAAATGTTACAGAAAATTCATGTGATGTGCAGATAGAGATAAGTTGGCAATCAAAATCCAGCACCACAACAGAACAGAGTCCAAAATCCTTAGAAATAAACTATTGAAAATCATGTTGAACTCCATCTATTTGTCGCCTAAGAAAAAATCTTCTGTTTATGTTGTTTGAGGGGAGATTATAGCTCATAGTGTAGCATGGTTCGTAGATGGTTTTGCCCAGTGTATGCGTACATGAATATATGAATCTTCCCATTTGGGTCCTGCTTATTGGGAACCTATATATATGTATGTTAATATGTGGTTATTTATCCCCAAAAAAAAAAAAAATGTAAGTTAATATGTGGACGTGTGTGAGGATATATGTGCATGTATATGAGAGGAGGGAAGGGCACTTACATATGCCTAGTTTTCACTTCAGGAATGCAGGCTGCTATTATTTTCAACTAAAATACAAGTCCTATAATTAGCTTTATCATGTATCAAGGAGTAAACTCCGTAAATTTATTATACATATCTTCAACTATATATTGCAAAAGTAAGCAATTGAATTCATAAATTCAACAGATGCAACAAAAATATGAAATTTCATTTAGTCATTGGCCTCCTAAGACTCCTCTAGATTGCAAAAGAATCAAGGATAGCACAGGAGTTTCATCTGCAAGTAGGCAGATACATTGGAATTGCTTCAAGACCAAGTTTTAACTACCGCCCAGTCAAAAAATGTAAACCAGTTCAACTACACAACTACAATTAAATCAATCTCTGGCCATTCAAATGACAGACTTCCTACTCAGTTATTGTAGTAATATTAATCTAAATTTCTTGCATATCAAAGAATACAACCAGATTTTAAAAAGAACCAAAAAAAAAATTCCTACAGTGCAATAAGCACAATGTTTTTAGGTGACAATGTTCTTTTGATAGATGTATACCAATTCCAATTACCAGAATCGGAACCATGAGCTTTTAAAGCAAAAGACCATGTCAATCTTAATTTGTTTGAGAAGCTTTTAAACCTCAAGATTGTATAACATGACACTGATCATAAATGACCTTTCAAGTGGTTTGAATGAAGACCCAAATTAAGACGCACAAAACTTGTTCAGCACACACTGTAAATTCTCTGGCACAACTATACAAACAAAGCTAGTAAAACTAATGTCAAAATTTATCTTTTCAAAAATAATAAAACCATACAGAGAAAAGATTCTTCTGAGACCCATATCTGGCAATCAGCATAATGTGCAGTTAAAAAGATTTGTAATCATCACCGGCTACAAAATTTACTTGCATGGCATCATTTTGATCATGAAAAGACCCCATTCTCGTATCCAGGATTGCCAATTGGGACTTCACCCATGGGGGATTATACCTTCCTTCAATCCACAATGCTTCCCCAGTATCTTTGTGCTTGAAATCTGGATATTTTGGGTTCCTCTGAAAGTACATTAATAGTATTGACAGTCATATAGAGATAAAACAAGGAAAACAAGACAGCAATCAAAATAAAATTGATATTTCAGATTTGCATGAGAACCCAAGTCAAATGTAAGCTCCCACTACTAAGTAAGAGAGCAATGCTAGACCACGACACACTAAAACAATTTATGAACGGAGTGGACTACCTTGTTCATCCTATTATCCCACCAATCCACTGGATTAGCAAAAAATGCTTGCCAGAGTTCTTCAGTGGAGCCGGTGTTATTTGCAGTGTAATTGCTAAGCTTCCTACCTGCAAGGAAACAACATAACAAACTAAAGGAAGGTTCCAATGAAAACAAATCTGCTTCAATAAAGAATGTCAGTAAAATCAATTGCCTGGTGTTGCAGAATTTGAATCCCCATCATACAAAGTCACAGATGAGAAATTTCTTTCAATAAAATTCAGTTGCTGAACAACCACCTGCCCCAATCAAATGCGATTTCAATCTTTCTGGTACAAAAGGGAAGATAAAATGCTAAGGCGCAAGAACATGCAGTCAAAAAACCTTGTAGTAAGTCTGCTGCTTCCCATCCTCGCTTTCAACTGTATCTGAAACCAGGCGGCCAGAAACATAAATTTGGTGGCCTTTCTCTACATGCTGAAAAGCAACATGAGCCAACTCATCCCAGAATGTCAAATTGATCCTGACAAACATTGACCATCACTTTCTACAAGTGTTTCATAACCCTCAACGTAGTACCGATAGTGTTCCTCACAAAACAATTGAATGGTGATATCTCATAAATTGATAGAAAATAAAAGATGAAAATCTATAAGACAGAGTTGAGTAAATGGTTATTTTTCATAACCCTCAACTAGTTGAAGGAAAAAGATTATATTCAAGAGAACACTTGTCATATGCATTTTTTTCAAGAGATAGACAAGTTTGGTTTATTTCTTTCCAATCTTCTTCTCTGATCTGCAAAATTACTGCTTTTATGGTTCTAACATTAGAAATCATGTCCCGGTAAAACTATAAGCAGACAATAGAAGTGATACAAGTAAACTACAAGGTAATGGCCCCATGAAAGAAGTGTTGATGGGGGTCAAGCAACTAGTGGGCTTGGTGGGCAGCATTAATGATAGAGGAGTTAACATCAAAATGGGACAGAGAAAACAATTCAAGGCAATTTAATACCTTGATAAGGTACTGAAAATGATAATAACATTTCACACATACACTATGGCAAATGTTCCTCAATGCTTACAGCATCCCTGATGATAACCTTTCTTCTCAATATGCTTTTGTATGGTCACACAAGTAGTTTGTCAAGGCCTGGATCCAGATTGTCACTGATAGCATTTGCAAGCAGATGATAAAGGACCACCCAACTCACATGGTAATCAGCAACAATGTACAAAACTTTGATTCAGAATTTCTACAAAGTAAGTAGGCTCAGAAACAAGAAAACCCAAACATCAACAAAATTCCCAAACCCAGGAATTGGGGCCAAAATACCCACTAATCAGAGGAGGCTAACAATGATGCCATTTTGGTATTAATTAACTAGACTAATAATAAAACAATAATCTGAAAACCCTACACTACACTGATTGATTTTACAAATGGGATGGGTTTCAACAAGAAATGTTTACCAGGCAGTGTCTGTAGAGGATTTCTTGACGGCGAGGCGAGACCAAGCGACGACCTTGCCGGAGCTGAGGGGCCTGATTTGGACAGGTGTAGCGACGATGCCGATGAGCTGTACGGAGTTACAGAGCTCCTTCTTCCAATGAATCTCCGACGGCCTAGGGTACTCGGAACCCATTGATCTGTCGTAATGGCCATTGTTGTTGCTGTAATCGATCGAACATTTATGAATAGCGAATCGTGTGTTGTTGAGTGGTTGTGGTGAAGATGAGAAGAGGCGAAAAGGAGAGAGAGGGTTTGATTTTGAAGGAGAGAAAGAGAGGATATGAGTATTGGTATTGGTGTTCGTGAGAGGATTTCTGGGGGTACAGAGAAGGATGTTCTTTGCTGCTAATGCCACTGTTTGCTCTAACGCCATTATTTTCTCTCTCTCTCTCTCTCTCTGCGCGCGAAACTGCGCAAAATGTTCAGAGCGAACGAAGTGAGGAGAGAGAGGGTTTGGATTTGGATTTGGATTTGGATTTGGATTTGGATTTTGGACGTCTGGATTGCTCGCGAGCTATCGGACAATAGGGTGGGCTTTAAGTCGGATTTGGTTTTGGGTTTAGCATTGGGCTAGGTTCCAGTTTTTTTTTTTTTTTTTTTTTTGTTGATTTCGTAAAAAAATATATTTTGGCATTCTCAAAAAAATTCAAAAAGTCAAAAAGTCACTATCCTATTTAAGGCACATCATCTTATTTAAGTCACATCACCTCTCTAACACATCACTTCAAATCCAACCCATATTTCATAAAAAGTCAAAAAGTGTACTTATTTAGTCTTCTCAAACTTGGCTTTATTATTTTAATAATATTAAAAAAAATAAAGAAAAAAAATTACCTTTAGTTTAGTTTTATTAGTGTCACAACCCAACCCCGCCCCAAGGAATTAAGGAGATGACCGGTCAGAAATCCAAGATTACCCAAAACCAGCTTAACAGTAATCTAGTAATAGGGCCTGGCGGAAGTCAATAAATAATAGAATATAATGTCCAATGAACTGTGAAAATTTAAACGAACAAAACAAGCCCATATATGTACCCATATACACATGAGTCCATATCAAGTTTAAGTACAAAAACATAAACAAAACTTATTAGAGATTTAATCCTAATCACAAGCCAATCTTAACAAACGTGTTAAAAACATTCATACACTTGATCACAATTCAAAAGGGTGTATTCAAAACCACCTATGAAGCCTTGAAGCTTGACCCGGTTGGAATCCCGAAGTGAGGCACAGTAGTTGGCTTGACAAAACAGAGTTCAGGTCGACGTCACTAAGTCTGATCTACCACTTAATCATCTACACACATATATAAAACGGTAAGTTAGAGTCCAGTGAATAACAACGGTATAAAGGGACAATTAATGATGTCCTTACAGTATTTAAAACAATTGATTATCATCAGTGAATTAGTTTCTTATTTCAGAATCATATCGCAATCATAGCAGTTATACGTATACATCCATTAGCAGAACAATACAATAAGTCTTAGAAGACTGAATAGTCATATATGATAGCCATCAATACAGTAAACAGTAGTTTCAAGAATTGGAACTGATAGAGATCTCTATAACAGTAGCTAAGGATGCCACGAATATATTTCGCAAATAAGACAATCATTCATTTAAACAGAAAGTATCATTTCAGAAACAAATAACAATATAAGTCAGAAAATACTTATAAACCAAATATATCTTATTGTTACTCATAGTTGGCTCCCTGAATCACGTGGTTAGGGTGTAGCGTCTAACCTACATAGACACATTCAAGTACTACTTTCAAACCATGTTCAATTCATTCAGTCGGTTCTTTAACCTATTCAGTTCATTCGTTACTTGTTTGTTCGATTATTTCTATTCGTTCTTTAACTTCTTTCGTATTCATGATATGCATATGAATTTGAAATACACTTGAAAATCATGCAAATGAAGGCTCGGAAGTCTGAAAAACGGAGAGAAAAAGAAACGGAGACGAGCCTGAAATCTATACGAGTGGGAGCATTGGCCACACGTGCGGAACCACCACCGCACGTGCACCCTACACATGCAATTAAAACAGATTATGTGCTATTTTGTGCGTGCTGTTCTAGATAAAATCCTGTCCAAAAATTGCTATTGCATTTGGAATTCAACCTTTTCAAAAACCAACTCCATTCTCATGTATTTCAAACCTTTAAACTCTTAAAAACAACTTGAATGTGGATTTCCAACATTAAATACAAATCATAACTTTAAATACAAACCCAAATATCCCATTAAAGATCAAATTGTTTGGGAAAATTGTAGAATCATGAAACATAACTTTAAGAGCTTCAACTCAAGCTCATATATAGAAATTCCTTTGAAATCATGAGAGGCCATGCAAGAAAACAAGTTTATGATCATGATTTTCATGAACTTATGCCATGCATGTTCAAATCTTGAACTAATTCATACAATTCCTCTCATTTATGTTCATATAGGTTCTCAACTCTAAACTTGTCCTTAAAACTCTTAAATAACCATGAATCTACTCAATTTTAGCTTCAATCTTTCAAGATGATAAATGTCTAAACCATAATTTCATGAAATTAGCAAGAAATTCTTACCTTAAAGGGTTGATTTATGAAGATTTTGCTTGATTCCTCTTTTTCCCCTTCTTTCCTTATTCTAGAGCTCTCTAGGGTTTTCTCTTTTCCTCTCAAATATTTGACTCCAACCACATGCTCTAACTCCCTCTCTAACTCTTCTCTTTCTTTTATTAAATTGATGAGTGCCTAAAAACAAGTGTAACTTATCTCTAATTTCCTAAGCTTGATTAATTGTAAGGTTAAATTAAATTATATCAAATTCACTTAAATTAAATCAATTCTCATTATAGTCTAATTTAAATTAAACTAGACTTGCTCATACTAATGTGAATTACGTTCTAATTTTCTATCCAAATATTTAATTTTAACCTTATAGTTTACTGATTCAGACAGGTTCAAATTCGTATTCTATACACTTCTATTGACAATATTTCAATTCAAATCACACATGGCACCTATTAACACGTAACACATAATCAATGTAAATTAGAGAATTAGCAGGACTAAGTAAGCAGGTGGTTGTTACAATTAGTCCACTACCTTCGGTCGTTGGTGACTGTACGTGGTAATTTTTTAGTGACCATTGTCAGTTATCGATAAATATTTTTTAACAATCTGATGACTTTTTAGTGAATTAAAATTTTGCCGATTTATTACAATAAAATTTCTCGTACTTTGAGTTAATTTTACATAACTTAGTAAAATATCACTTGATCAACACTGAAGAGGGAGTAAGGGAAAGGAATCAGATAAAGCGAGAAAGAGGAATAAGAAAAAACAAATGAAAATTAACTCAAACTCAGTTAAAATTGCTTGAAATTCTCTACCAGTGAAATTATTGACCCAAAGAAATTTCTCTAGATTAGTTTTACTTAACTTAGTAAAATACCACTAAATCAATGCCAAAGAAGAGAAAGATTGAAATCAAAAAGAGTACAAATAAAAATTTTAGTGAAATTTCATTGACCGTGATCAAAGAAATTTCACTATTTTAGTCTCTCTCTGTTTTTTTAATAGAAATTTTATTATTTTAGTCTAAAACTAGTGAAATTGCACAAGGTCAGATAAATTGTACTAACCTATACTATAAATACTAAAAAAAATGTAATGAAACGTGAAGCAAAGAACAAGCACGGTTCTTCAATGATAACTCCGAGAATGAACATTTGAACTTGAAAGTTTACTTCAAACAATCCAAAGACATGATTAGATTGGATGGTGGGCCATCTCATTGGATCTCGTCGGTGGATGGGGTGGAGGCAACACGAGAGAGAGAACATGAAATACATTTATTGCAAAAAAAAACTAGTTTAGAGTTTTTAGGATATAAGGTCATTTTTGGGTATTTATCTTAAAAAATTCTTGTACTTCTAAAATTTGAAATCCTAAGGATCTTAACTAATAAACAAATTTTCTATATCCGAAAAATTCTAACATAAACATATAGAGGGATATATCCCTATTTTTTTTCTTATTTTTTTACTTTCTCACTTCTTCTTTTTCCTTTTTTGGACAATTATACTTTATTCTTTGTAGTTTTTTTTTATTATTATTTTTTAATTTATAGGATAAATTACAGTTTTCAGTCTTGAATTTTCACTTAAATTTACTTTAATTCTTCTTCTTTATTCTTTGATTTTTATTTCTAATACCAGTGTTCTCAAGAATAAATTTATCTTGCAAATTTCAGCTTACCTGCATGAAGTTATTGAAACACTTGGGAGTAAAGCGCCATGGTTTGTCTTGTACAATATATTTATAATACCTCAGATTTTTCATTTCACAAAATTTTCAAGTGAGATTGTTTTAGTGGAATCTAAATTGCATTTAGATCCTGAGTTTCTATTATATTCTAATGTGCAGAAGGAACAAAGGATGGCATGTTTTCTGTTGGAGAAATGGAATGCATGGTTTGTATTTTCTTCCTCACTGGTCTCAACTGCATATCTTTTGTTTTTCTTTGTGAGAACATTTAATCTTTCTATTTTTGCACAGTTTAGCTATACTTTCACACCAACTAATTAGAAACTTTTTGAGTTTTACATGTCTTTTATGTCAACATGTAGAAAGGAAGACGCAACTCCAAAGCGATTGTTGAGATGTTAAGAGGCAACTAGATTGGGTGAATTATTTTACTGTTTGATTGGTGATATTGTAGCCTTATCGTCTGATTTATCATTTACGTTTCAGCGTGGCACGCAAACTTCGCAGCGCAATAATTTTGGACCAGATGAAGGGATTACCACTTTGTTAAGTGATCCTAAGGCTCCCCCATGTTGGGATATGGATGCTTGCTAAAGTCATATTTGACAAATTTTAATTCAAATAATCCAAGCCCGGATGTCCACAGCATTCCTGAGTTTTAAACTGTTGTCAGCCCTTTGAATTGCTCAATGATTTTTTGGATCTCCCTGCCAATCTGGATTTTAGTTGATTTAAACTTGGAAATGGCTATTTGTTGACATTGCCAACTATTTTGATTGTTACACCTTAGCTGTAAGTTTGAAATACCTTAACTATTTTGATTGTTACATCTTAGCTATAAGTTTGAAATACCATGAGTATTGTTACACCTTAACTATTTTGATTGTTACACCTTAGCTATAAGTTTGCCAACTATTTTGATTGTTACACCTTAGCTATAAGTTTGAGACAACTATTTAACAAAGAAAATCGGGGTCACTGACGTGTAAGGCACGCAACAGTAACTGTTGTGCGGCTCATGAAAATTGTTCAGATTTTATTTTGTTGTTCCGAACCGTTCAATTTTTAAAGAACATAGACTATAACATACTTATAAAAAATCAAGTTAATCGGATATCGGTAGACACTCCATCAACTCGCATTTGTATTTAGTTTAATACTTTTATATTTATTTATATATATATTCAAATGCGAGTTTATATATAATGATGATTGACTAAAAAGTGAATGCTTTTTCTAGGGCAAATTACACCTGTACCCCTGAAGTTTGGGGTCCGATGTCGGACTTAATCTAGTTATTCCAAGTCTGGTTTTAAAAAAACTTTTAAATCCTAAACTCACCCACTTAACCCAATAGATATAAAACATTAATTTTTTTGGGTAAATTACAAATACATCACCTGAGATTTGATTTAAATACGAATCGCTCCATGTGCTTTTGAAAATTACATTCCATCCCTTGAGGTTTTTAATTTCATAACAAATCTCTCATTTTATTAATAAATCATCAAGTCAATTAACAGTTTTTAATAATATTAAAATTATGTTTCAATTAATAATTTAGGTAATTTTATTATTATATAGGAGAGCGGTTATACATTTCATTTTTTTAGTTAATTCTGTTAAATAAAAAATTCTAATAAAGGGATATTTGTAATTTTTTAAACCACAAGAGAAATCTGTATTTTAAGCAAACTTTAAAGGGTGTATTTATAATTTACCCAATTTTTTTTTTATTTTTTACTTTTGTCTTGAACGGATATTAAATTATTTAGATCCACTTAATTATTATTTGAATTTAGAACATTAATAAAATCTAACAGTATAAGAAATATTTTTAGTTTAAATTTTAGAAACTTGTATATATATATATTTTGTCCTTTATAATTTTTCTACCTTTCATAATTAAAATAATATAAAAATATAATTAATATTTTATAAATAAACAAGCTAAATTGAGCTACGCTAAAATCACTTATTTCCAGCCCAACTCAATCTTATAGACTTTTTTCAAGTCCTAAAATTATCATGCTAGGTTAAGTAGCCATAGGCCATGGCCACTCCTACATTTGACCGCAAGAATGAATTTGGCACAACTCAAATGGAGAAAAAGTTTAATACAACGGGGATACTATATTATCAGTATTACTATACTATTTATTCTATCACGTTAAACCATCTCCAACGGTGTATCAGAATTGATATCAAATTTAAATTTTGATGAAAAAGACACTGTTCATTGCTCCAACGGTTCATCAGAATTGATATCAAATCGACAATTCATCAAACAATTCATCAAATCGACGACAGAATACTGAATTCACCAAAACACTGTTACGGACCGTTGGAGGGGAGTACCCGGTCGACCAACCGGTTGTCCGGCCGGTCGACCAACCGGTTGTCCCGGAAAATGTTCAGACAGTTCAGAAAAAGGTTCAAACAATTTGAAAAAAAAAAAAAATCCTCCTAACCGGTCGACCGGCCGATTGTCCCGGCAAAGGTTCAGACAGTTCAACAAAAGGTGCAAACAATTTGAAAAAAATAAAAAATAAAAAAAAATTCCTCATAGCCGGTCGACCGGCCGGTCGACCACCCGGTTGTCCCGAAGCACATTTCATGAATTTGGTGCACGGTTGGAGTAAGTAGTATCAAATTTTGGTGAAATGGGTCTTTTTTGACTCAAATTTGGTGAAAAATCTAAGTCACCGTTGGAGATGCTCTTACTCATTAAAAGTAGTATTGACTAGCTATATATAAATTTATTGTTGATTAATAATACCTTGTCATCTATATTACCGTAACTTCACAACATGAATCAGAATATATGTGAGAGCCTTCCAAGAACTTGAAAGTTTGGACTCTCAAAACCGATGGGACCTTGTGTCCGCTGTTAGGACACAACATCTCATAAATGGGCTATAAAATTCCACGAGGGGCTGGCTGTACAATTCAACGCCCTCCTCTCTCTCTCTCTCTCTCTCTCTCCAATTATGCCACCTACAATAATGTTGGAGAG
Organism: Camellia granthamiana; assembly: GCA_036172215.1. Lineage (NCBI taxonomy): Eukaryota > Viridiplantae > Streptophyta > Magnoliopsida > Ericales > Theaceae > Camellia > Camellia granthamiana. Next base: position 70,268,449 of record CM069914.1, read on the forward strand.
GAAATTGTAAAAGAAAGTCAAAAACCTTTTCAAAAACCAACCAACTAATCCCAATAAAGAGACCAAGTTGCACTAATGATGATTTCTGAGGACTGTAAACTCCACCTTTTTTCTAGACAACCAACCATTATCCATTCTAATTACATTCCATTTGAAATGATAATACATTACAATTACATAAAAATATATACCTAATCCATCCCTTTCCAAGGACCCCCCAATCCACTACCAAAGTGACAGCCCCCACTACCACAAAAGTGCTCCTGTCATCCACCATTGATCCAAAAAGAAAAAAAGAAAAAGAGAATTTGACAAATCTTCACCTCTACTCGAATATGGCAAAGACATGAAGGCTTTTCTTGCATTATTCTAAGCATGACATCAAAACTTCTTTTGACAAAAGTTGGAAGTTAAAGGCAAAAAGGTGGCAACCGTGGATCCGACGTTGATTGCAATTTGAAAGAGGGTGGGGACTAGCTCTGATTTCCTGTGGGTTGAACTAGGTGTTGTTAGGGTGGGGGACCAAGGATAGTTTTGAAGGAGGACATGTGTGGTATGTGGTGCCATTTCTGTTGTTTCATGAGGGGGGATGTGTTTCGGGTTTGACAACTGTGGTGGCCTCCGGTGGTTGTGTGTGGTAGATTGCCGAGGCCAGTGAGATTGGCATGATGCAAAGTGCCTTCGATTGAAGGAACTGCATGGCAGACCCGACATTTTCTTCCATGAGCTTAGCTACCTGTCGTTCTGTGCCATCGTTTGACCACTTCTCCCACGCCGGTTGGTTCCTTCCACCTTCACTTGTTTCTTCCTAAACACAAAGTTTTAAGATAAGCGGGGGAAAAAAAATGAAAAAAGAAAAAAGAGAGAATTTTGATTTCTTGTCTACAATTACCTCCACAGACGATATTGGAATGTCCGTCACAAGAGGTGCCACAGCACCAGCTGCACCCACTCTACTCATGCTCAATACCTGCAAAGCATGAATTGAAGGTTGATAACAGAAGGGTGAATCTAATTCAACACTTCTAAAATATATTTAGGGGCTGAGTGGTTTGGCAATGCCCTTTAATAGGATGCAACCTCCTGGATCATTCCTAAAAAGTCTCCAATATTGCACAATCATATCATAACATTTCAATAATGAGTACTTTGTCAAGTGAATACTGCTATCTCCATCTATTAAAAATTAAGGTAATCCATTTTGGATTCACTCATCATAGGACTTCAATGATTAAAGGTAATGTGCAATTTTACACATTCTTGATCTTGAAACAAAAGCGCTTCGAAGATTTTGGACAGCATAGAAGTGCATTGTGGGTTGTTACTATAACAATGTCAAACTCCACCATTTACTTCATGGTTTTAAACAAAACATTTAGCACCACACCCAAAAAAAAAAAAAAATAGAAACACAAAAAAAAGGTTTGGGCCAAGTACGAGCAATCAATGATTGGGAATTGCAGAATTTGCACAACTCAGTAATGCTTTAACAATGTTTAAAGAGAAGGGAAATAGAATTGATAAGCCACATGTCAAAGTATGCAAAGAAAACAAATCTCACTTGATGATGTCTATGAATAAGCAAACTCAGCAAAATGATACAGATTCTTACAAAATTTTAGATCTTAAAAATATGAATATATTTGGATTTAGTTCTATGATTAAGTAACTAGAAAAATAAAGAATACGGAAATCCAGAACAAACTCGAGGGTTATTTACCTTCACTTGGAGCCGTAAGAACTTCACATAGTCCACAATTTCATCAAGCATGGCAGCTCTATCTGTCTGCACAGGAAGGAACATTACACCAAATATTTAAGGGACTATGATTTGAACAATAATATTCCAGTTTTGCAGAGTTAGTAACACAGTGAGAATGAAAATCCAGAACCACATAACAAGAAGATTGTTACTTTGACCAGAAGGTCCAGAACCATGCATAGCTGTAAGACAATTGTTGTCAATCTATGGAATACAGAACAGGATATATCAACCTTCATCTCCTTTTTCCTTTACAAACCATCCAATTTCTTACTTATCAAACAAAACAAAACAAAACAAAGAATATTTCATCTTCTAATGTTATAAAAAAAAGCAAGAAAAAACAATTGACTGGGCAGGCCCAACAGAAAATTATCAAATTAATCAAAGAAGAATACAGTAGTAATTTATTAAGAAGAAAAATAAGAATAAAAAAACTGTGAAAAATGATTGATGCTTCATAAAACACCTCAAGATTAATCTCAAACATAAGAAAGCAATTGTCAAACAAGGTGATGATGAGTATAAACAAAATTTACTTCAGGTCCAGTTCGATTTTGTTATTTGGGTAACTAAGCTATTAGACGATGATTTGGTGCTCATAATTTGTTCTGTTAATCAATTTTAGAGCAGCCAAAAAATTGGTTATTTCAAATATTATAGACTATGAAAGGATTAATACAGTTGATAGAAGGGGGGAGAGGGGAGGCGAGTTCCAGGTTTCAATCCACATGCTGAGGCTTCTTATTCAACTTGAATTTAAAAACCAAGATACAGAATTTAGCATATCAGCAAATAGAGGATGACATTTATACAAAAGGGGACAAGGTGCCTACATAGCTAACTTAAATAGATGCATATCAATACTAACCATTACAATGAAAGGGGGCAAGGTGCCAAAAATGAGGATACACTGACCTTGTTGACACTAGGAACCAAATCTTGCAACGCCCTAATCCTTTCTGCTATTCTTTCTCTGCGTAACTGTGTTAAAAATAAAAAATAAAATTGGGAGATAGTCCAATAACAGTAAGGAGATTGAGCTGAAAAAGAAGAAACTAGCATGATATCATAACTACTGACAGTTAGGCCTCGTTTGGGAATAGGCTATTTTAGTAATTTTTTGACTTTTTATGAAAAGATGTGCAGAAAAGTAGAGAGGTGATGTGACTAGTTTTAGTTGACTTTTTGACTTTTTGGCTAAAATAGTCAGTCCCCAAACGAGGCCTTATTATATGATAGATTATGTTTAAATCCAAATGAATATCACCCACCATTAAATTAAGAAGCAAGGTACTCCAAAAATAGCACTATACAAGTACCGGATACTTACTGGGTGTGGGTACGTATACCGGTACGATGCGTACTAAGTATGCCGAATACATGTCATGTACGGCAAATACATTTGAATACGTTGTGGGTACGGCATGAATACGGCGAGTTGATTTTTTTTTTTTTTTTTTTGTGTGCAGTTGCTAGAATTTGTTGCAACCTCTATTATTCTTCTTTCAACTTTGAAAATCATCAAATAATTTATTTCCAACATCCTTTACCCATAAACAAGGTTTTAAAAAACGACCGCAAACGTTACATAACGCCGTTATATAACGGTTATGATGGTTACTGCTACCCATTACAACAGCTATAACGGAAATTGACATGTGTAATAACCGTTTCGGTATTATGTAACGGTTCGTTACACACCGTTACACCCTTTTATAATATTCTAAATAACTTTATTTCCCCAAAAAAATTAAAATAAAAGTTCACAAAACAAAAACAAACACTCAAGTGATCCAAGTCCAAAGAAAAAAATCTTATATGAATTTATTTTCTTTATAATTTTTTTTAATTTTTATTTCATTACATTAGTATGTAAAATAAAAAATATATATAAATAGTAGTTTTCTTTATTGTTACAATCATTTTATTTTGTTATTGTAATGTGTTGCCTAAAAATGTCTTTCAAAAACTCAAAAATATTTTTTGTTTATGGCACAATTTTTATTTTTATAATAATTTCATATAATACTTAATTGTAAATAATTTTATTTAGTTACCAACAAAGTGTTGTCTAAAAAAATGCCTCAAATTTTTTTTTGTATATGACACAATTTTTATTTTAATAATCATTTCATTTAATAAATGTGAATATTTTTTATTCAATTAATTCAAGTATTGGTCAAAAATAATTTGTAAACATTTAAAATTAATTATTCTTAAAGTTATTAACTATTGAAATAAAATGTAAAAAACTCCTTTTATAGTGATTTGAAAATATGAAATACATTGGATCATACTTAAAAATTAATAAAAATTAATCAAAATCTTTTTTAACCCTAATAAATGTGATTCTAGAAAGAAAAAAAATATGCATACCGATAAATTTTCTTCAAATTGTGTGAAAAAAAAAAAAAAAATCACAGTTCCAGTTACCGCAACCATTATGCTACGGCTTTTATACCCCGCAACCGCAACTGCGCCACCGTAATTATTACAACGACCGCAACCGCTTTTCAAAACCTTACCCATGGGTCATGATTTTGCTCTCTTTTGTACCATTTTTAGATAATCAAAAAAGAAAAAGAAAGAATTATATAATTTTTTATACAAGTTGTTCTATTTTTAATTTTAATATTGAAACTTTGATTTCTATGTTGAATGTTTAGCTATAAAGTTTAAGAAAACAAAAACAAAAACAAAAACAAAAATTGACATACTCCAACCATACCTACCCTATTTTTTTTAAGAATTTTCTGTATCGGCTTACCCATATCCGTACCCGCACCCATACTTCATAGCTATTAAACCTTGCCAAGAAGGCCGAGGGAGTGAAACTACTTATGCATCATGCTAATTGGGATTTTACAATCATTTGAATCAATAATTTTGAGAATTCATCAAGGTAAAGGAATATATTCATAGCAGAATAGGAACAAACTTTGAGACACGTACTCACTGCTAAACAAAAATAGTGGCTAATCAGTTCTTCATATGGATATGTGTAAGTTGTTTAAGTAAAACCTCGTAATCAAAGAACCAAGTCATTCAAGTCAACCCAGCTTATTGGCATCATATGCTCATTTTTAATAAAAGAAGAGGAAAAAGAAAAAACCAGCTACTTGTGTAGACCTTTCTGAAAGTGCATATTGTAGACGGTGGAATCAGCCGGCGGGGGTTAAAACAGTGTCTTTAATTGTTAGACTTATTTCTTGTTACTTAGCCAGATGCAGTGTCAGATACAAACACTCGTGAAAGCCAGACAAACATCTCTGAATTGTTCTATTTTGCATACTATCAGGCTTACCCTCTCTGCAATGCTGTGTGGATCTGTAGCCTGTCCTCGTCTTGCCCTCACCCTAGGACGAATTGAAGGTGGATGTGGCACTGCGGCAACTGTGTTAGGCATCGTCTGGCCAGGGAAAGCCTACAAAAATATTCCAAGTCTATTACTGACATTATGGGAAGAGAGGCAATTTCATTCTAAAATTTTGAAAGAAGCACAAAATATGAGACAAGCTCAAGCAACAAACATAACACTGCAAGAAAAAGTAAACGAAGGAATCAAGGTGAGAATCCAGTATTTTGGATTTGGACAATTAAGTGTTATTATCATCATTGAGACTCTAAATGTATTATACAATAGAAAATATCAACTTTTACAGCATTTGATGGGACAGAGTAGTGTTCTGTGCAACAGGGAAAGGCTAGGTCATACAACATTCAGAAGCTAAAAGCAAATTTATCAAGGTTACAAAGTTTTTATAGCCCTTCACTTCTCTTGTTCAGATCTTACCCTCCTCTAAAACCAGTTTTAAGAGTCTTTCATAAAAACACAGCAAAAGCTTTGGAGAAAAAATTCAAGTATTTTTTTTGGATTTCAAACCTCTTAAATCATAACATTCAATTTTTGGATTCTTATCTTTTTAGTCAAATACTCATATATGAATCATTTTCTCGCTTTGGCAATGCAAGGTTCTTACTTATAAGCTCTAGCCTAAGCATACACATCTCATACTGTTCAAAATTGTATATGGCAGGTAAACAAGCCATTTAACCCCATTAAAAAATTGTCAAGCGTTAGAACTGTTCAAAATACAATTGCATCCTATGTACCTATGCCAAAATATCAAGCATTAACACTGCATTAAAATACTGCATCTATGGTGTATGTACATCCCTTAGAAAATAACTTAACAAAAGTAAGATGGAATACATTCAATCAATAAGTCATAAATTTCACCATAGTTGAACAAAAACAAAAAGAACACTTTCATTTCTTGTTTTCTTGAAGATCATAGACTCATAGTTCAAACTACCAAATTTTGGAGACCAAATTGAGAACTTTCACACTCAATTGTTTCTTTTTTGTCCTTTTTCCAAGTTTTATTCACCCAAGGATGTCAATATGTACTGGGATCTGTCACATAAATGCGTTCATTTCTCAATTCAACCAGTCGAAGTTGTTGAAGGTGCAATCCTAACTCACAGATACAATTTAATGGGTAGTGTGTTTCTAATTTTTCTTTTTTATTTTATATATCCAATAACAATAAGTAACATATGCACCGCTCTCTGTCGTATTCATGCGTCCATTTCCCAATTTTTTTTCTTTGATCGGCGAGCTTTTTTTATTGACTGGAAAAAGAAGGAAAAAAAAAAGAAACCCCCCAAGATAATATGAGCTATGGAGAGTCCATTTATCAACTTATAAAGTCAAATTTGCTACTTATCGTTCATATCTTAACTCAAAGGTCACAACTAGTAATACTTGCTAAAACAAATCAATAACAAGTAAAAACAAACACAAACAGACACCAATTGTTTAGTTGTGCCAATAAGAAAGATGGATAGATAAGAAAAACACATCATTTGACCGAGGAGAAACGTTTGAAAACATTTTGAAAAAAAAAAAAAAAATAGGAGAAGAGATTGAAAATTAAAATATTAAACGCTTAAAACCTGCCTAGTTTTTGCGAAGTTCGTTCCTGAAATTTGAAACCAAACATCAAAATAAAATTATTAAAATGTGAAATTCTCGTTTTTTGTTTCCATTTTTCCTTATTTTCTCAGCAACCAAACAGACAAACAATAGAAGAAATTACCAATTCGGCACACATACGTTTTTCACGGAGGAAGAAGACACTCTTCCATCAACAACATCCTCGCGAAACCGATTATTCGCCTTGTCCATCTTCATAAACCCTGGCTTACCCTGGTCCAAGCTCAACCCTAGAGGGAACACCCCTCCTCCATGAAATCCACCTCCTCCTCCTCCGCCGCCGACTAGATGACGGGAGGCGTCGCCGGAGCTGAGCTGGAGCATCATCGGAGCAGAAGCTCCGGCCAAACTGGGATCATTTGACGCCAAATTATTCTCCGTTGTCGGGTAAGATGGAAATCCGAGGATTTGTTCGAGAAAATCGTCGGTTGAGCCGTCGGAAGGGTTGTTAGCCATGGCGGTGAGTGGAAGTCTGGTGGATCGCTGATTGAGAAAGATTGGAGGACTTAGGGTTTCCGGAGAGCATCTGCAAGTAAGGCGTCCGGAATTTCAAAGGGAGAGGCTAGTTAGTTATATTATATGTACATGTACTGCCTCCTCTCCTCTGCGTGTATATATTTATAGAGAGAGAGAGAGATAGAGAGAGAGAGAGATTGTCTTCTACTGGCTACTGAAGAGCAACAGGAAACCAGAAAGACAGAGTGCTGTTCAAAAGCGAGCGGAAAAAATTAGTAAGATTGGTTTGGGATGTGTGTTGGTTTTTGAATTTTTTTTTTTTAATAATATATTTTGGGGTTAAAAAATTTTGTTTGAGATAAATTTTTTGATTTTTTTAAATTTTGTAATAATAAAAATAAAATGATTATAATTTAAATGTGATGTTTTGTCTTATTAAGTTAGAAAGCTTAGTTTGTCTTTTTGTGGCTAAAATAGCCAAAGGAAGGCTCAATGTGTTTAGTTTCAGTTTTCTGAAAATTAAATTTTTTCTTTTTCTTTTTTTTTGTTTTTAGTTAATATTTTTTAAATTTTAAACAATTTTTTTACTTTTTTAGATGCACCTTATTTAGATGTATCTAAATAATAAAATATTTATGAAAAATATTTTAAAAATTAATAAATATACAAAAATATGAAAAATGTATTGAATTTTCATTTTTTTTTATACTTAGTGTATTTTTAAAAAAAAAATTACAAATATTATACTTTTTAAATATATTTATGTTATGTGTATTTAAAAATTTTAAAAAAATGCTTAAAATATTTTAAAAAATCTATTGAAAATATTAAAATATAAAAAAAAAAATTTCTCAAAACTATTTTCTCAAAATTAAAACCAAACAAGCTGAGGCATTGAGCAATGCAGTTTAGAGCCAGCCGTACGATCATATGGTGCGTTGGGCAGCGATTCACTACGATGTCGTGGGAAATTTTATACTCACGTACCCGCAATGTTTTTTAAAAGGAAAATGATTGAGACTATTAATTGGAGATAGTATTAATGATGTGGCAGTAGGTCCCATCCATTATTACAATATTATTGTACCTTGTTTTTTTTTTTTTTTTAATGTATGTATTTTGTTGTTTTTAAAGTCCAACCGCACCGACCAGTCAATTTTAAAAATATGAAAAAAGGGTGTAAAAATGTCCCTAACAATGGCCCATCGTTTTGAAACTTGAGATAGGATTTAGACCATGTGGTTTTTGGTCCTGCCCACCGGCGACGTCAACGTCATTTTGAAATTATTATGATGAAATTTTTTTAAAAAATTCAAGCCCTCCAACCCGAAGCATGACTCGCCTGAGGCCCAATTACCCTCTGAATCTGGGCTTAATTTTTTAGAAAGTGGGTCAATGCAATCAGATCCAATTTTTGACAAAGGCTTGATAGGCCAGATCGGGCCTAATTTACAACCCTGAGTAAACCATCTAAATTATGTAACGTGCTAGATTTTCATGCGTCTCTCCTTAAAAGAGTAACATTCTAGACTTGAACCATAGGTGACAGTGCAACAGGCATGTCTTTAAGAAATATACAATGACTTTCAAAAAAATTTCAAATCTTGAAATAAATATAAATTGATTATGACAGTGTACATTTTGTAATTTAATAGATATATTTTATTATGCATAATTATTAATATATTTAAAATATAATTATGACATTATACTTCAATTCAGTTCAATGATTGAACTACTAATCTTGCCCAAACTTCTTTTCAAGTTCACTTAGTGATTTGGGTTTCAAAACTTTGCATACATGTCTTTGAGTTATTAAAAAAAAAAAATAGTATTCATCTCTTTATTCTAATAAGATTAGCTTGAGAATCCAAAAAATGGACACTCAGAATTTACCCAGAAAGAAGATCAACGGTGGAGATTGCATGAGTGTATAATGAGATTCATATATATAATAAATCCCAATCACACTCAGAATTATGAATAAATTATGTATATATGTGAGAGAGAGAGAGAGAGAGAGAGAGAGAGAGGAGTACCGATGAGAGCAGCCGTGGCTCCAAGTAAAAGGAAGAGTTCTCCGTATGAAATTCCAAGCATTTTGTGGATTCTTCTTTTTCTTCTCCGACGGTCGATGGAGACCCGACGAGGACTCCTCCAAGAACAGGAGCCGCAAGCAAGGGAGAAATACAATTGCTAGTATTTTGGTTACACTTTAGGTGACAATTGGTAGCTTCTATTCCCGCACAATTTTCTTTCTCCATACAAAGGCCTTGTTTGAGAACAACGTTCGGCTATTTTAATAATTTTTTAAATTTTTTTAACAAAAATGTGCAAAAAATAAAAATAAAATAAAATCTTTAACTTTTTGGTATATATTATAGACTTTTTAATTTTTGGATAAATTACAAATATACCCCCTAACATTTGATTAAAATACAAATCTCCTCTTATGATTTTGAAAATTACATTCCATCCCTAAGATTTCTAATTCCATTACAAATTGCCCTTTTTATTAATAAATCATCAAGTCAATTAATAATTTTTAATAATGTTAAAAATATGTTTCAATTAATAATTTAAGTAATTTTATTGTTGTATTGGAGAGCAATTATAAATTTCATTTTTTTAGTTAATTTTGTTAAATAAAAAATTCTAATAAAGGGATATTTATAATTTTTCAAATCACAGAAGGCAATCTGTATTTTAAGAAAATCTCAGGAGATGTATTTGTAATTTATCCTTAATTTTTTTAGTAATTTTTTGATCTTTTTTTCTAAAACACTCGCGTGCCAAATAAAATGAGTTGAAATAGTTAATAAAATAAAATATTATATTTAATTTATAATTATTATTTTATTTTTTTCTCATAATCCGCAAATTAATTATTAAAAAAAATTAATCAACTTCACAAACATAATTTTTTTAACTAGGTAAAAATAATTAAAAATCTAATTAAAATAGTCAACTTCTCAAATAAGGCTAAATATTTATTTTTTTTAAAGTTAATTTTGGAATAACACTACATAATTCAAAAATTAATTTTCTCAATGACAATTAATCAATTTTTGATATTGATTTTTCAAATCATCTAATAATTTTGTTCATTTTCATGTAATTTAAAAATAATATAGTTAATTTCACACTTTCGACATAACTCCCTCAAAATTTTATTTCACATCATACCTACACTTTTTTCATCAATAATTTATTAGTTGTATGATTGAAAATAATGATATTATCTCTTTCTTACTAAAATGTATATTTATTTTTATTTATTTCAGTGTCTACTTACTATTGACTTTAGTTTCATAAGTTTTAATCATACTAAAAGGGATGTTACTGTAATTATGTCAAAAGTGTAAAATTGCCTGTATTTTCTTTAAATTTCAAGAGAAATGAGTGTAATTTATCCACCCAAAAAAAAAAAAGTATGAACTAAGATAATAGGGTTTGTGTCATTTTAGTATTTTACCCTCTTTCATCTTTAAAATTATCAATTTTGAATAATTATTCGTTAAATCATTGGCGTTAATTCTTTAATATTTTTCTGACCAGTTTTAAAAATATTTTTATGTACATAATTTGTTTAATTTAATTGAATCTAAAAATAATAATTTGTCACAATTGATTTTTACTCTATGTTTTCTTAAAGAGAAAGTCTACCATTCCAGATATAACTATCCAAATTTTTCTGGATATTGTCTTATGTGATAAAGATTAAATTAGTATAAATGTGAGGGCATATGTAAATGAATCTAAGTCATAAATTAATGTATCTGAGTAAAATTCATATTAAAATTTTTGAATAGTGTGTTTTATAGTAAAGATTGAATTGGTATAAGTGTAGAGGCCATATATAAATAAATCTAAATCGATATTTCAAAATAAAATTTCTAGGTTCGTACTATTGATGTTCTTAAATATTTTTAAAACAACTTATTTTGTTACATGGTATATCAATATCTATTTATTATGGACAAAATGAATTAAAACTTTCAACCAATCGAGTGAGTCAACATATGTAACACCGTGTTAAAGATACTAATTAATAATTTAAATGAAATAAACACACATAGTTTTAAAAAATAATTTTTCAAATTCATAGTTTGCATTAAGGAGTAGAGATTAATTTCATAAAATTTATCTCACACAATAAGCATAGTGATGTCCATGTCATCACAAATCTTACTCAGGATTAGAGATTATTTATGCCAGTTTGCTGCTTCTGAGTAGTAACTTGGGGTGAAACATATATCAAACATATGACATTTGAATCAATTTTCACTATGGATATAAATTTCCAATAAATGATTTCATAAATATAGCTTATTTGAAATTACAATCAAGACCAACAGCTACACCGCATCTTAAACAAGTTTCATGAAAAAAAAGTAAGAAAACAAACAACTCAAGTGCAAAAAGATAAACGATTCAGGATACGATACGCAACTCAAGGGAAATGGTGCTGAAACATGATATAACAATGGGCGGAAATAAATCAACTATGTAGGTGAGAATTTAACGCCTCCCAGATGCCACTGATTCAGCAGAGAAGAGGTACTTCACTCGTGAAAGAACAGAATCGTGTGTAGGATCATAAGGATGGTCCTTGGAAGGAATCTCCAAAATTGCTGGAACTGGCTTATTGTAGCTATCCACTAGAAACCTTATCATGTTTGCAACCTGAAGATGAGCAGAGGATGATGTTTTGTTTCAGAAATCAGATGAGAACTGAAAAGGCACAGCAATGCAAAATCCAAGTCCTCACTTGCCTCTTACTACAACTACTACTAACAAATATGTGCGGACTTGGTCATTCATCTGCTAATCAGCTTTTTGATAGTCAGGTTTTTTCAACTTATTTAAATTATTTCTACCTAATAAACTGTAAGCATAAGCAACACGAAACAGTCTGACACAGACTTTCTAAATAAAATAAAAACTATAAGCAGCTTAGATAATTTGCACCAAATAGCCAGAATATTCTGAAACCCTGACTGTTGAGCAAACAGAAAAGTAAAAGTGAATTGTGACCTATGATAAGTGAATGTCAGTAGCAAGGTTAAAATTATAGCCATAATGGCCTGTAGCAAAGTCATTGACATTCACTAATTGCCAGGAAATAAATAAAACCCACTGCCAAATGTCGTATGATATTAGTAAGTGTAAAAAGTGCATGTTTAAAAATTCAATTTTTCCATGACGAAGAAGAAGAAACAAAGAGTATCTTATGGTTCTTGTGACATGTCTAATATGATATGGACTTTCACCATTTTAGTCAAATTTCTTAATTATCATATGCATAACCACAGAGGAGGAGCATATAAACCAATTCAAAAATTGACATGTAGAATAAACAAACTTACAAATTGACTGATCATCACTATTGCAATGTCCTCTCTTGTTGTGAACTCTTTGAATGCATCCTCAATTTGTTTCACCGTTGTTTCTAAACCATAATAAAATAATCTCTTAAGCCAAGGTAAGAATATCCACAAATTCGATAAAATCAACACTGGAAAAGAAAAGGTTATATACATTGTGAAAGGATAAAGAGATAAAAAAAAAAAAAAAAACATTTGGAATCTTATAACGTTCGTCCAAGCCTATATAGTTATCAGGTTAAAAAAAGAAAAACCCTTTCTCAGCAACTTAAAAGAAAATTTTGAATTTCCTTAAATCGACTTTTAGCTGTTCATTTTAAAGGAAGGTGTAACATGGCTGCCACAGGGAAAAAAATCTACAACATAAAGGACTTTGGGTAACAGGTAGGCGAGCTTGATTGAGAGAGTGAATCCATTGTTGGGAAAACTCAATGATAAAACTCATCAATAATCCAAATAGCGTATGCTGACCAACCAGTTGCATTGGGGATAGTTTTTCAATCTATTGGAGGCTAGTATTAGCGTTTGTTCTAGTGAGAATCACTCCGAAGAAACAACTATCATCAAAAGCCATTCATATTATTACTGAGTTCAATCTTTCAGGTAGTAGGAGGGATTGTTCATTCTTTAAGACTTTAGGGCCACCCAAAAACCAAAAGAAAAGGGAATGTTCATTCAGAAAAGTGGATCCAAAGGAAAAGTTAAAAACAATAAACAAACAACTTTCTAAATAAATTATGGTTGATCATATAAATTCGATGATATCACGCACAAAATATTAAAAAAATTCATAACATTCATAGCTAAAAAACGTACTCGAGTCCACAATAAGATAATTTGTCTTCCTTCGCAAGTCCACATTGCCTACTCCAGCCAGTAAAAATCCAGTTACTGTGTCCTACATCAGATAAGTTACAAATCAGACAAGGTCTAACAGTAGGAGGACCATTTCAGGAGACATCTTAAAGAACTCAACAATGATAACACGCTGACACAAAGATGAAACAATGAGCAAATTGAAACATAGCTGATGATAGATGTATAAGCAACTTGGCAAGCCATATGATTAATAATGTATCTACAATCTACATTTATCCCATCATGAAATCATAAAGAGAGGAGATAAAACAAATCAACCCCACGTTGTAGCATGCTAGTTTGCACTTGAACATTAGAGAGAGAGAGAGAGAGACTAAGGCTCCATTCAGTTTAGTTTTTTAAATGAGTTTTGAGTTGTATTTTGAAAGAAAAGTTGTTGAAAAGAGTTTTGAAAATTGAAAATTTGTTTGGTTATGAGTTTTGAAAATAGTTTTGGGATAATTTGTAATTTTTTTTTAGTTGAATGGATGGGTGTGAAAAAATTTGATTGATTGATGTGTAAAATGTGAGAGAATGAGAGAGGAGAGAGGAGAGAGGACAGATGAGAGAGATAAAGTGATTGATTGATTGATTTATTAATAATATAAATAAATAAATAAATAGGAGGAGAGAGAAAAAACAAATTTGAAAGGAGTTTTGAAAGTTGGTTAACCAAAAATGTTTTTTGCTTTTTTGATCCAAAGTTAATTTGGAAACTAAACCGAATGGTACCTAAGACATTCATAACCACTTGTAGAAGGGTCGTACTTGAAATTTGAAAATACCGCCAAAATTGCCTTGGCGGGAAGAACACTTTTGAAAAGGGAAGATGGGCAAAATTCTAACAAAAATGGGTCAAAAGCAAACCGCAAATAGTCTGTGAACCGGCCCCGTATGAGAACCATCACAGGAACCGCAAGGCCACCCCAAAAGGAGAGGTGAAACCAACTGAGGTAAGACTTGCTGAGGTGAGACCAACTAAGAGAAGACTTACTGAGGTGCAACCAGCTGAGGGAAGACTTACCGAGGTACAACCAGCCGAGGTGAGACCAACTGAGGCACCACTGGCCGAGGTGAAACCAGCTGAGGCAAAACCCTCAAGGCGAGAAAAGCCCTTGAGGAAAATTAAGTCCCTGAGGTGCCCCCTAAGGGCCAAGGTCCCCTTAGAGCTGATAGCAGGCTCAGGGTATCAAAATGACATAATTCAGAACCACAACTCTCACGAAGATGCAGAATGCGAGATCTGAAAGTTAGGAGTCTCCTTCCCATATAATTATCCAGGCCCACAACTCTAAGGCGAAACCCTCTAAGGCGAGAAAAGCCCTTGAGGAAAATTAAGTCCCTGAGGTGCCCCCTACGGGCCAAGGTCCACTTACAGCTGATAGCAGGCTCAGGGTATCAAAATGACATAATTCAGAACCACAACTCTCACGAAGATGCAGAATGCGAGATCTGAAAGTTAGGAGTCTCCTTCCCATATAATTATCCAGGCCCAAGGAGCCTACCCCAGTCGAGATGGCAAGACCCAGGAAGCCCATGAGATATAGTCTAGTTGATACAAGGCTACACTATGATACTTTACCAGGATGTTGGGGAGCTTGCGGCTTGGTGGCTAAGAGTCGGGGTTTGCTGAAGTGGTTGCGAGTTTGGCTGATACAGGCTACATTTCCCAAGTAAGGTTTTACCGGGTGACGTCCTACCAAATGAGGTCCTACTGAGAGACTTAGGTAGTGCCTAAAGGGAAAGACAAAAGGAAGCACGTACTCACCAAGGCATTGCATCTAGGGAAAGGAATATGCCCACGTGATCTCTGAGACAAATAGCATCACCCTATTAGCTACTTGGCCACTTGTGAGCCAAGGAAACGCCTACAAATAGGAGTCATTTCCCACATATCTAGGGTGATGATTTGGGGATTCCTATAGCTTGAGAGAGTGATTCCAGGTTTCCCATAGCTTGATACAGAGTGATATGTGGGATTCCCATAAGCTTGAGAGAGACTTGGGATCCTCGTAGCCCGATGAGAGAGTGAAACTGGGAAAAAGAGGGAGCCTCGCCACTGCCATTACCTTTCTTGATTTGCTTGCCCTACTCACCCAGCGACTCTCTCCTCTGTCTCCTGCTTACTATTCACATTACTTGCCTCACTGATCATACATATTCTTGTATGAACACCATACATTTTCCGACCTCCTACACTCCAACACAGTGGACCTCTCCTACCCCATAACACATGAACATAATTGCTATGAGCAACTAAAATCATGCAGTAAATTATATAGTTAAGACCATTCAACTTGGCTTATTTGATGT
This sequence comes from Camellia granthamiana, assembly GCA_036172215.1. Classification (NCBI taxonomy): domain Eukaryota; kingdom Viridiplantae; phylum Streptophyta; class Magnoliopsida; order Ericales; family Theaceae; genus Camellia; species Camellia granthamiana. Next base: position 70,284,227 of record CM069914.1, read on the forward strand.
CAATTGAAAAGGATTTGAAGCCAAATGAACATAGCTTTTCAGGTTCATAGGCTCATACCCTCATAATACACCTTCTGCACATGGGCAACTGTGGGAGCCAAGTTTTGCTCTCACTAACTCAGCCACAGCACATTTGCACCTCCAGTTTGGAACATGATAGCTGATGAGGACTGCATGAAAGAAAAAAAATTGTGCAAGGATAACTCATAAAGAGAAGCCCTCAACAAGTCACACTCATCAAATCTTCTTTTGAAAGAAAAAACTTGTGCCGTCTTTATTATGTGAAAAAAGATAACCACAAACTCAATCAAGCAAAATATTAAGCTGGCACAACAAGAAGATACGCCACAAGGTAGCATCTTTTGTAAACAGAAATGACAACAGACTCGATCAAGTAAAAAATAAAGCTAGCATAATGCGAAGATACGCCACAAGAGGGCATATATATTTTTGTAAAATTAAATAACATAAAGGAGTCACATATTGCATAAAATTCATCCACTTTAGCATATTTTAAACAATGGCAGACCCAACAAGGCAACACACCTTTGCATATTCCACTTCCCTCTCTCTCTCTCCTTGACAGAATGTTGAGTATATATTGCAAATAAAAACAACCACCGATCTATATCAAATGATTCTATAATCATCAAATCTTTCAGTTTTATTTTATTCTACATATAAACCCAAGTAGAAATCTCTACAAGACAAACATAATGCAGATACTCTAAACACTGAGATTCTAAAACCTTTTCCTTCAGTTTTTCTGCTATGCACTAATATTCTAAAAAAAATATATATGACAACCACATTAAAACTAGAATGAACATTAGTGTCTAAAACAATTATATTCAGAAACATCTATGGCATATAATTTCACTACTAAAGCACATAGACAGCAAGTGCAAGATTCTTACCTCATCAGCAATCATAGCAATGAGTGCTGAGTTTCTTGAAGGAATTTAAGCTTTGTTAGCCATTCAAATAAATAATAAAAACTACAAAAGGAAAATATATGAGAATGTCAGATATTGCTGTGAATCACTCACTTAAAAACTCAAGCTAAAAGCTAAACATAGAAAATGTGCTAGAGTCATATTACATCCAATGAAAAAGAAGCACTTTACAAAATAACATGTGAAGGCATGCAAGTGCATCGCTGTAGATGATTCTTTGCACAAAATAAAGTGTATTGGCATGAAAGTGCATTGCCATAGATGATTTTTGAGCAAAGCACCAAACAGCCATGAAAAAGAGGTGACAACAATCCATAATAGATGAATCCCCTGCAGTTCTGGCATATTCAGAAACTTTATTCTATTTGCTCTTGAAAATTATATCTGTTTGGTTCAAAACCAAAATCAATAACTTAGTTTTTATCAAAACAAAGTTTGTTTTTATTTAAACATACCATGAAAGGTGTTTGTATACAATTGTGGGTGGGAGAGAGACTTGAAGAGGGATAGAGAGGAGGGAAGAAAAATGATATTAGAATGCAACATTTAAAGAAAAATTGGAAATTTATTTGGCATATTTGTGTAGAACAAAATAAAGAATAAAATAAAAGATTTCCACAGTAGTAAATTTTTTTTTTTGATAAATAAAAATTAAATAAATTTCCACAGTAGTAAAGTTGATGAGTTTTAGTACATATCATGATGGGAATCAAGAAACCGATTGAAGAGGAATGTTAGGAGCAAGAAAAATCAACTGAATGATTACGGATTTGATTAGAAATTTTAGGAGATTTAGGCCCTATTTGGTGGAGCTTTTTTTAAGTTAAAAGCTGATAATCAGAAAACAAAAGCTAAAAGCACCCCTATCCCAACTTTCAAATAATCAGCTTATTTAAGCTATTTTTGCCTAATAAACTATAAGCAGAACCTACACTAAACTATCTGGCACATACTCCCAAATCAAAATAAGTTATAATCACCTCAAAAGCTATAACAAACAGTCCCTTAGTCTTATTAGGATGTTGCTTCTATTTTTTGACTTATTTCTAGTTTATTTAACGCTTTTAAGCTTATATGTGGTGCTACATCACTTCACCTACAAATTAATTGGAGAAACAAGGAGTAGAACTATTGAACAGCTATGTAAATATGAATTATAATGTCAAATAGGAGAAAATTTTGTATAAGTGTGTGTGTAAATAGAAAGCATTAAAAATCTAGATCCACAATCTGTCGGCAAATTCAACATTTTCCCTACAAATCCAACCTTTTCCCTACAAATCCAATTGCAAATTTCAAACCAAAAACCTAGAAAAACCTTCCACGACAAAACCCAATAGAAACATATATATATTTTTTGAAAACAACAGCAATCTGTCAGCAAACTAAAAACCATAACAAACCCTAGATCATGATCTGATATATAAGCTGCATGCCTGCAATCCCCAGGTGTGAATGGGAATGAAACATTCACCTTATTGTGGCCAATCACTAGTGTGATGAGAAGAAACTTATCGTGAGCAAGTGGATTTTTAAGCGAGAGTAACACGAGTAAAGGGGGGTGACCATTGGTTCAATATGGTAAAAACCTTGGCCTAATATGGGGTTCAAGTTTCGGGACAACTATTTTGTGTCCTATAGCAAAAGTTACATGTGTACTCAATCTTTCCCCTCCCAAACACGCATTAATGTTTAGTAATTGGGTTTTTTAGTAACATCAGTAAGGGAGAACTACCTCCCCCGTGTTTCACATGTGTCTCGTTTCCACCCATAATAAGGGAAGTTACTGAACAAAAGACTCAATTTCAACGAACTGGTTTTGGGGTTTACCAAACAACCCTTTATAATTAAGAAGCTTTGTTCTATAGAATTAGACGTTCGGGATACTTTCTTTTCTTTTTTTTTTAAAGTCAGATTCTGTGTATGCTTGAATACTCCATCATCATCGATCTCTCCCTAATAAGAGTAGATCTGTTACTTCAAAATTGAAAACTCCAATGCTTTCTACCTATAAGATACAAATATACACACACATACATGCATCAGAAATGATCTCTACCCCCAGCTGGGGCAGCTGGGGGTGACACCCAGTGAGGTGTCACCCGGGGGTTGGAGGAGAAAACAGTTTTTTTTTTTTTTTTTTTTTTTTTTTCGGCCAACCCCACACCGCCACGTCACTGGGGGTGGGGGTGGGGGTCTTCCGTACTGGGTGTATGTAGCATTGTTGATACATGCATATACATATGCGGAAAATTATTTAGTACTCCAGGAGTATCACGTGGCTATGCTCCATCACCAATCATCATTCATTATGCCCCTCTTATTTCTCAATGACCCAACACAAAATCAAATACCCCACCGTCTCCACCAATTATACTACCATAAAGTACCACATGGTTGTACTCCCGAACTATCGAATAATCACTCTACATATGCATACATGTGTATATATATTGTATACACTCATAATGAACAATTTTGTTTTTTCATAAGTTAACAGACAATATTGGTCAATGTTATGTTACCTGAAACACGGATCATTCTGGTACATGAAACTGGAACGGGAACGTAGTATGCCACATGCTCTAAAATTTAGTACTATACTACACTTAAAAATTTAAGGTATTTGTAGAGAAATTTTCTTTTACCTATTAGGCATCCAATAAAATGTATTTCTTAATTTTTTTTTTCCATTTTTGATGTTTGTCTTGTCAAAACTTAACTCACTTTATATTTTAATTCATTATATTTGATTTTTTTTCTCTTAAGAAAATATATTGGAAAAAAACTTTTGAGATCATTTCGGATCACTAAATTTACTGTTTTAGAATGAAAGTATACCATGTTTCGAAACGAGCGTACTAATACGTAATTTGCTAGGGTATCAACGTTTTCTAGCAACACGGTACATCAGCACATTCACAAAAAATAAAATAAAATAAATAGTACTTGGGGAAGTGTAGATTTGAAACACCAGAACTCAGTAGGGCATTAAACTAAGAAGAGGGCATAACTCAGATCAAGCAATGGCAAAGTGCATCTGTTAGTTGGATTATGGACCAAGGCTCTAAGCCCAACAGAGCTAAAGATGATCAAGGCTTTCTTTATGTTTTTCCCTTCATTTTTCAGAGACGGCTTAAACTATTGTTTTCTTTAAAACATGCTTAGATCTTCGATTAGGGTACAAATTTGTGAAACAAAAGGAAAATGAAAGGAATTTGTGAATGAATTTTTTTCACAAATCCCATCCCTTCTTTTTTTTTTTTAACAAATTTAAATATTTAAATACGGCCATGAGAAATCGGGTTTTCAGCATACAGGAGAGACATAATAAGAGTATCAAAATTTTCAACACTACAAAAAAGAAAGTGAAAATCCTGTATGTTCAATCATTAACTGTAAATTAATCACAATTGTAAGCACATATAAAACAATGATAAAAAAATTGGAATAAATTCATAGGAACACGCATTCGACAAACAAGAAGGTTTGATTTGAATCTACCACATTGGATTTAAAACATACAAACAAACAGATAAAACAATGAATTTCAGAGGCAAACCTGTCGTTTCGATTGTTGTACTCGCCTCGGATTGCTCGAAAATCAACAAGAACCTCAACTGATCAATCGATCCAGAGAAAGAGAAAAACCAAACGACAGCATCTGGGATACCCTTGGGCAATGCTTATGGAACTGTTGGCAAAGGTTTTTTTTTTTTTTTTTTTTTTTTTGGGGGTGTGTTTTTTTGGGGGTGTGTTTAGTTATACTAATAGTCCTTAGAGCATCTCCAATGCTGCACTTCTTTTTCATCAAATCTGAAGAAAAAAAGGACGATTTTCTCAATTTGATACGAGGCGCTCCAACGGTGAGCATCAAAGCAGAATTTGGGAAAGTGGTCGACCAGGTGGTCGACCGGCCGGTTGACCAACCGGTCGACCGGCAAAGGCAATTTTTATTTTTTTTTTGACCTGTTTGAACTTTTTTTTGACCGATTTGAACCCATCTATTTCAAAGAGAACCGGGCGACCGGTTGGTCAACCGGCCGGGCAACCGGGTGGTTAACCGGTATACCCTTTCAACGGTCAGTAACAGTGATTTGGTAAAATCTGTGTCTTGATCTCAGTTTGATGTTTTGTTTGCTGAATTCTCATTTTGGTATGACTTTGGTGCAACCGTTGGAGCATGAAAAAGTGGGTTTTTCATCAAAATTTAAATCTGATGCTGGGTTTGGTTCACCGTTGGAGATGGTCTTATAGTTGGGACTTGTGTCACTTTGAAATTTGACTTTTTAATTATGACACATTTGATTCTGAATTTTGATTTTTGATTTTTTTTCTAAATAAGGATAATTAAAAATATTATTAGATTTTTTAATGGTAAAAACGTTAATTTGATAAATTTAAACTAATTTGACAAAAATAAATGTCAAAAAAATATTTTTAATTTTTTAAAAATTATTTTTATCCACTAATGATAAAATTATGTAAAATTAATAAAGATGATATGATTAATTTTTTAAAATTAATTTTACATGATCATCATCCAAACACATAATAAAAATTAATTTGGTAAAAAAAAATAAATGTCTAAAAGATGTATCAATTTTACATAATTTTATTTTTAGTAGGTAGAAATAATTTTTAAAAATTCAAAAATATTTGTTTGATATTTATTTTTGTCAAATTAGTTTATATTTTATCAAATTAATAATTTTACCCTTGAAAAATCTAATTATATATTCAATTGTCCTTATTTAGAACAAGATTGAAGATTCAAAATTCAAGGTCAAATGTGTCACAATTGAAAAGTCAGGGACTAAAGTGATACAAGCCCCAAACTATAGGGACTATTGTGTAATTTGCCCCTTTTTTTTTTTGTTTTTTGGGTTTTTGGGTTAAAATTCACAAAAAAAAAAAAAAAAGAAAAAAGATTGAAATAGTCAATAAAATAAAATATTCCATTAAATTCATAAATACTTTATTATTTCTCTCACAAACAATACATCTAACTATAAAAAAAATATATAATTATCTTTCCCAATACAAAAAATTTAATCTACTAGGGACAATTTGAGAACTTAGACCTCGTTTGGAAACAGAATTTTTAGTAATTTTTTAGCTTTTTCATTAAAATGTGATGTAAAAAAAATTAGTATGTTTTGGATGACTTTTTGATTTTTTACGAAAAGTGTGTAAAAAGTAGAGATAAAAGAGAATTTTTGACTTTTTTGTATGGGTTGTTGGCTTTTTGATTTTTTTAGTAACTTTTTGACTTTTTTGCTAAAAAACCACTTGCCAAACGAGGCCTTAATAAAAAGCTAGCTTTTTGACTTTTTAATTTTTTTACACAAAAAAAAAAAAAAAAAACTAGCTTTTTTAGCTAAAAAAGCCATCAAAAAGCCAAAAAAAAAAAAACAAAAAAATCAATTTTTTACCAATTTTCCAAAACACTACTAAAATAGTCAAAAACGAAAATAACTTACTAAAATAGCAACTTCCCAAACACCTACATTAGGATAAATTATACTTTGCCCCTAAATTGTGGTCCAATTCCCACTTTGGCTGTTAAATTTTTGGGTAAATTACACTGACATCCCCTGAGGTTTATGTTTATTACAGTTTCCTTATCACCTTTTGGAAATTACATCTCCCCTTGAGGTTTAAAGTTTCATTACAGATTCCCCTCTCAATAATTTAATTTTTTTAAATACCAATTTTTCCCTCATTGGGTAAATTACATTGACACCCCTCACATTTTAGAAATTACAATCCCCTCTCTAAGGTTTAAAGTAGTATTGCCAATTGCCCCCTCGGTTAGTATTAGTTGGAAAAAAAAATTCATTGAAAAAAAAATTAATTGAAAAAAAATTTTGTTAGTAAAATTTTTTTGTTTTTATTTAAAAGCCAACGTAAACTCATTTTTAAAATTTACATTTTTTTCTCAAATTTACAAACTAAGACAACCATTTATAATCCAAAAAAATTATCAAATAAGTTTTTATGACAGTTTTTAAAATTTTTGTAAATATAAATTGAAAACTGAAAAGAAATGGTTACCATATAGGCTTCAGATGGTAAAAATATCGTAAAATTAACAAATAATTAAATAAGTTACCAATGTAAGAAATAATTTATCAAAAGATTCTTAGGCTATATATGGTTTGATTTTTAGAAAAAAAATTTAAAAATTAAAAATTAATTTGGTTAAGAAATAAAAAATTAAAAATAATTATCACTTAAGGGTAAAAAATAATTATCATTTTAACTTTTGGGCAAGTTATATATATACATATGGCTGTTTTATTTTAATTTGTAAAAAATTATTTCTAACCACTCGAAAGATAAAAATTATATAAAAATGATAATTATTTTTTATTTTTTATTTCTTAACCAGATTAATTTTTAATTTTTAAAAAAAAATTTAAAAAATCAAACCATACATAGCCTAAGAATCTTTTGATAAGTCATTTCTTACGTTGATAACTTATTTAATTATTTGTTAATTTTACAACATTTTTACCATCTGAAACCTGTTTGGTGACCATTTCGTTTTCAGTTTTCAATTTATATTTACAAAAATTTTAAAAAACTGTCATAAAACTTATTTGATAATTTTTTTAGTTTATAAATAGTTGTCTCAGTTTGTAAATTTAAGGAAAAAATGTAAATTCAAAAAATGAGTTTATATTAGTTTTTAAATAGAAATTTAAAAATTTTACTAACAAATTTTTTTTTCAATTTATTTTTTTTTCCAATTAATTTTTTTTTCAATGAATTTTTTTTTCAACTAATACTAACCGAGGGGGCAATTGGTAATGCTACTTTAAACCTTAGGAAGGGGATTGTAATTTTTAAAATGTGAGGGGTGTCAATGTAATTTACCCAATGAGGGTAAAATTGGTATTTAAAAAAATTAAATTGCTGAGGAAATGAATCTGTAATGAAACTTTAAACCTCAGGGGGAGATGTAATTTTCAAAAGGTGAGGAAAAAACTGTAATAAACATAAATCTCAGGGGGTGTCAGTGTAATTTACCCTAATTTTTTTTAATTTTATTCCTAAAATTGTCTAATTTTCTATGTGACCTAATTAGCAATTGATATTTGGCCAAGTTTAGAAAGTTGCAATAACAGCGCGCGCACACCAAAAAAAAAAAGTCGAAAATTATTTTTCTCGCTACTTTTTACATTTAAAAAAAAAAAAATTTAAAAATCATTACAAACATATTAATTTTTTTAATCTTATATTTTAAATAAAAAATCAAAATAATATTAAAATAATCTATTCACTCACTCATCCTGAAGTAATGAACTAGAGTAACCTGAAATTTAAACAAAACTTTATTTAAAATCATTTCAATAAAAAAAACACGTAAGATCATATTTTAGTAAAAAAAAAAATTTGTCCTTTCCACCTTTAGCATATTTAACTTTAGTTAAGAAGCTAAATTACTAAAGCGGTGTTTGTTTCGAAGGATTGGGACATGAGATTTTACTAGTAGTCTGGGCTAATAATTCGTTGTTTGATAGTCAATTTTTACTCCGTACTATTAATCTTATATTTGTTGAATTGCTATATCCCATAGGGAGGTGAGATAGAAATCATGGAATAACTCATCTCATGGGATTAGCTTATGAAATTACATTTTCGACCCTCTTGTATTTACTATCTTTTTTTAATGTTGTTAATTTAAAATTCTATATTAAATAAAAAATATAAATTATAAATTTAATTTAATTAAAAATAATAAATTAAAAATTAAAAATGATGGCCTTATAAATTAAATTTTTTTAGTGTTGTTAAAAAATTAAATTTATATATTAAATAAAATTATTTTTTTAGTGTTGTTAATTTAAAATTATATATTAAATAAAAAATATAAATTTAATTTAATTAAAAATAATAAATAATAAATTATGGCCTTATAAATTAAATTTTTTTAGTGTTGTTAAATTATAAATTATAGATTACATATTTAAAATTATATATTAAATAAAAAATATAAATTATAAATTACAAGGGTAAAATAGTCTTTTGAATATTTATCCTTATCTAGTTTGTCCAACCAAATATTAGATTCACTAAAAATAGTTCAATCCAGGCATCTAATTCCATGACTAAACAAACATAGGATATAAATCCAGTCCAACCAAATAGTCCAGAGACAATGTATCCCAGGACTAACAGTCCGATAGATTTTAATCTCTCTTATCCAGTCCGTCCAATCAAACATTAAACGGACTGGATTGGGGAGGATTAAAATCCATCGGATTTGAATCCTGGAACTGTGAATCCCCCGAACTATTTGGTTGGATTTGATATATATCCTGTGTTTGTTTTTTCATTGGATTAGATGTCTGGAAATGACTATTTTTAGTGAAACCAATATTTGGTTAGACAGACTGGATAGGATAAATGAACAAAAGACTATTTTATCATTTTTCAATTGTTTACTAAGTAATAGCAATATTAAACATATCTTGAATATTTTAATTATTTTTAGCTAGATTAAATAAAAATTTATTTTATTTTATTTTGTACACAATTAAATAAATTTATTTTTAAAAAATTAAATAAATAAAATATCAATAAAAATATATGTTATTTTTTTAATTAAAATTTTAAATAAATTTGTTTTTAAAAAATAATAATAATTAAACAATGAAATTAAATAAAACATCTATTCAATTTAAATAATGAAATTAAATAAAATATAAAGAAAATTTTAAAATAAAACATCAATAAAATATCTATAAAAAAATTATTTAAAAAAAAAATAAAACATCAATAAAAAGTTAAATAAAATTATTTTATTTTTAAATTGAGACATTTAAATTTTATTGAATTTTATTAAATATAATACATAATTAAAGAGGGTCAAAATGGTCATTTTACCACCTAATCCCAACAGTGGATAGTCCCCCATATGGGAGATAAGGAGTCCGGTCGGACTCCATGTCCGACGAACTAAAAAAAAAAACAAACGGCTGATTGAACGCTTCCCCCGAATTACAATCCGCACAGTAAATAATCTCCCCTATCTCCCGAATCAAACACATCCAAGTATTGTTATATTTTAATAATAAATAGTGTTAACAAACTAAAATTTAACAAATGTTGTAAATCAAATCCAAAAAAAAAAAAAAACCAAAGGTTGTAAATGTTATTTTTTCCGTTTTTCCCCAATAAAAAATATTATATACAGATAAAATCTTTAAAAACAGAGTAACAAAAGAAGCTCCCCTTTTAGGTCCCACCATCTCCTCTTATGACGCCCACTATCCTTCCTAGTTTGGTATTACCCTCTAAAACATAAATATAATTCCAAAATCCTATGTTGAGAGGTCAGACTCTCTCTAGGAATTACCTTACAATCATTGCATTTTAGGCAGTTCACTTTTTTTACTAAGAAGTAATCTATTTGACTCTTAACTGACCCACTCTTAAAGGTTATCAAATACTCCTCCCTCTTCTTATATATAGTATTGGCCACCACCAGGTCAGAAGCCAATGCAAAATCTAAAATACTCTCTTCAGCCTTATTTTTGTCACCAAAACCGTATCCACCATGCACCATTTCATAGCCTAGTTTATCTATACCTACATGGCCATTAAAATCTCTACCTATAATCAGATTCTCTCCTACGGGTATCTCTTGTAAGATCTCATCCATTTGCTTCCAAAAATCCCTCTTAGTCTGATTATCTAATCCTACTTAAGAGGCGTATGCATTAATAACGCTCACTATATTCTCTCCAATAACTAGTTTAACTAACATAATCTTATCACCTTTTCTAATGACCGTTACTACATTCTCCACAAGACCCTTGGCAATTAAGACTCCTACCCCATTCCTGCGTCTATCCTTACCACTATAATACAATTTAAAACCAGTATCCTCAATTTCCCTAACTTTCTCACCCGTGCGCTTAGTTTCTTGTACGCAAACTATACTAACTCTCCTCCTAATCATAACATTTACCAACTTTATCGTCTTACCAGTTAAGGTTCCTATATTCCAAGTGGCTATCTTAAGCCTATAGTATTGGACTAGTTTCTTTACCCGCGCTTGTCCAGAAAAATATGAGAACCTTTGCCCATTTTTCACCGCACCCAGGCGTCGATACGGCGCCCCTTGCTCACTTTTTGAAACACCCGGAGGCAAGCGTAACGTGTCACTTGAGGAGAACGACCTAACATTTAAACAATTCAAAGTAGTATTCATTGTCATAAGGGATCCGAGCAGCTTTTTACATGTTGGTTGTTGGCTACCTAACATACAATCTTCCTCCTTAACCTAGGCTTGGGACCGGCGGAGTTGTTAACAACCCCGACGAAGTTGGAAAGATTGCTCCACACTATTTATATTATAACTCTTGTCCTATTTTCTTAAAAAAGAGACATAAAAATAATAAGACAAATTATATATGTAATTCCTATATTTTAATTGTTGTGCCATTTTAATTTGTGTAATTTTAATTGGTTCAATTTTGACGTTTAATTTATGATTTTATCTCAATTTAGTCCAATTGATTATGCTCAATAGCATATTTGATCGAAAATACATACATAAGCAACGCGTGTCATACTTTTAGAAATAAAATTATAAACATGCTAAATTCAATGAGTTAATTTTAACCAATTTAGTAATCATTTCTCATATAAAATCTTTCTCAACATTATCAATTAGACTAAATTAACATAAAATTCAAAATTAAAGATTAAGATCGAACCAATTAAAAAATGAAAGAACTAAACTGACAATTATATATATATAAGAGTATTTCCATTCAAACTTTCAAAATTTGGTATGCCAAATTTTATTGAAGGCTTAGGTGGCAAATTGACATATGCTAATTTGACATAGAAACTTTCCATATGATATGTCAAATATTATTATATTATTTTTAAAATTTAAGCTATTTTATTTTACTAATTGTAAAGAAAAAAAAAGTATCAAGTGGTCTTCAGGTCAAAATTGATATAAAAGGTTGATACTAAAAATCATATTAACTTTTAGCACATCGGATAGAGTTGATATTTAGGCCTCATTTGGGAAGTAATCAGTGTGTTTGGTTTGAGTTTTTCGAATTAAATTTTCTGAAAATTGAGTTTTTTGTTTTTCGTATTTTTTTGTTTTTAGTGAATATTTTTAAAATTTTAAGCATTTTTTTACTTTTTTAGATGCATCTTACTTAGATATGTCTAAAAGTAAAATATTTGTGAAAAAATATTTTAAAAAATTAATTAAACACAAAAATATGAAAAATATACTAAATTTTTATATTTTTAAAAAATTCACAAAAATTATACTTTTTAAGTGTATTTATATTAAGTGTGACTAAAAATTAAAAAAATTACTAAAAATATTTAAAAAATCCAGTAAAAACAAAAAAATACGGAAAACAAGAAAGTAGAATTTTCTGAAAAGTGTTTGTAGAAAACTCAAATCAAGAAAAAGTTTAGTCTAAAAGTCAAAAAGTTATTAAAAAATCAAAAAGCCTATAATCTATACTAAAAAAATCAAAGATTCTATTCTCTCTATTTTTTGCACATCTTTTTGTAAAAAATTAAAAAGTCATTCCAAACATACAAAAAAAAATTTATCTCATATTTTAGCTAAAAAATAAAAAAAAATTCTAAAATAACCTATTTCTAAACAATCAAATATAACTGTTACAATATCATATCAAATTTGAAATATCAGATAGAGATGCTCTAACCCTCCCATGTATTGACTCCAATAGCAATAAATAATTTCCTCGCCCAATCACCTCCTCAATGATGGAGGTGCATTGCTTTAGAAAGAATTACTATCTGTCAAAGTACCTTGCGAGAAGCTTTCAAAAAAACCAAAAAAAAAAAGTACCTAGGGGTCATGTTTGATGGGGGGTTTTGGGAGGAAAGATTAGATTATTGGGACTCACTAAACTCATATTTGTGTGCAATAAAATACGATGGGATTAGCAATTCCATAGAAGTATGAATCCCTTCTTATGGTGGGATTAGCATTTTCATGTGAGGGTTGGGCCCCTCATTCAAATTGATGGCTAATTTATCATTTTGCTCTCCACTTTACAAAACTAATAAAATTATATTATACGTGAGGAGGGATTTTAGGTAATTTTATAAATTTCTAATATCACCATAATAGTACATAAACAAACACACTTTATCTTAAATCTCTAATTTAATATTATCACACTAATAATTTTCTTATTCAGTTTCACTGTACTCATAATCTCATCTAATTTAAACTTTCAAACAAACAAGGCCAATGGGAAGACAAATGTGAGATGATGACAAACTATGGACAAAGGATTGTACAAGAAATGATTTCTTCGTATGCGTAGATTAGGGTCACAATGTGAGATAGTGACTGTACAAGAAATGATTTCTTCATATGTGTAGATTGGGTCACTCCTATTGGGAATAAAATGTACTTGGCTACTCAAAGAAAGGGGAGTACATATTGTAAAAAATTCATAATTTAAATTTGTAAATTCATTTATAATGATGTAATAAAGTAATTGAGCCATATATATAATATGAAATATATGATAAATTAAAAATTAATACTTATCATATCATTGTAAAACCAATTAGAATTTTAAAAGTATAATTAGGAGAGATATTTTAAAAGTATTCTCAAATGTTTTCTATGTAGGCCAGTCCAACTCTCATTGAGACCTAAAGCAAAATTTAAAATGGGATTTTTTTTTTTTGATATTTAAATATAAGTCAAATAATACTATTAGTATTAAGGTTTATCTAAAGCATTTAGGAGGATTATTATCAAATTAAAAGAAATAAAATTGTCATAAACTATCTAATAAATAAAAATACTATTTTAGAAAATAAAAATTAAATTTGTAGAGCCTATTCTAAATTGGTAATTTATTTATTTTTCAAAATGGGTTTTCTTATGATAACAAACTTGATACTTTATAAAACACATGGAGCTCTTTTCTAATGTAAACCTTCTAAAATATAATAGAATAATGAGTTGTTTGAGATTATCTAAATAAGTATAATTTTTAATTTTATAAAAAAATATACAAAAAATAAAGAGCTGATGTGATTCAAATAAATGCACTTATTTAGGGGATGCCAAATTTCATCTAAGTCATTTTGATTAGCATAAAACACATTGGTGGAAGTCTTTTTAAAATCTATAAAACTTGTATTATGCTTATAGATAAGAATTTTTGTTTTCCCCTTAGTTGTGTGAAGGCCTTTTTTAAAGGGGGCGTTTTAAAAAATATATAGAATTATTTAACAACTATGTTTTAAGGGTTTAGAAAATGGGACTTTTTGCAAAATGATTCTAAAGTGAGGCCTAAAACTTATGCTTTGTGCCTTTTTATTACAATTTACATCTAAGCACCTATGAGGTGTGAAAATCGAATTGATCCTCTCTCCAATCCTTATAGATAAACCTTGACAATTGGACTCGGGAATGAAGTTTCGTACACAAATTAATTAAATATTAGCACTTGAAATAATAACTACAATCCTTATTTTTCTCATGCTTTACCTTGTTTGAATTGTCACAACAAAAATTTGAAGACAATTTCAATTTCAACTCGCTTCTTTTTCCTCTTGAATTTTCACTATGGTTTCATTTGGCCTCCAATTAAAATAGTCAATTAACATATATTAAAAAGTGTCCCAATATCATATCAAATTTGAAATATCAGATAGAGATGCTCTAACCCTCCCATGTATTTACTCCAATAACAACAAATAATTTCCCCACCCAATAACCTCCTCAATGATGGAGTTGCATTGCTTTAGAAAGAATTACTATCAGTCAAATTTCCCCACCCAATAACCTCCTCAATGATGGAGTTGCATTGCTTTAGAAAGAATTACTATCTGTCAAAGTACCTTATGAGAAGCTTTCAAAAAAAAAAAAAAAAACCCAAAAAAAAAGTACCTAGGGGTCATGTTTTTTTTTTTTTGAACACTAGGGGTCATGTTTGATGGGGGGTTTGGGAGGAAAGATTAGATTATTGGGACTCGCTAAACTCATATTTGTGTGCAATAAAATACGATGGGATTAGCAATACCATAGAAGTATGAATCCCCTCTTATGGTGGGATTAGCATTTCCATTAGAGGGTTGGGCCCGTCATACAAATTGATGGCTAAATTATCATTTTGCCCTCCACTTTACAAAACTAACAAAATTATATTATATGTGAGGAGGGTTTTTAGATAATTTTATAAATTTAGTCATAGCTAACTAATATCACTATATTAGTACACAAACAAACACACTTTATCTTAAATCTCTAATTTAATATCATTACACTAATAATTTTCTTATTCAATTTCACTGTACTCAAAATCTCATCTAATTTAATCTTTCAAACAAACGAGGCCAATGGACAGACAAATGTGAGATGATGACAAACTATGGACAAAGGATTGTACAAGAAATGATTTCTTCGTATGTGTAGATTGGGGTCACAATGTGAGATGATGACTGTACAAGAAATGATTTCTTCATGTGTTTGTGTAGATTGGGTCACTCCTATTGGGAATAAAATGTACTTGGCTACTCAAAGAAAGGAGAGTACATATCGTCAAAAATTCATAATTTAAATTTATAAATTCATTTATAATAATGTAATAAAGTAATTGAGCCATATATATAATATGAAATATATGAGAAATTAAAAATTAATACTTATCATATCATTGTAAAACCAATTAGAATTTTAAAAGTATAATTAGGAGAGATATTTTAAAAGTATTCTCAAATGTTTTCTATGTAGGCCAGTCTAACTCTTATTGAGACCTAAAGCAAAATTTAAAATGGGAATTTTTTAAAGTCAAATAATACTATTAGTATCAAGGCTTATCTAAAGCATTTAGGAGGATTATTATCAAATTAAAAGAAATAAAATTGTCATAAACTATCTAATAAATAAAAATATTATTTTAGAAATAAAAATTAAATTTGTAGAACTTATTCTAAATTGGTAATTTATTTATTTTTCAAAATGGGTTTTCTTCCTATAACAAACTTGATACTTTATAAAATACATGGAGCTCTTTTCTAATGTAAACCTTCTAAAATATAATAGAATAATGAGTTGTTTGAGATTATATACATAAGTACACTTTTTAATTTTATAAAACAAATATACAAAAAATAAAGAGGTAATGTGACTCAAATAAATGCATTTATTTAGGGGATGCCAAATTTGCTTTGGCAAGCTACCAAAAAGCTAGCTTTTAGCTTTTTTACCCAAGTCACTATCCAAAAAGTTAATTTTTTTGGCTAAAAAAGTCAAAAGTCAATTTTTTACCAACTTTCCAAAACATTTTGATTAGCATAAAACACATTGGTGGAAGTCTTTTTAAAATCTATAAAACTTGTATTATGCTTATAGATAAGAATTTGTGTTTTCCCCTTAGTTGTGTGAAGGCCTTTTTTAAAGGGGACGTTTAAAAAAAAAATATAGAATTATTTATCAACTATGTTTCAAGAGTTTAGAAAATGGGACTTTTTGCAAAATGATTCTAAAGTGAGGCCAAAAACTTATGCTTTGTGCCTTTTTATTACAATTTACATCTAAGCACCTACGAGGTGTGAAAATCGAATTGATCCTCTCTCCAATCCTTATAGATAAACCTTGACAATTGGACTCGGGAATGAAGTTTCGTACACAAATTAATTAAATATTAACACTTGAAATAATAACTACATTTGTTGAAAAATCGTTCAGTAATTCTAAAATAACACCACAATATTTATGCATATGATGCTCTCGAGTGCCGACCAATAAGGTTGCACAAAATTATTTTCCACTGAAGCTGATGTTGTCTCTACTTACTTAATTAAAGTGAATCAAATGAGTTTCAATCACGTAATTAATGTTTTTATTTGTTCAAAAACAACATGTCAACATATTGATTAGGTGGTTAAGTCATCCTATCCAAAAACATATTTTAATTGGAGGAAGGACTGAGACCTTCACCCCTATAAGACCCTTACAAGACTCTCACAAATCTGAACAACTCATAGTGTGGGTCTCACACATACATAGAGGGTCAAGATCACTTTGGAGGTGTGGAAATCATTCCCAAAGGGGATCCCAAACATTTTCCTTTTAATTAAGCAAGTTATAATTAGCATCTCTAATGTTTGGATAGGTAAAGTGCTAGTTATTGTTATAATTTAATAATGAATAGTGTTAAAATATTTATTTTAGCAATTGCGCTGCAATGATACAATGTAAAAAATTTTTACTTTTCACATAAAATGTCAAATCAAAATGTTATATGTGGATTCCTAGAAGAAAGAGAGAGACACAAAGATTTTACGTATAGGTAAAATTTATGCTATATTTGACACAATATTTACATATAAGTAATATAGATAGTAAGTCATATGCCTTATTATTAGAGTGAAAATTTAAAAATTTCATGATAAAATATAGCAATGAGAAGCATTTTGATTGAGCCCATTGGCATTGCCTTTGTGAATGATGCACTTGAGGAGTAATTAGGGATGGTTGAGTTCAAAGTTTACCCCTTTTCTTAATGAATAATACTAGTAGGATTGAAAAATAGAAGAAAAAAATTACGACACGCAACCATAAAGTGTTTTAACCCTTTTTAGTAAAACTCACTATCTCACCAATTAACAATGTATTATTTATTTTATTTTTTTTATATATGCTTTCTTTTTTCTCATTAACAATTTTTAGCAAAAGTAAAGTAACTTACTGACTCCAGAAAAGTCAAAAAAAAAAAAAAAGTTAATTCTTTCCTACATTAATGCTAAACGTATCGTTTTCGATGGTATGAATTCAAAGGATTGAGTTTCTCTATTGGGTTATTATATAATACATAGCCTCAAATAA
Organism: Camellia granthamiana; assembly: GCA_036172215.1. Taxonomy (NCBI): domain Eukaryota; kingdom Viridiplantae; phylum Streptophyta; class Magnoliopsida; order Ericales; family Theaceae; genus Camellia; species Camellia granthamiana. The sequence goes on from CM069914.1 coordinate 70,302,062, forward strand.
ATGTATACTATATATATAAGGCATGACATTTACATATATATATATATATATTAAGAATAAATCATAAACACATCTTTTGAGATTTATTTAAAGATTTATTTAAAATACTAGTTGTTCCCTGTAATTTTTTAGTTTTATCCCGCTCCTTACAATTTCTAATCTTATAAGTTATAACAAATAGCCTCTTTTATTAATTAACCATTAAGTTAATTAATAATTTTTAATTAAGTAATTAGCAATATATTTCAATTAATAGTTCTAGTAATTTCATTATTGTATAGAAAGATAGTTGATTTTTTTTTTTTTTTTTTTTTTTTTTTTGTGAACTCTGTTGAATGACAAATTTTGACAAAAAAATAGTAATTTTCAATACTTTAGAGAGTAATTTGTATTTTAGATAAATCTCCAAAAAATTATTTATAATTTACCTATACGTTAATAAAGGATTGGGACCACAAATGTTTCCCTTTGTATTGTTGTTGCCTGGATTTTCTCCACATGTCAGCCCTCTTCTTGCTAGAAGTTGACAAGGGTGTGTCCTACAAAAATATGTTACAAAATAGTACTACTGTCTATGCTAATTTGGAAACAATTATTACCACCCCAAAAAAATTACATTGAATTAGTCAGAGTTAAGACCCAAATGACTCACAATATTATCATGCAAGTGAAATTTTAGTTGTTTTGTTGGGAGTGAGTGGCCAAATACTAGATAGAAGGCCACGTAATGGACAAGTTTTTGGAAGTAATGAATAGAAGAATAGGCAGAATAGGCATAGAGAGGAGACTCTTTCAAAGGCTCACAATAATGACTAAACAAGATTCAAAATAAAGCTACTAAGATTATGTTTGGCATCCTTAATTGGACTAAAATAGCTATATAAAATAAAATTGGCTATTTTAATTAAATAGGATAAAATGTTACATCTAAATTATAATCATTTTATTTTTTCTATCATAAAAGTCAAAAAAACTAAAAAAAACCTATTGCAAATAATACTTTTTCGCTCTAGGCTAAAATAGTTAAAAAGTCAACCCACATCCCAAACAAAGGCTAAGAATTCATTTTTGTCTACTTATTACAAACTCTTTTTTTGACATAAATTTGTAAGTATAGTCATTTTTAGAGTTATAAAATTAATCATTCCCAACCTTATTCCGCTCTCCATGATTTGGATTTAAAAAAGAAAAAAAATAAAAAGAAAATTGTTGATTAACTAAAGGTTCAATTGATTATTGCGTTTATATTGTAAATATGCAAAAATAATAGAAATTAGACTTAACATAATTCCAAATAGAAAAAGCTCAATCATTTTGATTTGTTTCAGAGGAGAAAAAGATAGGGTCCCCTAAAAATCCAAATTGTTCATGAATCTCAATGATTTAAGAATTAACAATAGACAAAGGAAGGAAGTTCCCGCTTTGATATGGTAAGGGTTGAGAATGGAATATTACAAACCCAACTCAACCCACCATGTCTTGTTGCCTTTTTTAATCGTGATAATTAATGAGTAGTCCTAAAATATCTTGTAGCATACATTGTTAAAATAGTACTTTTAAATAACGATGTATCAAAAATCTTTATAGGTAGAACCACGTTAGTATACTTTATTTGCTAGTTAGAATATAAACTGACTTGCTTAACATATATTATAATTTTTTATTAATAAAAAACACAACATAAATGATGTCATATATTTTATGTAACCGACATACAAGAGACTAGAGTGACTCACCCTTTACACCCGAAAGTCTCTCCTAAGACCAAGACTTTCAGAGCAAGAAGCACTAATGTGTCTCTTATTTTTCTCATGCTTTACCTTGTTTGAATTGTTACAACAAAAATTTTAAGACAATTTCAATTTCAACTCACTTCTTTTTCCTCTTAAACTTTTACTATGGTTTCATTTGGCCTCCAATTAAAATAGTCAATTTTTTTTTTAATAATTTTTTTGTTTTAATAATCTTTTTTTAATTTATGTCAATTTTTTCCCAGTTAGAGTAGTATAAAGGAATTTTAAAAAAAAATCATTAAAAATAAGAAAAGTAAAAAAATAAAAAATAAAAAAAATCAACTGTTTCTTCCTTCCTTTGTTAATAGTGAAAGTTTTTTAAATTTTTTTAAAACAAATTGGTTCATCTAGTGGAGTAAATTTTAAAAAACTAAATTAATTTTATTGAAAACAAGTAAATGAAATACTTAAAGAAAAATCCCAAATGACCTCTAAATTTGCAAATGAAACGGACCGCTACTACGCCGCTGTAGATTAAATTTGGGGACTCCCACAATAGGCCCCTCTCCGAAATCATTTCACATCATTTTTTTAGACATAACCCACACGAATTAAACTTGCTCTTAAAGTCTCTCCTTAAAAAACATTGTAATCATATATGTCCCTCATTTTGAAAATAACACGTTCGCATTTTTTTTTATAAAATTAAATTTGTAATGATAATATTGAAAAATTTAACTGATAGATCAGACTTACCACGTGGTGGTTTGTACATTTTTTAGTTATGGAAATACATAATTATTATATTTAAAACATAAAAAATAAAAAATAATTTTTAGATGATCCTATACAATTAAAAACAGATCTCACTCAATTTTTCCATAAACATACTATTGTAAAAACAAAATATCCCAAACTTGCCAAACATGCCCTATTTTCCAAACAAAAAATTTTTTTCCATGCAAAATAGTTCAATTAGAGAAAGCTGTAATGTCATATTTATGAGCACAACATTGATATAATAAATTTCACCATAATTAGATTGATACATTAGGTGGTGTTTTGAGAAATTGATAAAAAAACTATTTTTTTGATTTTTTGGTAACTTTTTTGTGTTAAAAAACTAAAAAGTCAAAAAACTACTTTTTTTTAACAAGCTCCCAAATTGCCTCAAAATACTAAGGTAAACAATGAAACATTATGCTATATTGAGAAAGAGTGATTTAAGCTTGAAAGCTCACACATGCACTTTCCTGAACTTACCAAACATGCCCTATTTTCCAAACAAATTTTTTTTTTCCATGCAAAATAGTTCAATTAGAGAAAGCTGTAATGTCATATTTATGAGCACAATATTGATATAATAAATTTCACCATAATTAGATTGATACATTAAGTGGTGTTTTGAGAAATTGGTAAAAAATTAATTTTTTGATTTTTTTGGTTTTTTGGTAACTTTTTTGTGTTAAAAAACTAAAAAGTCAAAAAACTACTTTTTTAACAAGCTCCCAAATTGCCTCAAAATACTAAGATAAACAATGAAACATTATGCTATATTGAGAAAGAGTGATTTAAGCTTGAAAGCTCACACATGCACTTTTCTGATATTTTCAGTCCCACTTTTTGCAGGTTTTGCAAAAGCTACCAGTTAGATTTTCCTGGTTTCCAGGGTAAAAAACCCCAACGAAATACCAGATTTCCAAATTTTTAAAAAATAAACATAAAGAAAATGGCAAAAACAAAAATAAAACTTAAAAAACACAAGTGCAACTGAGACACACAGAAAACATTAAAAACAAAAACTAAAAAGGCTTCCCTATGCCCTTCGCATCCGTAAACCAACGGGCTAAGGATTTCCTATTCCCGGCAAATGCCACCAGATCTCCAATTGTTTCGCCAACCAGATCTTTGAATATCATCCGTTCAATGTCCAACGTCGCCTCCGATATTTCCATCGGACAATCTCCCCACCCGTTGATTGCATCTCCTAACAATTCCTTTCGTGGCAAGTCCTCTGCAGTGTCACGTTCTCTAATTCTCTGAAATTCTGACCAAATTTGATGCAATGAAGGCTTTTCGATACTGGAATTTGACAATGACAAGACCTTCCACGGAGGCATTTCTCTGTCCCTGTCGAGAATTTCAGAGACAGTGTCGTAGATGAGCTTTCTTCGGAGGCTGGAGACTCCAGAGGTATCGTTCCCTTTGAAATACTGTTGCTTCTCTAACCATTGGAATATATCATAGTCTTCAGGGAGGTAATTGGAAGCTCGAAGGATCTCTGAAATGTAGACGAAATCACAGTCGTCTGATTTGTCTTCGCATTTTGATTGAATGGGCGAGATTGCAGGACTCCAGATATCTTCGTTAAATTCTCCTAGTTCATCTGATTACATAGGAACAGATATCACAACAAGAGAACATATAGCCAATCCATTGGCTATATAATTTTTCTTTTCAAGACAAATTATTATTATTTTTTTTTTAAGAAATTGGTTGATAAGTTCTAAGCAAATATACATACTAGTTGATGATGGGATGGGAACATGGCTTGCATGTGCCCTGATAATAATTGTTGTTATTAACAACACCAAATAAACTATAATAATGCTTTTTGTTTCATGTCATGAAGCAGTATTCACTGTTCAAAAAAAAAAAAAAGTAGTAGTATTCAACTCAAGGCTGGCCAGTGTTCACTATTAGATAGAGAAAAAAACAACATTTATAATTTACATTTAGTAGTAATATTTCAGAATAAATTTATTTCATTTAAGTGAGCATATAGCCAATCCATTAACAGAGTCTGAATTAATATAATTAACTATATCTTTGATAATCTTTTGTAGTTATATTTTGAGTCTCTTTCTTTTTTCTTTTTTCAAAGTACATTTGTTAACAAAAAAAAGATTAATGCTTGGAAACACTAAAAAAAGACCACTAAGAGGAGCACTAATGAGTTGGATCCCCCCTTGATGTGATGGTTGTCTCTATTGTTATTTATTTATTTATTTATTTATTTTACATTTTTTAGCTCATTAAAGCTATTAGTGATTGGTTTTTTAGTGATCTCAATCATAACTGCAAAAAAAAAAAAAAAAAAAATGCATTACGTTTGCATAGAAGTTGAGTGTTCAAATTTTTTCATTGGCAAGACTATCCTCTCCATGTCATGGTCTATAAAGTACCCCCCAAAAAAAATTCTCTAAACAATGTAAAGGGAAAAAACAAAGATAGTAAAAGTTCATAAATTTCTTCAAACACGATGTTAAAGAGTTATGAGAATCCATCCCTCCCATGCATCAAAATGGCGTAGCTTTTATGATTTAAAATTTGTTTCTTTTCTTTTCTTTTCTTTTTCTTTTTGTTTTTTTATTTTTATTTATACATTAAAAAACAATGTGTAAACAAAAAGAAAAAATAACACCCGTCTATTACACAAAAGCGACCCCAAATACGTCTAGAAAAATTGCCACCCCACCTACGAACAAAATAAAAAAACAAAATAAATAAACAAACAAACGAACTTCAGTTAATGAGTAGGTTGACTAAAGCATAGCCAAACGAACAACCGACAATTAGGCTCGGCCCTCCGAGTCAAACCGCAACATAGCAGTGAAGACGTCATCTGACTACAGTATTAAATAAAATCGTTGGATAATTAATTACTAGCAAATTTGTGAGAGACTTACGTACCTTTGAACTCTATGCTGCGTTTCATGACAGGCGATGGAGAGGACGACTCATCCTTGTAGAACGACGAGTCGAGTAGCGACACTGTACTCGGTTGCAACTCAGTCCCATTCGTCATCTCCGCTCTGCTGTGTAGCAGCTTATCGCACCTCTCCAACAGACTCCTTCCTCCTTCCATCTTCGATCTCTTCAACCCCTACAAAATTATTAATCAAACTAATTAGAAACAATTAATCCAAATTAAGTGATAATTGAAGTTAATTAATTAAAATTAAACCCAGTTTAATGCATGTACCTCTGCCGGAAATGACGGTAGCAGCTTCTTCATCTTCTTCTTGCGATTTAGTGAAAGTGTCACGATCTCTTCTTCTTCATCGTCACTCTCGTAACCACACAAACCAGTGTCGGCCAAGGCAGTGGTGATAGAGTGTCGTGTCGGCGTCGGAGGAGGAGGAGGAGGAGGGAAGAGCTCGTCGTCGGAATCGCCGGAGATGAAAGTGTTGATAGGGTGTCGTGTCGGCGGAGGAGGAGGGAATTCATCGTCGGAATCGCTGGAGATGGAGGAGCTGTAGTCACGACGTGGCGTCTCGTCCCACTTGCATGGCGGTGATTCGGGGAGGTCGTCTTCGTGTGTGCGGAACCCACAGCCTAAGAAGGAGGAGATGTGGTGCTTGAAGGAGCGGTGGGGTTTTTTGAAAGGGAGCGGGGTGGCCGGCTCAATGAAGAGAGGCTGTGGGGAGGGTTGGATAGGAATGATGGACGGATTTTTGGAACGGCGGATTTTGAAGGTTGATGTGATACGGGAGATTAAAGTTTTGATTGCCATTGATATCTCTCTTTCTATTACTCTTTCTCGTTGTTTGTTGTGTATGATTTCAGTGTAATTAGCTATGAAAAAGAATATGTATATATAGATATAGGGTAACGAAGAAGACGAAGGAAAATTTTATCATTAAAGGAAAATTTTATTATTAAGGCAATGAAGATCAACTAATAAAAGAAAAATATTATTATTAAAAGAAAATAATATTATAAAGAATATTAATATTATTATATATTTTTATTTTGAAAAAAAAAAAGAAAAGTTTGAATTGTGATCAATCGTGCATTCTGGAATAGTGGAATGTAATTTGTAAAATAAATTGAAGATTTTAAATATTTTACCAATATATATTCTTTAAAAAAAATTTAAAGTTGAGCCCCATTTCTGAGTTTGCTTTGGGTCTCAAAAAATTTAGGCCGATCCTACCATATGAGCCTGGATCATTCTGGCCCATGAGACTGTGAGTATAAACACAAGAAGTCAAACTACATTTGGTTGTTTAGTAGAGAGAGTGAGGACCTAAACAAGACAACCAACGGATGTTTGAAATATTAACCAACAATTAAATATCCTATTGAGACACATTTAAGAGAATGTTATGAAATTCCTTAGAAAATTGACACAACATAACAATCATTCAATGGAAATGAGGTAATGGACTCAACCAAAACACCATATGGAAAACATTGTAAGAAGTTTCTAGGTACAAATCCACTTTAACAAAGAACCAGAAGAATAGATTGAATTGCACAACTCAGGAATTTAATCCTTAGGGTTTTGAATCATTTGCATCAAATAAATTCTAAAAAAAAAAACAAATTGAAAAAACTAATTAAAAAAAAACTCCTTGAAAATTCATTGGAATAGTGTCTGTTCTAATCAAAAGCAAAAGCAGATGCTCTGATAAATCAGTTTGTAAACCCTTCAATATGCCTTCAGACAAATAGTTAGAATTGAATTCTATTTGAATCACAATTTTAGCTTTTTTTTAGACCGTTTCACTACAGCATCTGTAGTGTCCTTTGATTGCAACAGAAAAACATTAAAGACTAAGCAAAGGTTACTATTTTGATTTGACTAGGATGAAATGGCCAATGGCAACAAACCTTTTGTTTTTTTATTTTTTCCCTTATCCTTCTTTTTCTTCTTCTTCTTCTTCTTCTTCTTGTGTTTCTTTGACTCAATTTTTTCACCTCCATCTTCCAAAGTATCCTCCCGTATTTGCAACCAATTAGGAAGAAAAATAGGTTATAGAAACACATCGGTGTATTGAAACTTTTTCAAAAATGATTACAGGAACACAAAAATAAACCATTTCACATCATTTTTTTAGACATAACCCACATGAATTAAACTTGCTCTTAAAGTCTCTCCTTAAAAAACATTGTAATCATATATGTCCCTCATTTTGAAATAACACGTTCGCATTTTTTTTTTATAAAATTAAATTTGTAATGATAATATTGAAAAATTTAACTGATAGATCAGACTTACCACGTGGTGGTTTGTACATTTTTTAGTTATGGAAATACATAATTATTATATTTAAAACATAAAAAATAAAAAATAATTTTTAGATGATCCTATACAATTAAAAACAGATCTCACTCAATTTTTCCATAAACATACTATTGTAAAAACAAAATATCCCGAACTTGCCAAACATGCCCTATTTTCCAAACAAAATTTTTTTTTCCATGCAAAATAGTTCAATTAGAGAAAGCTGTAATGTCATATTTATGAGCACAATATTGATATAATAAATTTCACCATAATTAGATTGATACATTAGGTGGTGTTTTGAGAAATTGATAAAAAAACTAATTTTTTGATTTTTTGGTAACTTTTTTGTGTTAAAAAACTAAAAAGTCAAAAAACTATTTTTTTTTAACAAGCTCCCAAATTGCCTCAAAATACTAAGATAAACAATGAAACATTATGCTATATTGAAAAAGAGTGATTTAAGCTTGAAAGCTCACACATGCACTTTTCTGAACTTACCAAACATGCCCTATTTTCCAAACAAATTTTTTTTTTTCCATGCAAAATAGTTCAATTAGAGAAAGCTGTAATGTCATATTTATGAGCACAATATTGATATAATAAATTTCACCATAATTAGATGGGGAAATTGGTCTAAGATCCCTACCCAACTTTTGGTATGAGAAGAGGTCCACAATAATAGTTTTTGATGCCTAAGGTCCCTCAATGTTATTTTAGAGTGTAAAATACCTGTCTTACCCTTGTTTATAATATACGTTGTTTTGAATTTGGCAGCTAAAGATCATATTGATATTTTGTGGGAGATTACGTGAGGATGAACTTGACGATTCAAATTTTTGTGGAGATTTTCTAAGGTTTTCACTACTATAAAAACAGATAAAGATCACAATTTTTTTGTGTGATGTATGTTATTTAATCACACATTTTAAATTTTATTAAAGTGTGATCTTTGGGAGTGTGATTAAAAGAGGTCATTTTTAATCACACTTTTTAAGTATGATTAAAAATATTTAGATCACACCTTTAGAAGTGTGATTAAAAAATTATAATTAAATTTTATGCCAAATTTAATTGGGGTATTTTTTTTTTTTTTAGGGTCTCTAATATTAAAATTTTATAGCATAAAAGACATTCAATATTTTTATGATATCTAAGGTCCCTCAACATTGATCAAGAGAAATTTCAATTCAGAAAAATTATTCCCAAAGAAATTTTCTCCAGAGAAATTTTAGACTTCCCAAAGAATTTCTTTAGGTTCAAATCAAAAAAAATTCAAAGCATTCAATATTCTCTGAATTTCTCTGGTTTAAACTCAGAGAAATTTGAATTTTCTCTGCTTTGAACCCAAAGAAATTCTTGATGTCTACAATTCAATCTTCCCACTCTCCAGAGAAATCCACTGTTCTCCATTTGGAATACCTATATATTCACCATTACAGTGGCCCAAAGAGTGATCGAAAGAGAGGTTTATAGCAATGGCGTTTTTTGGAGACGAAGATGAAGTGTGGAAATGTCCACAACACCCTTCGAATAATTAGATTAAATTCCTCAGAATAATCAGATTAAACAAATAAATAGAAGCCAAATTCAATTGCTTTAAAGTAATAGAACGAACAATTAACCTTTTAAAGCGAGTAGCTATAGAGAAAATAATAATAAAAGCCTATTTTATTTCTTGTTCTTCCGTCATAGAAGTTTGTATATCTTTTCAACATTATTCTTATACTACAAAAAGAGACTTGATCCAATAGCCATATTTATGTCTATATTCATAATGAATTCAACATACAAAGCAATCTTTGGAAGATTTATCACCTGAAACCACTTCGATTCGATGCTTCTTCCTTGTTTCTATCCTCTGTACAAAAGACACCAATGACTTCCATAGCTTCTCCTCCTCTTAGTTCAATTTATCGCCACTGTTATATTCATAGGAGCTGGCAATGGATAATTTGCAGACTCTGCACTATACAAAAATTGCAAGCAAGTACACTGAAATTGAAGCATAGGACCTTCTACTAGACTTGCTGAAGGTATATATACATACAACAAATGGAAAACCCAAGTCGTGATTGAGCTATTGCGCCACTTGAATCATCTTGATCTTCCCAATTTATGAAACAACTCTCAAAAGTCACTAATTTTCTCAATCAGAAAATTACACACATATATATATATGGCTAATGAAGGCCTTGAATCTCCCACAAAGATGTAGAACTAAATGAAGAAATGGCCGAAATGTTGTTCCTAATAAGGCGATTCTGCTTCTGCATCATTTGCTTCGACGGTTCGAACAGATCGGCAGCGGTGGGAGTGCAATAGTGGCAGAGAATGAGGACGGAAAAGGAGGAGAGGTGATGAGATCAGGGGATCAACGCTCTGAAGAAGCTTCAAGAGTGGTCGGAGATCGTCACTGGGCCACGGTGGAAGACCTTCATACGGCGGTTCATATCAGAGTAAGAGTGGCGACGGAATTCTTGACACAAGACTTGTTGGACTGATCGAGCTTGATCGACAAGAGAGAGAGAAGAGCAGCGAGGAGAGAGAGAGAGAGAGGAGGGTTTAAAACTGTGAGATATATCAAGTTTCTCTGTAATACCGAAGTGTGGGATTGAGGAACCTTAGACATCATAAAATAATATTATGGATCTCTTCCATTACTAAAAATAATAGAGGGACATTAGACTAATATTCTCAATTTAATTTGCAATGTTCAAATCTAAGAGTTTCTCTAATGACTAGCTATATAGGCTGTTATTGCTTTTAAAAAATAGTAGGAAACTCAACTTTTTTTTCTCTCCAACAGCCAAAGCTACCATATGTTAATATTACTTTTTTAAACTTATTTTAAATTTTGCTCAAGGTTTATCTATATATAAATTTTGACAAGTCCCTTTATCTCTACATCTCCCAGGGTAAGACTCACATATAACATTTTAATTTGACATTATGTTAAAAATAAAAAATAAAAGTCACTCCATACAACATATAATAACAGTTAATTAACGACAATAATAAGCTTTTTACTATACCGTTAGAGAAGCTCTTACAATGTCGAAATGTCATAATTTGACAATATTACTTCAGCAATGCATATATTATTACTCCATTGTTTTTTCACAAAAATTCAAATATAAATAGCAATTTTGAGTCCATCATAAGATATATGGAGAGAACTCCTGTGACTTTACATGCCATCTTGGTCAATGATACACCTATTTAAATGCCAGAAACAATGAAACCTTAGAACATTGATTCTGAATCACCTTCTTTTTTTTTTTGATTCCAATATCATATCTAGAGAACCCATAAACAAACAGTAAAGAACAAGCAATACACAAATTATCATATAATGTTCACACTAATTTCCTCTTTCTTTTTTTTTCCCCTTTCTTTTGGGAGGTGGAGATCCTAAGCCGAATCAACCAAGTAATACAACAAAATTATATCAGCATACTACAGAAAAAATGTAATGTTCCAAGCGACCGCAACACAAAGTAAGAACGATTATTTTCTACAAGTTGAAATTTATCAATGCTGGATTTTGAGGCCAGATTGAACACCTGATTGAACTTTGCCAAAGAAATGGGTTTCCAGCCTGCGCAACAATCGGTCTAAAGTTAGAATTACAATCTTTCATCTTCTTCTTGATGAGTATAATAACTATGTAATAGTATCAAAGTGAAAAAAATAATCAAAAAAGTAAAAATAAAAAAATCTGGGGAGTGAAGAGCACCATGCCTGCTTGCGCATTTATAATAGATCGTTTCAGGAGAGTTATAAGTGCGTGCATTACCAAACATCCTCTTGACATCAGCAACAAACATCTCAAAAGTTACATAATATTGCTCCGACTCCACTCGCTTCGACATTGTTTTCAAATCTGCATGAATATCCCAAGCATCACGATTTCAATACACAACGGGCAAGCCAAACTTTAAAATATATATATATATAAATCTCAAATGCAACAGCACAATAAGTGAAGATAAACTTAATGTGCCCAACTATTATCACACCTCTGTGACTTTCAAGTAGACCTCAATTCACAAGAACCGCCAGTTAAGAGAATCTTTGAACTAAAAGGCCTTTAAGAGACCAGCAGTTATTTTATGCAACCACCAGCTCAAACTATGTAGAGGATGATCCTAGATGGTTATAGTTTGACTCGTTTATGTTATTATGACAATTTTTCTACACCAAAGTCACATATTACACTGTCAAAGGCAGATGGCCATAAACAAATTTTTAAGCTAGTTGAGCTGCATCTAATATCCGTGGCTGAAATAAGATAATTAGTTCATTGGCCACACACAACCATACTTTAATGAACTTCCAAAACATTTGGACCAAATCAAGATAGAGAGGGAAAATGGTATCAGTTTAGTTGAACTGGTCTTACAGTTCAAAAATTCCACAAGCCTGTTGTTGATATTTTCTTTTTTTTCTTTTTCACTTTCTTTATTTTTTTCTTTACCCTCCCAATTAACTGATTGGTGTTGTAGTTGAACATGCATAAAATTTTATGAAGTAATCCCACAGCTTGAGCAACTGAACTTTCACATAAAACTGAACTTCAAAACTTTGATTACACATTTTTGGTGTCATCCCAGGAATGGTTGTTAAAATCATACAATTCACGATTCAATTCATACGATTTGATATGAGTTTCATAAAAAGGATTGGAATCGTGCTGTTGAATTGGAAACTGAGTGAATCGTACAATTCAACTTGTGATTCACTACAATTCATTGCGCCTCTATTTTTGTTTTTGTTTACATAATGCATAAAATGATGTCATTTTCACTTAACTATTAAGATATATCGAAGAGATTGATTAGTTATACTAATATACGCGATTTTATATGCATACACATATATACAATTTAGTTATATTGCTAATTTACTTTATTTTAAACAGTGTATTTTTATTAGTATATAAATATATAAAATTACATATCATATTAAATAAATGAATCTTACGAATCATGATTCGATATTATTCATGATTCACTATTTTAGCAAACAATTCACTATTTGATTTGCGATTTGACAACAATGATCCCAGGTGTATTGCAAAGATTGATGATTTTCAAAATCATGTTAACAGGATAGGCATCTCAGTAACTAAAAAGCAAATCAACCAGTAATAACTATGCAATTATACATGCCCCAAATGACAACTGGCTACTAGTTCAACAGAAAAAAAAAATGACAACTGGATAAATACAAGAGAAACTTCGATGACATAAGCCTACAATTCCAAAATAATCTCACTAAATCAGTAAATCTTAGTCAGACATCATTAAATGGGAAAAACTAACATAGGTGGTTAGAATGAGAAACATTATTCTTACCCATGGGATCTTTAATGATCTCATAATAGTCAGGCACATCACGTGCATCAACCGGTTCTTTGAATGGCCAAGCATCAGGATGATCATGCATTGCCTGCTTAAATGAAGACTACTAATGAGGACAGGAAATCACACATTGACGTGAAAACAGGGGAAAAAATAAATGTGCATTTGTGTGTTCCAATAAATTAGTGGTACATAAAAATCAAAGAGTACATAAAATCAAAGAATTAGATGGCTCCTACAAGTTTCCCACTTAAACTAAAATCAATAACAGTCAAAATCTGTGAATTCCAGTTGGACAAATGGAATTATGGAACCCATCAGTTATACCTCATTCTTTTAATATATTATAAATTATAAATTTGAAAGTAGGAGTAGCGAATAAAGAAAAAATGCAGTTGGGGTCTGGCATTCATGTGTCTGGGGCTTTCAGGTAAACTAGTGAAACACATTGGGCTATGATAAAAAAGGCAGACACACAGACTAACATGGCAGCCGCCTCTGTTATTCACACTTTCAGATTAAGCACTGAAACACATGTACCTATCAGAAACAGGTACACATGGAGAAACCACAGCAGCATCCTTGAAAGATGGGAATCAAACTTAACAATTTAACTAAGTTCAACAAGTGCAGCCATAGTAACCATTTATGATCATGCTTTTCTGCTCCATTTGCAACTACAATTTAGCAGAGTCAATTGCAAAAGATTTCTACAAGAGTAATCCCCGTCGACTTTAGATGGACTTTGCAATACAAATCACTTTTATCAAAATATAAAGCAAGGTAAGAGGAGGAATAAAAGAATCTCAAACTTGCCTTTAGAAGTGAGCGCATGAAAAGAGTCAGATTTTTGTGATGAGAAGCACTATCAACAGAAGCAATTACTGTTTTAAACCGAGAATGACCCCACTGATCAGGAGTCCACCCAGCCTCCCCTACCATTATCACCGCCAACTTCAATTTAGTATTCCAAAAGCACAAGAAGTACATAAACACACTTGCATCAACATAACAATTTTAAAGGAGTGAATACTGCTGCAAAAACAAAATAAACATATTGCTAGACAATTAGAGACTCATAATATTTACAGCATACTTTAAGATATGAAAATAACACACATCAGGAACAGTGCTTTGGACCAATAAAAATAATAAATAATTAAAAAACGATATCTATTTCACCAACAAGAAGAATATTATATACAAAATAATTGCGATAGCTCGTCTTTATTTCACAAAGTGCATCTCTTAAACTGGAAAGACATGCTGCTATATAACATCTCAGCTAGGAAACTTTACTTATCTGTTTGGCTATAAATGATATAAAGATTCATTCACTTCCCCAGTGAAGGGAGTCTTCATAAAGGCTGCAGAGTTGAAGAAACAACAATAGAGAAGAGCATACATCACATCTACCAACAGATGATAATTTTTTTATCAATCAAGTTTATAAAGGTTAAACAGTCATGCACTTCCGAATACATAAATTCCTACAAGAATACATTCAAATTTTATGATATATACAGTGAAAGCATGGAGGAACTTACTCAAGCCAGGAATATCCTCAACTTTGACAATTTTTTTAGGAATACCAGCTTCTTTCTGAATAAAAAAAAGTTCTTGATCAGAAACAGGATTGAAGCATACACGCATCATTTACAGATAACTTAATCATATCATTTTTTATAATAAGTAAGAGCACCATTCAACTCTGAAAAAGGCAAGTTGCAGATTTCTGAATAATAACAGCAACTTCTTGAAACTATTTTCCATAAATAGATATATAAATAACACCAATCATCAAGTGTGTTGTATACTGTAAGGGAACTCGGGTTTGCATATTTCACCAGTGATCCACTGTAAGTAATATTTCTAGGTCAGGGGACCATCTGAATTGGTGATATAAAAGATGTAACTGGATGAAAAATAGAGAATAGACCTTCTAGATTTTATATCATTGATTGTCCAAGGCTCAAAACTTTGAAACAGTCTGGAATTTTATGGACAAGAATTATAATATAAATTCAGATACAATATATTTCTCTGCACCACCTCTCCAACAAACACCTCTTTGAAAGTGTCCCCTTCCTCCCCACCATTATGGCCTAACATCAAACACAAGACTCAACAGTCAACCTTGCAAAATGGCAATCTAAAAACAAGCAACCTAATTCAAATTCATCATGTAATCAGTCGTATTAGCGACACCAAGTAAGACTTAAAACAGTCAGTTGAAGATGGTTTGAAGTCTCAACAGGAAAGGTTTACAGATAAGAGATGATCTAGCCATCTCCTTTCAACGTATTCCATAAAATTCCAATGCATAGTTTGGAAAACTGGGTAAACTTCAATCATGAATAATTACCACAACATGAAATTCCATTCTGTCTTTGCTCTCAATAAAATCAAGCATTTACCAGGAATTTTTTTTTTTTTTTTTATAATCATAATCCAAGTGCACATTTTTTTTCTAAATAATGAATTCATTGAAGGGCACGAGCGCTTCCAGATAGTAGTCAATGATGGTGACAAATACCTTCTGAAAATCAATCGCAGGGTAGACGATGTGACAATTTGATAAC
The DNA here is from genome assembly GCA_036172215.1 of Camellia granthamiana. Lineage (NCBI taxonomy): Eukaryota > Viridiplantae > Streptophyta > Magnoliopsida > Ericales > Theaceae > Camellia > Camellia granthamiana. Next base: position 70,317,756 of record CM069914.1, read on the forward strand.
TCCCTTATCTTCTCATCAATTGCCTATCATTGCCAATATAGTTAGAACTTCATTGCAAATCATAGTGTCAAAGAGATTTGCAAAGAAAAAAATAACAAAGCACAAGTAGAATTTACAACAACGAATTTGTCTTCTTCAGCCAAAATCCACTTGCACTGAATAGAGATCATTGCAATACAAGTGTCAACTGTTAATTTTCTTCTTTTCTTTTCTTTTCTTTTTTTTTTGGCTTCTCCCATGATCATTCACCAAATCCATATGAAGTCATCATATGCTTTCAACTTATTATTTAACTCATTATCGAATATCACTGGATGAATTGACTGAGCTTATTTTATCCTACCTGCCTCTGACGGCGTACCATAGTTGATAAATCAGTGTATGGAAGCTTGGGATCGATTATGCATTCCATAAGGATCCCTCCATCATAATCTTTGATATAACTGAAATACAAAAAAAAAAAAAAAAAAAAAAAAAAAAAAAAAGACTTCTTCAGGACCAAAAAAAAGTTTTAAAACAGTTTTTCCATTGCTCCTACAAAGGGCTGTCATCTTGCTTTGAATTTAGAAGAAAAGGAAAAAAATAAAAATAAGACATCAACTAAGAAGCACGGACACGCAAATTTTCAAAAAATAAGAAACACGCTCAAAATATATAATTTTATTTATTTATTATCTCATAAAAAAAAATTTAAAAAAAATTGAGAAGTAATAAAAAATGCAAAATAATATTAATAAATATTTTAAAATATATATACAGCTATTCATCAATTTCAGCACTTTACCTAATAAATACATTGAGCAATCTCAAGAAATTAATTTTTCTTCAAATAAAATTAATTTGCTCTATGCATGGTTGGGCCAAAGATGAATATTAAAAAATAGAGGGGTTGCCAAATTTTTGTTCTTATCCAATAGCTGACCTCATAAAAGGGGTTCAAAAAATATATAATTAAACAAAAAAGAAAGAGAAGAAAAAAAAAGAGAGAAAGAAACGGAAACAAAGAAAAGAAAAAGACAACCAAACAGGGAGAAGAACGAAGACGATGAGACGAAGGAGAGAGAGAGAGAGAGAGAGAGAGAGAGAGAGAGCTACTTGCGAATCTGCGATTGCTTCAATAGGGACCTTCAAAAGCTTCGACAGCTTCGCCTAGGGTTTACAAGTGAGCAACTTCTTCTCCCTCTCTCTCTCTCTCTCCACTCGCAATGTCCCTCGAGTGTTTGTGAGCGTGTCCGCAAAGTGTCCGATTGGAAAAAAATAATAATAATAAAATAAAAATAAAAAATAAAAAATCTGGAAGCACTAGAGAGAGTGTCCGACACACATCCATCGCATGTCCGTGTCCGACACGTGTCAGACACTCACACATTGCTGCTGAAGAGATGTCCGTGCTTCGTAGGGCATCAACATTTTCCACTTTGTTTCAAGAGTGAAAGCATTGCGTTTTATACAAAAGCTTAATACATCTAATTAAGGCTTACCAAAGTTACTTCATGCAAAAACAAACTCAACAATTTCAACATCAACCTTAATTTTGTGAAAAACATACCCATGCCACCGTTCTTTCTCTAAGTGAATCTCTTTCGTAAAGCCCTACAAATTGATACACAAAGTAGATACATTATTTAAATGAAATCCTCTATTTAGGATTGTGTACATAAAAAATTCTCGACCAAATAAGGTTAGCAAACAAATAATACATAACTATTAAAACTGAGAAGAGTGACCCACTTTCCTAGCAGTTAGCTGTTGCCCACGGATATTAATGCAGGACATCAGTATGCTTCTATTCACAAATGACAAAACCACATAAGGAATTATTCTTCTGACTCACATTGTAGGGGGAAATTTTTTTTCTTACTTCTTTGCTTCCTCCATGCTTCTTCCTTTTAACAGTAAAGCATCAATAAAAGGGAGGCATCCTGAGTCGATGTTCATGTCAAAAAAACACCCAACAAACTCCCATTTGGATTCTCAAGAAGGAAAGAAAGTTGGATTCATACAGGGCCAAAAAAAGAGTGGAATCTTATGAATCCAAATTAGATTCCAAAGCAAACGCCAAGAAGAACAATAAGACAAGTATTTTACCCCCACAAGATATCTCCAATCATGCAGAACATCAACTTGAACCAGACACTCACACCTCAATCACAAGTTCAGTAGATCCCGAAATATACTTCATTACTTAAACCTCTCCTTTTAACAGTGCAGTAGGTGCTACTTCACAGCCATTCTAAACCTTCTGACTAGTATTTAACCCAAGAGAATAGTTTTTTTTTTTTTTTGATAAGTAAACCAAAGAGAAGAAAAATTGATCTGAGTCCAATTTGAACATGGATGGAATAGTTAAAAAGTTATGACAATCTAATAGCCCAACCCAGTCAACTGACAGTGATGCTTTGGATTCACAAATTATTTTCGAAGGCAGGCTTCCTAGTAGTTTGTAGATAGACATTCCCTCTCATCTTTTTAACAGAGCAAATTTCATGCAGGGTTAATCTTACCATCTTTACAATGAGAATATACAAACAAAATCTTATAAAACAACTTTTTTGTGCCTCTCAAATTGATCGTGAACTGAACAAGTGAAATCCCCATATACATGAAAACCGCAATCCAAAAGGGAACAAAAAGGACCAAACCTGTTTAATGAAATAACCAACGGCATTATTGTCAGCGTAAGTCAGAAAATGAGTTAGCCTGTCAACATCACGAGCATGCTGCTTTAAGTGATTCATCAGTCTTGTGCCATAACCTTTTACTTGTTCATCTGCTGTGATTGCACAAAATGCTATCTCCCCAAACATTTGGCTAGAGCAATAAAAAGACTGTCAGTGGAGAAGCAAAATAGGCATCTTATATGGATAAAACAAATTAAGGAATATTGACAGGAACTCCAAATATTTTACATTTCTTCCTATATTAGTCATAAAAGATTAACAGACAACATAACAATCAGACTCCCAAATCAACCACAGCTTGAAATTGAATTAGTGTCATTGAGATCAAACCTCTGTCCCAACCTCTATATGCGATATGGGACCAAGAATTCACTTATTGAATGATTAGCATATTTATAGTGGCTAGGAGTAAGTACAATTAAGTAATAAATAGATAAATACATCCATGGAAGGCTGTCTGTCAGCAGGTACAGAAAGCTAACAACCAGACTTTTTTTTTGGGGGGGGGGGGGGGGGGGGGTGGCAATTACAAATACATGGGGATGCAACTCTTTCCTGTGTAAAAAAACACAGCAAAAGTTGTACTCCACAAAGATTACCACCCTTCTGTAAATATTTGCCCCACCTCCCATGGATGGGTAATTTCCCCTGCTTTTTTTTACCCAAAAAATTTAAGACAAGTAATTACAAGCATGAAGCTGCAGGAAGTGCACAAACAAGTAGAATACCTAGTCCTAGTAATAGTAACAGACTAACACACATACACGTACACATTACCTCACATAAGGACGGTATGTTATGCCACCAACAACCTGATTACGTCTGATAACCATTACGGATTTATGGTTCCTGCATCAGAAACAATGGGAAAAGCATATAAGAATACTCTTAGTAATTAAAACATCACCAGACAACCACAGAGCCTGGAACGGCGTATGTTAGTTGTAGAAAGCATCAAAATCCTGCTACCAGCCCTTATATGAAGAATCAGTTCAAATCCACGGTATACATTGACCATTTTGAGACCTGAATTAATATGCTACAAATTGTGGAATTGAAACACTGACTGCATTTATGTGACTACGTAGCAAATAAAATGACCATTTTGTGGCAGTATAAACCCCAGAAGTTGGGCAGAGACTCCACAAATTAAACGCAAAATAAATTTCGATTTTAAATGTGTACACACGATACCACGTAAAAGCAATCCAGAGGTCAATTACTTGGGAACATAGAAACACATTTTACATGACCATGGCATGGAAGTCATCAATGGAAGTCTACTAAATATTTATATAGGAAATTGCCTAGATAAGGTGTTTCCATAAATTAAGTGAACTAGGCAGCATGCATCTTTTTTGTGCAAATTAAGTAACCATAAAGACAGAAGGATGAGGGAAAAAAAAAATATTGCAGCAGCAAAAAGACCCAAAGCTCTGTTCTTCACATTTTACATTCAAAGTAAATACGATTTAACTATTTTGCAAAACTTATTACAACTTTCCCCAAAAAAAAAAGAATCTCAAACCCAGCTTAAAAAGAGTTAGTTTTTTAGCTAACAAGACAAATAAGATGAAAACCTAAAAAATTTTACCAAGCACACTACCTTTTCAAAGTACAATTGTTTAAGCTCGGCATGTTCAAAAACCTAAATGGCCCACTGCATCTGACTGACCCAAGCCGACAAGTGAAGAATGGACAGTTTCACCAAAATATACGGTTATTGGTCGGTTGGTGTTGAGTTTTGAATAAGAAACTAATCCGAGCTGACTGAAAGGGCTATATAAATACTCATGTTACATTACATGTGTCTTATCCTGATAGGATGTTGAGATTACACCTTATCTTCCAAGAGAATCTTATATCTTCACATTATCTATTCTCTGTAGGGAATCATGTGACCTATTGTATAATAATCTTAGATAAGATATAAATCATTTAGAAATGTACTTCAAATTAAATAGGATTTATAAAAAAATATGGAATTTATATCACCTAATTGTATAAGCTATAATTATTTCTTTACTAGAAAAAGTGAGCGTCTTTTCTTCAAATATCATATAAATTAGAGTATAGAAGAGTCTAAATTGGGTACGGGTGTTGAACATATATCCCAAACCTTTACCCATTTCATATCTAGTGGACACTGGTACATTGGGGTAAGTAGAAGAGTCCATGTAACTAAACCTGTATTTTTTTGTAAATGTTTAAACCACTCACTCTTTTTTTTCTTTTTTTTCCTCTTTTTTTTTTTTTTTTGTCTTTTCGCCTCTCACGAGGGGAGTGAAAGGGGATAAAAGAAGAAAAGTATGAATATCTTTACTCTTCATCAATTCTATTTCATTCAATCATTCAGTTATTATTTTTTGGGCATCAAACAGTTTGATCATACCACAATCCATTCGAGCAACAACATAGTTTTTACGAATACTACTTACTTATTTGATTACTAGGTTTAAAAATATTTCTTACTGCTATAACACTTTTAAGTTTTAAGAAAGCTTTCACAAAACATACCTGTCCATTACAAGGCGAACAATGTACTCCTTAGGCATGTTAGGTAGTTGTCTGGCAAATATATTCTTCAATCCTATCAACCTGAGAGGAGGAAAAATAAAATGAACTCCATCTTAATGCAGTGCTATCTTGGTGAATGATCAAAACTTAATAGCATATTTGGCAGTTTGTCATATGCTAAAAAAAATGTACCAGTGTATATTAATCCGAGGAAACCAAAAAAAAAAAAAAAGTAGATAAAAAAATGGATACTTGAGAAAGAGAAACAAATACCAAACCATATGCTCATCAATACCATCATTTGAAACACATACAAACTTGAGTCTTCCAGCTTCCTCCTGTCAAATTACAAATAATGACTGATCATTGACAACTAACTCCATGAAGGAAAGGTGCACAATGAATAAAAGACACGTGAAACTACATGCAAATGCACATTCACACAAAGATGTTGGCAGTACAATTTAAAAGGAAATTTTGATTTTACTGATATGTGCTATCCCAAAGGATGTAGAAATTTTCCAAAGCATAGTCTAATGGACTAGCCCCTCACAGCATCTCTCATCCATGTATTCACTAGTTACAGGGAACCCACTGGGAATCCTTTAGTAATAAAGATTATTTTTGTTTTTATGATAAGCAAGAGAATTTATAGATGGAAGCACCAAAAAGAAGGGGGTGCACCTTACCACAACAAAGACATCTTTAGACACTGAAACCAAAAGGTTCATAACGGGAAATTGATCTATCTATGACACAAGAGACCACCACACATACATGCTTATTGCATATACTTCTATACTCTACAAATTTTGCATGAATATAATAAATATTGCTAATGATCCATGAACTATCTGCAAATTTCTTCAATGGTTTTAGATATATCCACTTTTCCCCCCATTTTTCATATTTTGGATCAGAGATCAAGACCTTGTTAGAATAGGAGATGAAGACCTTATTAGAACAGGATCATGCGGAGACCAAATAAATAAAATTATCAAATTGTAGCCAAATAATTGTAATTGTAATTGTAAATAGTAATTATTAGATTTAACATGTTTTGCTTTTCTCACATTGTACACAAATTTGTTCTACACTCATTTTTTCATATCTCCCAATTGTTAAGTGAAATCATATAATGAGTCCTTGGCTCTAACAAGCATTGTCTTCCAAACAAGAAATATTCATATGACCTCAAATACCTTTAATTTATATAGAGTACCACAACAACTACATAAAGATTGCTATCCAAAACAAGCATAGTGAAAAACTATCCTTATACAAACCAATAGTTATTGTCTGGACAACGTCAAAAGCCATGCCTCGTTCGTAAGAATGTTAAATACAGATTCCGTATGTTGTGTGTAAACATACAAAACTAACCTAAAACACACTTGATGCCATAAAAGTAATGAGTACGCCACAAATATAAACAAAAAATAAACATGTCGCAAATTCACATGGTCGTGCCATTGTTGATTGAAAACCAAAACTTCTCATTTTAAGAGCTTCTAAGTTATACAATTCATAAAATGCCACACAATGGCTGTTACACATTCTAGAAGCAACTGGCACATGGCCGGGCTGAATGGGTGACAGCATTGAATTTAAATTCCCATCTCAATACACAAAATTGTACTTGGTAAATTATGTAAGTGAATTTTAGTTTAGAAATCAATTAGTTCCAAATTACAACTAGGGTTACCTATTACTTCGTTCCGCCAATAAGTTCAAATCCTTATAACTCAAGTTTATTACATGCACGAGTAAAGTCAAAACTAATCCTCCTGTGCTGAAACCAAATTCTCCTCAAGGGCAACTCAATATAGGCCGTGTTTGAATCATGGATAAAAACAAGGAAAATATGAATGAAATATATTGCATTTTTCCTTCACTTTTTCAAATCCCTACCCAAATCGATGATCCAAATACAATTAACCAATTATATACCACAACTTGTCAAATGTGCGGAAATACAGCAATTCAATCTAATATATCACAGAGCCAAAATTACTGAAAACAAAAATTAGAAGAAACACATTGGAAATTGGAATTATACCTCTCTCTTTAAACTCTCTTCCCTTGCACTATAAGCACCACTAGTCTGTATATTCTCGGTAAATATATTCTTCACTGTATCCTCCTTCATCGCAATTCCCTGAACCGAACTAGCATTGGCCGGTGCAGTAGTAGCCCCGGAACCACCAGTTCCACCGTCTTTCCCAACCTCAGAAGGCTCAACCTTAACCGAATTCTCAGTTTTAAGCTTCGTATTCCTCGCAGGAACCTCAGTGCTTCCCAATCTAGACGCAGTAAAGGTCCGCATCGATGAATCATCGTATTCATCATCGTCGTCGACGACCTCCTCGGAATCGTCGTCGGACTCGGAGTCGTCTTCGGCGCCGCGGACGCTGATGCTCTCGAGGTCGTCGTTGGAGGTGAGGGCGCCGTCGCGGGTGTCGGAGAAGGAGGAGGGGAAGGGCGGCGCGTGGTCGTCGGAGGAGGCGAGCTTGCGTTTCTGGATGGAGGAAGTGGCGGAGGCGGAGGCGGAGTGGGAGGGAGAGGGAGATTGGGAGCTCCGCGAACGAACTGGTGCAGTCAAGTGAGAGGAGTGAGTGTCCATGGCGGTGGTGCTGGTGGTGGTGGATTTGAAAATTAGGGTTTCAGAGAAATGAGGGTTTTGGAGTGAAATTTGATTGTTCCTCGTTGGTACTCGGTTTCTGTTGATCGGTTAGATCGTCTGCTGGTTGGTCGTTGGGGTAAAATGAATTTCTTTCACAAATGAAGGCCTCGAAATTTCGAGGCTCAAATGCCTCGATTTTTTTTTTTTTTTTTTTTTTTAAATTTTGGGTCAGTTGGCTAGGTGGAGAGGTGTTTTAAAAAAGGGCAGTGCTTCATAACTCGAAAATGGGGAGCGCGAATCCCCCGAAAACCCATTTCAAGTAAAAAAAAAAAAAAAAAAAAAAGAAAAAAGAAAAGAAAAAAAAAACAGTTTTCAAAAATGGAAATTAGGGGATTAGGGAGACTTTTTTTTTGAGCTCCCAATCATTTTCCTTTAAAAAATTAAACATGTTACACCAACTCACCCCGTATCCCCGTATGATTTGATAAAGGTGAATGAGTTAAGTTAGATTGATTGTATGATAAAATTAATTGATTAGTTTGACTGTTAATTAAAATTTGTTAATTACATATAATTTTATACGAGTTAATATTATATTTTTATTTTAAATCATAAAGATTAGGAAAAAATTGAAATCAAAGCCATTTCAATTTCATCTGATTTAAAATATAAATATAGTAAGGACTCGTATAAAACTATATAGAATTAATAAATTTTAACCAGTGGTCTAACTGATCAGTCAATTTTATCACTAAATCAATTCAACCCAACTCCATTCACTTTATCAAACCACACAGATTGAGTTGGTGCGAAATGTCAACACATCCCTATACATAAACATCCTTCAAAAAATAAAAAAAAAAACCAAACCAAACCAACAAAAAAAAACAAAAAAAAAAACAAAACACAACATGATTCGAGGCATTCCAGCCTTGAAATTTCAAGACCTCTAGCACCACTGTTTCAGTAAAATTTTAAAAATATATATACAATTAATCTGATATTTTTTATATAACTATGCAATAATCAAAATTTAGCACCATATTTTAAATTATAGTGAATTATGGTCAATTAGAGAAAAAAAATTTACAACTTTGCTACAGACCCCCAGTGGGGGTCTCGCCCCCAGTGACGTGGCGCGCCCCCACTGGCCGAAACTCAAAAAAAAAAAAAAAAAAAAGAAAACAGATTTTTTTTGGTCCAATCGCACACTGCCACCTCACTGGGGGTCGACCCCCAGTGGGGGTCCAAAGCATTAATCAAAAATTTAATCTTCCAATTATTACTTTTTTTCTTCTTTTCAGAGACACTTCTGAAAGGCTAGCTGACTTGGTCAGATAAATCATGGTGACTTTGGTGATAAAATTCTCCGATGATGCGATTGCCACCAATCGCTCACACGCACTTACGTTTTATTTTATCATCTTTCCTTTTGGGGAGTGTTTTTTTTTTTGGTTGCTAAAAAAATATTAAAAGATAAAATTAATTAAAAAATAATAAATAATAAATTCAAATAAAATGTCATATTAAATCTATAATTATTTTATTTTTTTCACAAATATCACACCTAACTACAAAAAAAATCAACTATTTTCCTAAATATAAAAATTTTAACCTCCTAAAATAATCAAAAACTAAAAAAACCTACTAAAATAACAACTTCCGAAACACGTACACAAATATTTTATTATTTGTTATTTAAAAACTGCACTAAGCCAAAGTCTTCATCAATTAATGTTGTTGCTGATAAAAAGAAAAAAATATGCCATAAAACAAAGAGAGAAAAAAAAAACTTCAGTATAATATTTTATTGTCCACTATCACTAGACAAATATAATATTGGACAATTTTTACTGTATTTAAAAAATAAATTTTGTTTATATATTTAATAATAAATGGAATATAAAAGAAATAAAAAAAAGTGAGAGATTATTTGATTACAAAAATCAAATCAGTAAATAAAAATAAATAAATTAAAAAACAGATTTTTATTTTGTTATAAAAATAAAATCAAAATCTGATATAAATAAATAATAAAACAGAAAATAAATTAACAACTTACTCTATTAATTTCTCGAACAAAGTTTTGATCAAGTTCAGTGTTTAACACTGTGTCCTTAAAACAGATCCGTCATCTTCACGGTACTTTCAGATTATGGACGTCTATCTCCCAAGATAAAATGATCAACAGTGAATAGTAACAGCACTACACACTATACACATAACGAACACACTAAGCGTTTACACTCTTTCTCACAAGGAAAATAATGTAGAAAAATGCAGAGAGAGCAAGCAGAATTTGAGACGAAAATTGGAGTGAAAAACCAAGTGAGGGCTTGCCTATTTATAGATGCAGTGGCACCTTTTCAGTATGAATAAAACAGATAGCATACCTGTTTGAACACCTATTCGGTTTGAATGAACAGATATAAATCTGTTGGGTTTAAATTTCGAATAGATAAAACCGTATTGAACAGATTTGAATCTGTATAGAAATTTGGAAGAAGTGAAACAAATTTGAATTTTTCCCATCAAAATTTGAATTTAAAACTTTGGACAGATTTTATTTTACCAAAAAAATAAAATAAAATTCAAATGTTTTTAGCTCAAAAAGATAAGTATTGGGCCAAACAAGCCCAACCCAACCTCACACCATGCACCTGCGTCTATGCCCAAGCCCAGCCTGCCTAACCGGATGGACGGCGACGGCGCGCGCGTGTGTTTATTTTTTGGTCCAATGGGTCTAGCCCAATTTACCCATAACCTCTCCCTTCTACAAACTTGGGGTGCCCCTTAGGGCTCTCCTCAAGTTACAAACCAATGCCTTATGAACCCATATAAGTTTGTCCACCAAACCAATGTGGGACAAATTTTAAACCAAACCTTTAGAAAATTTTACCAAAAACACTATTTCCATGGAGCTTTCTTTGGCTTCAATTTTCCATTCACCCGATAATGGTTTCGAGCAACCAAATATACTACGTAAATCACAACGCGGCATAGAACGCGTTACCATTTAAACCCGCCAACTTTGGCGCATGGGTCCCACCTAAAAAATAGACCAAAGTTGAGGAAAAATATGTTTTTCCAAAACTCATTTCTAATAATCCCCCACATTAATGGAATTTGATGACAACAGAAATGCAACAATATACAGAATTTGTCGAAAGAGTATAAATCGAAAATATCTTGCATTAGGATAGGTAGCTTTCGGTCTTGAACCTTCCTTAGTGATAATCTATCGGACTTACTAGCTAACTAATAGACATGATGCCTTGAATTGTTCAGCCATTTGTGCAAGCCAAAACAATAGACTTCACACAAAATATCTTCTGACACATCGTAGTTCTCATGATTGTATTCATTTTGGCCTTGAAAGCTCTTGGTTGTTCATAAGTACTTTTTAGAGAATTTAACATCTTCATTCTCATAAAACCAACCCCAGTTCGACACTCATATAGGTGATTCTTATTGTGAGTATCTTTTATATGCCTAAATCAAGATATAAATAATCATTAAAAGCAAAGCTGATCCTTAAATCCCTACATACAACATATGTTGCAGATATCACTCTCACCATAGGAATGGGTAGAGAATTTTAATCCCTTTGTATTTTTGGTGAGCCATACATAACTTAGTTGTTCCTTTGAACTTAGTTCTTGGGATCTCCAGTCATATAAGTAGAGTTACCATTATGATGACTCTTATGTAATAAACTTTAATCTCATCCCCTTCGATGAACTATACACTTGCTCTTTTGTCAAACCTTTTGTTAACGGATCCGCAATATTCTCTTTAAATTTTATATAATCTATTGAAATTATTCCATTTGATAGCAATTGCCTTACGGTATTATGTCAACGACAAATATGTCGTGACCTACCATATACATATGATTTTGTGCCCTGCCTATTGCAGATTGACTATCACAATGAATGCAAATAGCTGGCACAGGTTTTGGCCACATTGGAATGTCTTTTAAGAAGTGACGAAACCATTCTGCTTCTTCTCCTACTTTATCTAAAGCAATGAACTCAGATTTCATTGTGGATCGTGCGATGCATGTTTATTTCATGGATTTCCAAGAAACAACAGCGCCTCCCAGAATAAAGACATATCCACTAGTGGATTTTGAATCTTTAGTATTCGATATCCAATTGGCATCACAATAACCTTCGAGTACTATTGGATATCGAGTAAAGTTCAAACCATGATCACGGGTAAATCTTAGATATCTAAGAACCCGAATGATCGCTTTCCAATGGTCTTCTCCGGGATTACTAGTGTCCTACTCAATTTACTGACAGCATAAACTATATCAGGATGAGTACAATTCATTAGGTACATTAGGCTTCCAATGATTTGGGAGTATTTTAACTTAAACACCGCATCACCATTATTATTTTTTAAATAAAGACTGATGTCTACAGGTATTCTAGCTACATTCATATCATCCTTGATAAATTTATCAAGAATTTTCTCAATATAATATGATTGACATAATGTATATCCATCAGATGTTTTAGTAATTTTCATTCCTAATATTACATCTGCGACCCCATATCTTTCATATCAAATCTTCTATTCAACATTTGCTTAGTTGATTTGATCATATTTTGACTGCTTTCAATGATAAGCATGTCATCCACATAAAGACAAACGATGATATAACATTTGTTAGTGTTTTTAACATAGATGCACTTGTCACATTCGTTTATCTTAAACCCATTAATAAACATAGTATAGGTGTTGATTTTTTACCACACAACCAAATAGGGAACTCAGCTGGGAAGCACCGACAAAATAGATTAAGCCCAAACAACCTGCCACAGAAAGATAAGAATCCGGCGGTGGTTCGTCCACCCGGGGGCACTCTGACGCTCAAGTCAATGATCAAATATCTCTCAAAGATAGCAAATTGTGCTTAAACTCACAAGAAAGAACTCAATACTCTTAGTATCTCACCCATACCTCAGACCTACGGGGGTGCCCTGCTTTTATAGCCAGTCCTGACCTGATCCTTGTAGAAGCCTCACTTCAATGGACTCAAGCTCAATGTTTATCCTAGACTTTCAGCTAGATAGGGATTGTCACGACCCAAACCCGCCCCTATGAGTTTAGCATCGTAACCGGCCAGTAATCCTTGGATTACCGAAGGCCTCTGAACAAAATTGTCACGACCCAAACCCGGCCCTATGGGTTTAGCACCGCAACCGGCCAGTAATCCGAGATTACCGAAGGCCTGCTTAACAGTAATACAGTAAAACAGAGTTCAGGGCCTGGCGGAAGCCAATACAGTAAATAAATAATGTCCATTGAGCTGTGACAGTCTGTATGTCAAAAAGATTTTTCATGCATTCACACATTCAAAATGGTACAGTCTATACAAAATTTACAGTCACACAGTACAGGGACCTAATCCCTTGATAACGGTACAGCAAAGTAAATAACAGTCTATACAGTGAACCCAAACAGTACGGAGACAGACAGGGGGAACAAAACACCCCAAAGCCATAGCATGGCAACTCAGAACCTCGCAGTGAGGCACATAGGCTGGCTTGACAAAACTGGAGTCTAACCCACGCTCCTAGCTCCGGTCTGGTGGCTGCGCACCTACATATATATAAACAGTGAGCTAAAGCCCAGTGAATAACATAATGCGTAAAGAGGTTAAGAATGAAATGTCCTTACAGTAATGAAAACAGTTCATTAAACAGTATTTCAGTCTTTCAGTCAGAACAGTTATTCAGTCATATGTGGTACATCCATTAGCATAGCAGTAAACAGTAGGTCTTAAAGACCGAACAGTAATGATGGCCATCAATCAGTAAACGGTAGTGGTTCCACGAGGGAACCGACAGAGATCTCTGTGACAGTAGCAGTAACAGTATACAGTAGTTGCTAAGGATGCCACAATACATTTCAGAATATAGGACATACATTCAATCAAATAACAATAATCACTTCAGAAAACAGTTCCGTTAAACAGTCAGAAAACATTCTCAGTTGAACATATCTTTACACAATTGTTACTCACAGAGTTTGGGCTACAGTATGCTAGAGCGTGTCTCCCCAGTCGCCAACCCTACACAGTTCACAGGTTGAACATACACTAAGCTACACAATTGGGAAATATCATAACTTAATCCCTAATTTGCCTTGGTGTGTTCTACATCTATATCCTCATTAAGATGCCTTAAACTAGGCCTAAGAATGCCTAGGATGGGATGAGGATGCAAAAATACACTTAGAAAACATTTTTCAAAAGTTGCTGAAAATAGGCGCCTCACTCGAGCGAGCCTTCCTTCGCTCGAGCGAGCTTCCAAAATCAAAGGCTTCGCTCGAGCGAGGAATCCTTCGCTCGAGCGGTCTGTAAAAATGCAAAAGTACTGGTTGCTCAAATTTTCCGCGCGATGCTTGCTCGATGCTCGCTCGAGCGAGGAATCCTTTGCTCGAGCGAGGAAGCCAAATTCTGGAATATCCAGATTTGCCTCCCAAGCTCAAACCAAGCATTCAACCACTCAAAACTCGACCTCTTGGGCCCAAATTCTGGAAAATACAACTAAACTCACTATTCAACAAGTTCCAAAGCTCAATTTGTGAATTCAAAGCCCAAGGGTGAGTCAATTAAAACCATTTTCAAACCCATTTTTCATGAACATGGAGAATATGCAACATGCATGGATTCAAACCAAATTCAACCTTCAAAACTTGTTCAAATGGACTCATTTCTTCAAGAACATGATGAATTCATGAACTCAAGCCTAACTATGAACATGCATGTACATTTTACCATGAATTCAACTCAAATTTCAACATTTCAACCATGCATGCAAGAATTAAGCTATAATACAACACTATTGAACCAATTTATGTCTTCACTCTATAATTTGCCATGAATCTAGCAAGAATCAACCTTAAGGACATCAATGAGGGGTTGAAATTCATACCTAAGTCTTCAATTAGGAAAATACAAGCTCAAGTTTATAATTTATACTTCAATCTTCAAGCTTCTTAGCAAATCAACAAGATGAATGCACTCTTTCCCTTTCTCCCTCTCTAAATTCGGTGGAACAAGGGAAATAGAGCTGATGAAATATTCATCTAAGTGTAGGCAAGGCTTAATAATGAGAATAAACAAAGGCCCACTAACAATGGCAAAAGTGTAATTACGACAAACTCTTTAATTAGCTTAAATTAATCTAGTTTAATCATACCTAATCACATTTTAGATGAATATACCATTAAATCACAGAAATTCTACTGATCATGAAACACTAAACAATTTTCAGTTCGGCCGCCGATAAGGCCTTCAATTTACAGTTTAAACATAAACACGAACAGATAATCAAATAATCGAAAGGATAAAAATACAATATAATAGATATACTCAGTCAATTCAGTTCCAGTTTTCAATCAGTCCGTTCAGTACTTTCGTTGATTCAATTATCAGTCAGAAGCAGTCCAGTTTAGCAATAATCAGTAGGTAATTCAGTAATTTATCGGTAAACGGTATGGAGGTTGTTACAAAAATAATATATATAACAGGGGCTGCGGAAGCAAATATACAAACCTACATAGTCTATAGAGCTGTGCAGACATACATAGGACAGGAAATTTAAACCTGTCATATACATTTATACATACATACAGATGTGGCGTCGAAAATACAGTAGTCTTACAACACCCAAGCCATTTACACAAGATTTCAAACGTGTTTAGATCAGACATAAACATTTAGAAAGTACAAAAGTCCCAATGACACAAAAATTGGGTAGATCTCAAAAAGAAACCTCCACGGGAGGCGTGATGGCTGGCTGACACCAAAACTCGCCAGGAAACATCTCAAGCCTGGTCATGTGCTTGCTTACCTACATACATACAAATAATACAGTGAGTTAGAGCCCAGTGAATAATAACTAGATAAAGGGTTTTAATGAATGATATCTAGCACAGAGTTAGAATTCAGAGTTTATATCAAATACGTATTCTTATCGGAAATAGAGTCTTAAGCATATTCAAATTGCAAATCAGAATTGAATTCAGATGCATGCTCATATTTATATTCAGATTTTGCATAAGATCATACATGGTACACCCATTAGCTATCATATCAACTTGGTACTGAGACCCACATGCATAGTCGATACCGATGACCATAAAGGTCCATATCTTGTGCGCAAGTAGCCATGGTATTGTTACCCCTAGACGAGGGCCACGTGAATATAGGCCTCGGTATTGTCACCCTCGGGCAAGGGCCACGTGAATATAAGCCATAGTATTGTTACCCCTGGGCGAGGGCCATGTGCATATTGGCCACGGTATTGTTACTCCCGCGCAAGGGCCACGTGCATATTGGCTACGGTATTGTTACCCCCAGGCGAGGGCCACGTGAACTATGGATGCCACAAATACATTTCAGGAAAAATGGACATTCATTCATAATTCATAAAATAGCATTTCAGAAAACAGATCGTATCATATCAGTCAGAAAATACTTGTAATTAAACATAACTTTACAGAGTTATTACTTACAGTTAACAGATGGCTCCAAGTAAACAAGTAGAGTAGGCAACTCACTTATCCTGAGGCGCGTGACCTACATAACATGACAGTGACATACATTAAAACACACGCTCGAATTGCACATAACACATGTTCTTGTCCTAAATGTGTTTATAGCCTTTATCCTCATTATAGTGTCTTAAACATGGCCTAGGAATGCCTAGGATGGAATGAGATTGCAACAATGCACTTGAAAGCATTTTTTGAACTTTACTGAAAACAGAGTCCACGCTCGAGCGTGGATCTCCTCGCTCGAGTGGACATGCAAGAAGTGAAGGTTCGCTCGAGCGTGACTTCCCTCGCTCGAGCGGACTATAAACTTTGGAAAAAGTACTAGTTGCTTGTTTTTCACGCTCGATCGTCGCTCGAGCGTGAGACTCAGACCCTCGCTCGAGCATGACTTCTGTCACTCGAGCGTGCTGCAAAACATATGAACTTCTGGATACATGCATTTCATGCTCGAGCGGAAGTGCACGCATTCAGAGTGCTTGCTCGACCTTGAACTCCTACGCTCGAGCGTGGATTCAAATTCTGGAATTTTCAGATTTGATCTCCAAGCTTCAAACTCAAACCAAACACTCCAAAACTTGTCTTCTTAGGCCAAAATTTTGGAAAACACTTAGAAACTCACAAAACATCAAGTTTTAAAGATTATATCATGAAATTAAGGCCCCAAAAGATGGCATTTGGTCACAAATCCAACTTAAACTTCATGAATGAACAAAAACATGACATGCATGCATTTCCTTAAACTCAATCACCCCAAAACATGATCAATTTAGACAAATTGGTAGTAAACATGGTGAGTCCTCAAAATATGATTGAAATGAATAGATACATGAAAGAATTCTTTGAAACCATGCTCAATTTGTGAAGAAAAGAACATGCATGCATGGTATGACTCAATTCTACTCCATTCTAATGCAATTCCTTCATGAATTCACCTAATTCACTTGAGGTCTTGTAAAGTCTACATCAATTACACAATTAAGAGTTTGATTCCTTACCTAGAGACTTGGATTCACAAAGGTTGAAGTTGGAACTCCCAAATTCTTTTTAATCTCACAACATTCCTAGCAAATCCTTTATGTTGAGCTCAATTACTCCCAATTCTCCCTTTTTCACGTTTTCTACTAGGATAAGCTCAAAATGTATTGTGATGAAGGAAAAGAGATGAGTGAAAACTCAAGTGGTGCCTTAAATAAGCTTGGATAAAAGTGTAATTAATTAAGGTTAAATAAGTGGACATTAATTTAATCTAATTTAATCGTTCCAATTCGAATTTTAATTAAACTTACCATAAAATCCTATTAATCCTAATTAACATATAAATCAAGTCAATTTCTGAATCGGATGCCGATAAGGCCTTCAATTCGCAAATCGAAACCAAAACATAAGCAGATCTTTCTACGCCAAACAGATATAAACACAAAATGATGCAATGCACATATAATTAACTAGGATTTCTTCTTAATTACCTATTAAGCATAATTAATCATGGGTTAGTGCTAATCATGGGTCGGGGTTGTTACAGGGATAAACTCCCTAAAAGCTTTATCTTTATCCAGACTGAGATCCTTCTCTATTCTAGGACTCTTGTCCTTTATCTGCTCATCTCGGATTCTGGCTTCTCCGCAGGGAACCTCGGCCTAGCTGAGATGACCTCGGCATCAGGACCAAGCCACATGGCACCTCGGCTGACACTTCGGTATCACCTCGGCCGACACTTCGGTATCACCTCAGCCACGTGCTATCATTATCAAAATATGTCCCCACAACTACCCCCTAGGTTCTATTACCTTGGCAATTTGAGGTGATGGAACCTACATCACTAGTTCATTTACCACATCAGTTGAAAATCCGTTTCTTTCTTTCACGACCAATATTATTACTCGTCAGCTTCACGTACCCAAGACCCAACTGTGAAACTTTGCCAATGACCAGTACCAAGAACCAAGTTCTTTGAGTTTTCCATTCGAGATCATTCCTCTAGCCGTGGTTTTTGGCTTCATTAACTCAAGAACTCCAAGAGTTTAATTTGCGCATAAGCTGTCACACACGGTTTTCTCAACAGCTTCCTCCACGTGTCACGCCCCTACTGTCTCGTATTCACGCGTCATTAAGTCACGTCGATCTGCCTACGCCGTCTGACAAACACCTCGTCTTAAGCATTCTATTATGGTTTGCCACTCTTTCAACTCTTACTCTCTCTCCGTCTCTTCACTTTTGAGAATTCAATTTGCCTTCGAATTTTCTCTTTCCAACGCTTCTCTCCCAATCCTCCATTTTCATGCTTCCAAGCTTCTGCAACTGCTCCAATCATCTCTTCCGGTGAGTAATTCATCATTTGGTTCCAATTATTCACACCGTCCGATTCCGGCGAGACTCATTCCGACGTCCTTTCTGTCAACTTCACTTGGTAAGTCCTCAATTTCTTCTTTTTGAGTTTTGCCATATATTCCACTCTGTATATGTTCATTTGTTTTTGTACTTTGTTTATAAGACATCCTCTGTTCTTGAATCTGCCTTGCTCCTCGAACTTTCGTCATTGCATTTGCTTAGGATTTGTGCACATTGCTTTCACACACTCACACTGTGTTTGTAATTTTTCATGTTCTTGGATTGCCATTCATATGACTAAGCACGTCCTTGGCACATTTGTACTGGTCACTTTTGAATGTCTGGCACTACTCTTGCCATATCTGTATTTCTACATTTTTACTTTGTTCAATTCTTGAATTTTGTCTTTGATGCTTTTTGACTCTGAATCTTGCCCTTCTTCCTGCTTTTCTTGTTTGTATTTCCAAATTTTTCCCTCAATTCTTATTTCTGCGTAGACCTAAAATTGGGTTTTGCCTAGAAACCAATTACTTAGGAAAAACTGAAACAAAACTCCCCTTAGATCTGAAAAAACCCTAGCTCCATTGCCAGCTTAGGTTTTAGCCGAGGTATTCAAACCTATACTCATCACTTCTGTTGCCCAACCACTCTTGCCGAGATAATGGATATGTTCAAGTGGAGGGTAGACACCTAAAAAAACTCAAGTACTTTAGGAGAGAATTTTTTATCCCTGCCGACATCCAGATTAGGTTAGCCGGAGAGGAGGATTATATTATGCCAGATGGAGACTCCATGCCCTTTCCTATTGTGGCCTTCACAGAATGCGGACTTTGGCTTCCCTTAGACATTCTCTTTAGCGAAATCGTTCATTACTACAAACTCAACCCTATGCAGCTAGCCATTAATTCTTATAGAGTTATTAATGGTATAATTGCTCTACCCCGCTGAGAAAATGCTAAGATAACCTTAGCCGACATTCAGTACTGTTATACCATGTGTGGCCTAAAGTCTGAAAAAGGCTACATTTAATACCTCAAGCCGAGATCCATAGCCTACAAAATCATAGCCGACCTCCCAGACTCCAACAAGGGTGCTGGAGATGATTACCTAATCATTTCGGGTAACTGGGAGTTTGCTCCTGATGATGATCTCCATCTCTTCTTTCTGCGTCGATCGGTGTTTAAAGAGGATGAGGGTAAGAACTAAGTGTTAACTTCTCTACTTAAGACTTCATTACTTTATTGTCCTCTATCTGTTCTAATGTCTGCTTTCTATTCTCTGCAGCTCTTCCTCAACCATCCAAAGACTTCCGCCAATCTTTCTTTCCTAGCAAAGACTTGAAAAATCCGCTAGGCCTATCTATTAATCAATGCAAAGCTTCTCTGCTACTCAATTACATCCCAACATATAGGTTAGCATTGCCCGACGTCCCTCGGAGAAGTCTAACTCCACCATCTGCCTCAACCACTCCAGTTACTTCTTCACCCAGGGCTGATCAAGCTTCCTCTTCTGATCAAGTCGAGTTGCCATCAATATATGCCCCCAACTCATCTCGATATCATAATGCCGATGCTGACGCTGAGCTCCACCAAACGTCCCTGCCGGCAGAACCTGAAGTCGCATCGACGAGATTTTGAAGAATCGACATTTGATCCAGCAAACCCACCAACAGCCTTGCCAACAATCCATTTTGGTACCAAAGTTACCCTCGTTGCTACGACCGAAGACATGGGTCGCCAAATCATTGTTGAGGATCTCCTGGCCGACTTGTCAGCAGTAGTCACCATCACTTCTTCTTCACCATCTCATTCCCAACCCAAACAAAAACCAAAAAAGGTAAAGAGAGCTAAAGCAAAGGCCGCTGTTACCCAAGTTAATACCGATGATACAGTGCCAATCTCAAAATTGGCCGAGGTTGAAAAGAGTACTTCCAACGTCGAGAAGAGGCCTGCTGAGGACGAGCCGACCACACCTTGCGATCAAAGAAGCTGAAATCCTAAGCAGCTGCAAACCCAAGTGCCTTTAAAGCCGATGATCCCTAGGCTCTTGCCATCACGATTAGGGACCAACCAATCAAGGCTAGTGACAGTGTCATTGATAATATTGAGATCGGTGTTGCTTTTTCCACCGTCGTTCTTCTCCCAACTGATCTAAACTGTATAATCGATATCTCGGGATATGAAAACTTTATTTTAATGATGCAACATTCTGTTCTGGTAAGCCTTCAGCTCTTGTCTCTTATGGCCTTTTAGTTCAAGTTCTCATATTTCAAAATTTTACTAACTTGTTCATTCTTTTTCTTCTCAAGCGATCTAGCATGATCATTCCTTTGCAATGAAAGCTGAGGATTTGAAGAAGGAATTGGTCCACATGACCAAGGAGGATGTTGGCTTCCTCACTTCCTTAAATAACGCCGAGGCTAAGATGAAAGTTTTGTTGGATCAGGCCAAGGCAGCCGAACGACCCCAAGACCAGGCCGAGGAAAAAACAAAGATGGTGGAAGCTGTGTCCGAGGTTCTCAAAGCCGAAACAAAAACCGCCGAAGCCCAAGTAGAGCTCCAAAAAGCCTTGGCCACTAAAGAGGCCGAAATCAAAGCTGCCGACGATAAGGCTTTCTCAGAAGGTCAGGTTGTCGTCTGTGACGCATACAAAGCCCAGGTTACCCAGGCCTGTAACCGAGGCTTTCTCCTCGGCTGGACTGCGGCCCTAGACAAACTGTCCATACCTGCTGACTCTCCTTTTTGAGATACTAACCAACTCCAATTGTCATTTCTTCTAGCTCTCAACAATTCCGTGGACGAAGACCCTGAGGCTGATGATGCTGATAAAGAGGAGGCTGCCATTGGGGCCAAGTCCCCTACTCTGAATGAGCAAGTCCTGGACTTGACTCATGATGAAGAAAAAGAATTAGTTTCCAAGTGTACTTCTCCCAAACGAACAACCTCTGAAGCCGAGGTTCTGTTAGCCAAGAAAAGCTTGGAATAGAGCCTTCTAGAAATTGACGCCGAGATAGCGATGGAGAAGGAAACCACATTGCCAACCGAGGCCGACACAACGCCAACAGCCGAGATTGAGCAATCTGAGACCGATGCCCATGCCACCAACACTTAGAAGTTTCTTTTCTTTTACTCTGAACTTTTCTTCTTTCAGCTGTACCTTCATTTTGTTTGAACAATTCTAAGTTTCAATTTGGCCAATGTGCCTTCTTTTGTGTCCAAACAAGTTGCCTTTTTGCCAGGCCAAAGTGCCTTTTTGCCAATGAACAAGTTCCATTTTCTGAATGCAAATCTTATATTTCCTTCTAAGTATTGAATGCTTCTCTCTATGTTTGTTTGTTGTTTTTCTTCTATGCATGCTTCTATACTTAGAATAGTTTTGCATTTCTTCAAAATATACTTTAACTGTACAATAACTTGGGGGTAAAACACCTCAGATATAAACCTTGACTGTTTGCCTCGGCCAACAATTGGAATACCTCAGCTAACACTTAAAAATATTAAAATATTTTTACAAGTGTTGTTCAGTCAAGCATTATTTTTTTACTTTTATATGCTATCTTCTACTAAGACTTCACCCTTTACAAGCTTTAACAACCTGGTTGGTCACCTCGGGTAATATACATCTCGAATACTTTATTCACAATTACCTTGGCGAACTTCAACTTGTAAATTTCTCTAAAATTTTGACAAGTGTTTAAGCCCATTTTAACTTGTAAATTTTTCTGAAAATTCCAACAAGTTACAAGCTCTTAAGTTTATTCTTGCTCTCTGCCTTTTAATGTGAACCTAAGCTCCACTTAAGTTCACATTAAGCATGGAGTCTATGGTCTCTTGCCGAAGTCAGATCCAAACAAAGACTAGCCGAGGTGTTGCAACATTGGTTCCTCTGTTAACCTAACTGGAATGAACTTAGTTCCGTTTTGAGTTTGACTCTGCCGACATGGCAAGTCTAGGTTAATTTAACTTAATTCAACTCTATTATATGCAAGTATAATTCAACTCTGCCATATAATAAGTCTAAGTTATTCGTCATACTTCATTCAGAAACATTGCCAACTTAGTTCAATTCTATTATATGCAAGTATAATTCAACTCTGCCATATAATAAGTCTAAGTTATTCGTCATATTTCATTCAGTAACATCACTAACTTAGTTCAACTCTATTATATGCAAGTATAATTCAATTCTGCCATATAATAAGTTTAAGTTATTCGTCATATTTCATTCAGAAACATCATCATAGGACTGGTCAGTCCTATCGCACAAATTCAAAAATCGTAAAAATCAAACTAGCATGCTTTTATTACTTCGGTCAATAAAATAATGACATAAACTTTGAAAACTAAAAACTAATGATAAAAAAAAACTTCAAGTTGCAAGTGTTCTAGGGTCTTGGCAATTCTTTGCCCTCAGTGTTTTCAAGTCGATATGCCCCATTGCCGGAAACTGAGATGACTCTATAAGGCCCCTCCCAATTTGGGCCAAGTTTTCCCTCTCTGGGATCCTTCTTGTTGCTGACGACCTTTCTTAGGACGAGGTCCCCAACCTTAAACTCTCTTGGGTTGACCTTCTTATTGTAAGCCCTAGCAAGTTGTTGCCGGTATGCCCCCAGCTGAATTGTTGCTCTCTCTCTCTCTCTCTCTCTCTCTCTTTTCTCCTCCAGCAGGTCCAAATTTTGGGCCAGGTATGCCTCATTAGTCCTGTTCTCTACTCCCTGGGTTCTAATCCCTGGTATGCCGACTTTCAGTGGGATAACTGCTTTAGTGCCATCAGCCATAGCAAATGGCGATTCCCCTATTGATCTTCTCGGCGTAGTCCGATATGCTAAGAGTACATTGGGCAACTCTTCCACCCATTTTCTCTTTGCTGCTTCTAGCCTCTTTTTGGTCCCATCCAAGATAGTCTTATTGGACTTTTCTGCCTGACCATTGCTCTGAGGGAAACTTGGAGTGAAGTAGTAGTTCTTGATTTTGTACTTTACACAGAAGCTTTTGATTAGCTTACTGTCAAACTGTGTACCATTGTCTGTTATTATTGCTCTTGGGATCCCAAACCTAGTAATGATGTTCTTCCATATGAAGTTCTTCACATCTATATCTCGAATCTTCGCAAGGAGTTCAACTTATACCCACTTTGTGAAATAATCAATTGCTACCAGCAGAAACTTCCTTTGCCCAGTTACTTGGGGCAGTTGTCCAACTAGGTCCATGCCCCACTGGGCAAATAACCAAGGGCTGGATACTGGATTCAAATCTGCTACGAGTTGATGTATCAAAGGTGCAAACCTTTAACACTTCTCGCACTTTCTAACGTAAGTTCTTCTACATGTAGGGCCACCAGTAACCCTGAGTAATGGCCCTATGAGCAAGTGATCTGCCCCCAGTATGGCTTCCACATACTCCTTTATGTATTTTATACAAGAAGTCTTCAACCTGGGAGGGATGCGCACACCTCAAAAGGGGACCGGTGAAGGATCTCCTGTAGAGGTGGCCATCTGTTGTTAGGCTGAACCTGGCCAATTTCAACCTGATCTTATGTGCCTCATTTTGGTCGTCCAGTAGCTTGCCATCCCTAAGGAACATCACTATTGCATCCATCCAACTTGGTCCCATCTTCACACACATTGCTTCGTACTCTGTGATGAGTGGTTCCACACTTGGGCCAGACAAATAATCAACCATTATTGTCATTGCCTTTCTTGACTTCATTGCACTAGCCAGGTTAGCTAAGGCATCGGCGTGGCTGTTATCATTTCGGCTAACCTATTGTAGTCGGTAATCTTGGAACAAGGCTAGCAGTCTAACCACTTCTTTGACATAGGCTATCATTCTTTCATCTCGGGCTGCATACTCGCCTATTGCCTGGTTCACAATAAGTTGGGAGTCACAGAAGACTACCACCTCGTCGGCTTCCATTGCTGCTACTAACTTTAACCCATGCGATTAATGCCTCATATTTTGTTTCATTGTTTGAGGCCTTGAACCCTAAACGAATAGACTGCTCTAACATTCGCCCATCTAGCGATACTAACACTATTCATGCCCGCGCTCCTTGATGGTTTGAACTTCTATCAACGAACAGGCGAAAGGAGTCGCTGATGTAGATGTCGTAGGGCTTTGGTTTCTCTACCTTCTTCTGCTCTGCTGTTGTGGGGTTTTTTATTCCCAGCTGGGTTTCTTCTTGTTTCCCTAAACACCCTAAGTCGCGGCTCACCGGAGCTCAACGTGGGACGGCACCAGGTGTGAACTCAGCCACAAAGTCGGCCAAAACCTGGCATTTAATTGTCGTTCTGGACCTAAACTCTAAGTCATATTGGCCCAACACTACTGCCCATCTGGCTACCCTGCCTGTCAGATCTTCGTGCTGTAATAGGGACTTCAAAGGATGCTTAGTCAGTATCACGATCTTGTGGGCTTGGAAATAGTGATTTAGTTTCTTTGAAGCCATTACCAGGGCTAATGTCAATTTTTCCAAGGGTAAGTACTTGATCTCTGCACCTGCTAGGGTTTTACTCACTTAGTATACTGCCCTTTGTTCTCCTTTTTCTTCTCTGATTACCACTGCACTCACTACGTACTCTGAAACTGCCAAGTATAGGAGCAACTTTTCTTCAGGTACTGGATTTGACAGAACTAGAGCTGTAGTCAGGTACTTCTTTAAGTCGGCCAAGGTGACTTTGCACTCTTCCGTCCATAAAAAATCTATGGCCTTTTTTAACAAGCTAAAAAATGGTTTACACTTATCTGAATTTTTGCTTATAAACCTGTTCAGGGCTGCGGCTCTTCCAGTCAACATTTGCACTTGTTTCGCCGATGTCAAGCTTTTCAAGTCAAAGATAGCCTTGATTTGGTCCGGGCTTACTTCGATGCCCCTTCTGGTAACCAAGTATCTCAGGAACTTACCAGACCCGACTCCAAATGCGCATTTCGAAGCATTGAGTTGGAGCCGATATGTCCTCAAGATGTCAAAAACTACCTTTAAGTTGGCCAAGTGATTCTCAAGTTCTTTGGTCTTAACGACCATGTCATCAATGTATACTTCTATTGTTTTGTCAATCAGATGTCTGAACATCTTGGTTATCAATCTCTGGAAAGTTGCTCCTGTATTTTTCAGCCCGAAAGGCATAACTCTGTAGCAGTACAACCCTTTTGGGGTGATAAATGCAGTCTTCACCTCGTCAAGAGGGCACATCGCTATCTGGTGGTATCCCCTGTAAGTATCCATGAAGCTTATCCTTCCATGCCCTAAAGTGGCATTTACTAATTGATCAATCTTGGGTAATGGGAAACTGTCTTTGGGATAAGCCTTATTCACGCTAGTGAAGTCCATGCAGACCCTCCACTTCCCATTCTTCTTTTTCACAACAATTGTGTTTGACAACCAAGTTGGGTAGTTTACCTCCCGCATGGCTCTGGCCTCCAACAATTTGTCATCTCCCTCCTTTACTGCCTCCATATGAACCAACGTCGGCTTCCTTGCCCTCTGAATGATAGGTTTAGCCGACCTATCTACATTTAATCTATGGCATGTGACCTCGGGGTCAATGCCAGGCATCTCGTAAGGCGCCCAGGCAAACACTTATATGTTTGCTCAATGTTTCTAACTCCCTTTCCTCCTCCTTGGCCAAGCCTGAGCCGAGAAGGAAAAAGCGCTCTTCATTCCCTTGTTAGACCAAAATTTTCTTCAAGGCTTCCTCGCTTTTGTCGGCTGGCTCTTTGCCGACGTCATCTAGGACCTCCATGTCTTCATCTTCAATTTCTACTGTTTTTACCTCTCACACGTTGCAAGTGGATTTCATTGCTGCCATGGGGCAATTTTTAGCTTGCACCTAATCTCCTTTGACCTTCTCAATTCCATGTTTTGTTGGGAACCGCAACAGCTGGTGCAATGTTGAGGGAACAGCCCTCATTGCATGCAACCATGGACTCCCCAAGATAACATTGTATGGGAAACGGATGTCAATTACTGTGAACTCTGTGCTTACTGTCTTGGTGCCTACCTGCACCTCCAAATTTATTGTTCCTAGGGGCCATGTCGGCATTCCATTGAACCTGACAATCGGGCTGTTGGACTGCTCCAAATCATCTCAGTGAAGGCCAAGTTCCTTGTAACATCTGACATACATGATGTCACAAGAGCTGCGTTAGTCGATCAGAATGCTCCTCACCTTGCATTCTCTAATTTTAAGAATTACTGCCAGAGCATCGTTGTGTGGATACTGTACCATGTCTAGGTTTGTTTCAGTAAAGGATACCATTGGTCCCTGGCACTCGTCTGTCCTAGGCCTCTTTTGCTGGACTTGATACACATGCTGTAAGTGCTTCACCCGTTGAGTCTTCTCACGTACCTCATTCTCATTAACCCTCGAGTGAATCACATTGATCACCCGAGGTCTATCTGCTTGCTGTTGTGGTGCTGGTAGAGGTGGTGCTACCGGTGCCTGGGGCAGCCTTGTCTGCTCTTTCCTTGTTCTGGCCTCATCTACTAGGTCCCTTAAGTGACCTTATTTGACCAGATCTTCCAAATGCGCCTTTAGGGCTCTACAACCTTGCATCAGGTACCCATCTTTGTTATGGTAGGCACAGTACTTCGCTAGACTTCTCTCCATAAATTCGTCAGGGATCCTCTTCGGCGTTCTGTAATACGGCTGGTTCTTGATCTTTCTAGAACTTTATAAACCGGGATCCGAAACACAGTGGTGGCTGCCTATGCAGCCCTTAGTCCTATTTCTTGTCTATTAAATCCAGTATTACCTCGGCCTTGCTTCAGCGAGCCGTTTCCTTTTTCCTGCTTCGGTGCCTTTGCTCCCGATGTATCCTCTTTTGCTCTGGCATATTTTTCGATCCTTGCCATGAGCTCCTGAGCTCCTCCATACTCTTTGGCAGAGTCTTTGCCAGTGAATTTCGAAGCATGCAATCATCTTCCAGGCCATTCTTAAAAGACACGACCGCCAACTCCTGGTTACAGCCTGGTATTCGGTTGAACACCTCATAATACCTTTTGGCATAAGCCCTGAGGCTTTCACCTTCGCCAATTTTCAGAGTCATCAGGAAGTCTACCCTCAACGGCTACAACTTGTTTGTAACAAACCTGGCCACAAACATCGCGGCCAGGCCCTCCGAACTTTTCACAGTTCCTTTTGACAACTTGTGAAACCAATTTGATGCGATTTTTCCAAAGGATGAGGGGAACACCTTGCAGAGCAACGGTTCGTTCCCGGTATACAGTGCCATTGAATTCAAATATAAGCCGATGTGAAATTTCAGATCGGACTTACCGTCATATATCTGGAACCTCGGCATATGGAATCTTTTTAGGGCCTCAAACTTATCCAACTCTAGTGAGAACGGCGTTCTCGGCTTGACTGGAGATGTGACCTCGGCATTCTGCTAGTTCCTCTAGAGGTAGTCCCTCAAATCCTCCTTAGTCCGGCCAAAAGCTCGGCTATCAGCAGATTTTTGCCTTTTTGGTGCGCTGCTCCTGGTGTCATTATGAGTCCTCTTGGACTTCTCTTCGTTCATCGTGTCAAAACAAAGTTCCTTCTCTTGAACATGCCAATGTTCATTGACATAAGTTCCTTTGGTACGAGGCGTCCTCTGAGACTCCCCTCTCATTGACTCAGCTCGCCCGGCGTCCCATGAAGGCCGATGTGAGCATTCCTTCACCTTGTCATATTGAGGGACTGCTGGGATTGCTTTCTGCCCCTCTTTCTGGACGTCGTTCTTGGCCGCTGGAATCGGCGTATCCTTTAATGGAAACGGTGGTTGCATGACGTTGTTCTGCATCATGAAGTTGACAACCAATTGTAGGTCTGCCAGCTTGTTTGTCATTCCATTCATCTTGTCGTCCCTCCTCAGGTATCTATCTTTCCATACCTAGAGGTCGCTTTTGTTGTAATACTCATTTCGACTTGCTTTCTTCAGTAGGTCTCCCTCTTAGCTGACGTCCTTCTCCTCGAGATTCTGATCCCATGGTCCTTCATTAGGGTTTTTCTCTTCCATGTTAGGATCGGCATGTTTACCACTCCCACTAGGGATGTCATCCTCAATTTTCTCTTTCTGTCCGTCGTTGGCCATCTATTCTCCTTACGTTCACACAGACGGCGCCAAATTATGGGTGTTGATTTTTGACCACACAACCAAATGGGGAACTCAGTTAGGGAGCACTGACAGAATAGATTAAGCCCAAACAACCTACCACAGAAAGATAATAATCCGGCGATGGTTCGTCCACCTGAGGGTACTCCGACGCTCAAGTCAGTGATCAAATATCTCTCAAAGAGAGCAAATTGTGCTTAAACTCACAAGAAAGAACTTAATACTCTTAGTATCTCACCCATACCTCAGACCCACGGGGGTGCCCTGCTTTTATAGCCAGTCCTGACCTGATCCCTGTAGAAGCCTCATTTCAATGGACTCAGGCTCAATGCTTATCTTGGACTCTCAGCTAGATAGGGATAAACTCCCTGAGAGCTTTATCTTTATCCAGGCTGAGATCCTTCCCTGTTCTAGGACTCTTGTCCCTTATCCGCTCATCTCGGATTTCGGTTTCTCCGCAGGGAACCTCGGCCTAATTGAGATCACCTCAGCATCAGGACCAGGCCACATAACACCTCGGCTGGCCACATGCTGTCATTCTCAAAATATGTCCCCATACATGGCATGATCAAATTTTTCATGCCATTGCTTAGGTGTTTATTTTAATCCATAAAAAGATTTTACAAGCCGACAAACTTTCTTTTCTTGCCCTGGCACTACAACCCCTTCGGGTTGCTCCATATAGATTTCTTCATTTAGATCACCGTTTAAGAAAGCTGTCTTAACATCCATTTGATGTATTTCTAAATTGTACAACGCTGCTATAGTAATAAGCATACGGATGGATGTTGTTCTTGTCACAGGGAAATATGTGTCAAAATAGTCTAAACCTTCCTTTTATCTGTAACCTTTTACCACAAGTCTTGCTTTATACTTTTCTATTGAACCATCTGCTTTCATTTTTCTCTTGAATATCTACTTATATCCCAAAAGTTTAGAACCAGGTAAAAGATCCACCAATTTCCAAGTATGATTTTGCGTAATGGATTCAATTTCATTATTAACAGCCTCTTTCCACAAAGGTGCTTCAGGACCTGTCATTGCTTCATTTAAGCTTTGAGGTTCATTTTCTAACAAGTATGTCAGAAAATCTGGACCAAAGGATTTTGATGTTCTAGCTCTCTTGCTTCGTCTTGATTTATCATCAGTTAAATCCTGTTGGTCGAAACCATTACTAGTCTCTTGTGTTTGATTGTCATTAGTCTCTTGACTTTGTGTACAATCATAAGCTCTTTTCTGTGAACTTAATTTTTGTCATTTCTTGTAAAGAAAATCATATTCAAAAAACACAGCATTCCTTGACTTTATAATAGTGTTCACATTTATATTAGATATTTCTGATTTATAAGTCAAAAATCGATATGCATTACTATTCTGAGCATAACCAATAAACACACAATCCACTGTTTTTGGTCATATCTTAGTCTTTTTAGAAACAGGAAATTCTACTTTTGCCAAACACCCCCTACACTTTTAAGTATTTGTAGGAATGTGGCCGACCTTTCCACAATTCATAAGGAGTGCTAGTAGTTTTCTTGTGAGGTATTCTGTTAAGAACATAGTTAACAGACAATATTGCTTCCCCTCACAAGTTCTGCGGTAAGCCTGAACTTAGTAACATGGCATTCATCATTTCTTTAAGGGTTATATTCTTCCTTTCAGCAATTCCATTTTATTGTGGAGAATAGGGTGTTGTAGTTTGGTAAATAATGTGAATAATGCCATGTTGTGCACAAAATTCATTTAATGGTGCATCATATTCACCACCCCTATCACTTCTAACCATTTTAATGGTTTTACCAAGTTGATTTTCAATTTCAGTTTTGTAGAGTTTAAACATTTCTAAGACTTCATCTTTACTTCTAAGTAAGTATATATAACAATATCTTGTGCAATCATCGATAAATGTTATGAAATACTTCTTGCCTCCTTTAGTTTGAACAAATTTAAGATCACACACATCAGTATAAATTAATTTTAGAGGTTCAGTTTTTCTTTTAATCGATTTAAAAGGAGCCTTAGTTAGTTTCGCTTCTATACGAATCTCACATTTGTGATTAGGATTAATTTCAAACTTTGGTATATAATCCAAACCAATTAATCTACACAAAGTATCAAAATTTACATATCCTAATCTACCATACCATAAATTCGACTAAAAAATATAAGCAAAAGATGTGTTATTCTTATTAATAGCAAGTTTTGGTACAACTGTCATTACATTCAACTTGAAGAGACCATCACTCATGTATCCCTTACCAACATACATACCACTCTTTGTTAATACAAATTTATCAGACTCAAACACAAGCCTAAAACCATTTTTACTTAATAAAGAATCAGAAATTAAATTCTTTCGGATGTCTGGTACATACAATACGTTATTGATGGTAAGTTCCTTCCCTGATGTCATCTTCAAGATCACTTTTCCTTCTCCAGCCACAGTAGAAGTAGAAGAATTTTCCATGAAAAGTTGTTCACCATTTGCAGCCTCATTGTAAGTAGTGAACATCTTTTTGTCTACACAAATGTGACGAATTGCCCCAATGTCAACCCACTATTCCTTGGGATTTCCAACCAAATTAGCCTCAGACACCACAGTAGAGAGATTAATGTCATTTACCTCGTCAGAGATATAATCTAATTCTGTCACATTGGCTTGATTGGCAGTCTTCTTGCTTGTACTTCCGCGATCCTCCTTAGGGCGGCCGCAATTAGAGGCTCGATGTCCTGTCTTGCCACAGTAATAGCATTTACGTTTGAACTTCTTATTGCCATTGTTGTCGCCTTGTTTAGAACCATCTCCAGCAAACTTCCTTTTTTTGTTATGTGGTTTGTGCACTTGTTCACCCACATTAGCCTTGGACTCAATGGAATTTTTACCATTCCTCTTTTCAGTCTTCCGGTTATTTTCCTTAATTCTCAACCTTACAATAAGTTCATCCATGGTCATCTCTTTGCGTTTACGTTTTAAATAATTTTTGAAATCTTTCCAAGCAGGTGATAACTTTTCCACTAAAGCAGTGACTTGGAAAAACTCGCTAAGAGACATACCTTCAGAATGAATATCAGGCAAAATTAATTGAAAATTGAACTTGAGAAATTACCG
Organism: Camellia granthamiana; assembly: GCA_036172215.1. NCBI lineage: Eukaryota > Viridiplantae > Streptophyta > Magnoliopsida > Ericales > Theaceae > Camellia > Camellia granthamiana. The sequence goes on from CM069914.1 coordinate 70,349,688, forward strand.
TTTGGGAGTCTACCATGACGAAGTCCAGAAATTTACCGACAACAAATTTATTTGTGCTGGCATCCTCTGTCTTATATTTTTTCTCCAAAGAATCCCACAATTCTTTTGCTGTTTTCAGAGGGCTGTAAACATTATACAGCATGTTGTTAAGGCCATTGAGGATGTAGTTTCTGCACAGAAAATCAAAATGTTTCCAAGTGTCTATGCAACAACTTGCCGATCACTTTCATCCTCTCTAAGTACTGGAGCCTCTTCACGGAAAAATCAGGCCAAATTTAGAGTTATAAGATAGAACAGCATTTTCTGCTACCATCTCTTAAACTCAGTGCCATTAAATTTTTCCAGTTTTTCTCCATGATTTATTGGAACTTGAACATGGTTCTGGATATGGACCGGAGTCATTGTAACGATCGGATTTGGAGTACTACTTTCAGCAGTCATAATATCTGATTACAAAAAATTAGAAAAAACCAAAACCAAATTAATTTCCTAGTTACTAAAACCAGAAAATAAATTATAACACAAAATAATTTTACTTTTCTTATTACTAAAACTAGAAAAATAAAATACCACAATAATTTTCTTTAGCACAAATTAATATTTTGTAATTGTTAATGATACCAGTATATTACTACTAGTTGTCAAAGAAAATAAACAATATATTACTACTATTTTTGTTTTCCAACCAAAATATTACTTTATGAAAGCACAGAAAAATAAATACAATGAAGACGCCAAAAAAGAATATGTCTTAAGATTGTTGGACAATTTTCACTGTATTTAAAAAATAAATTTTGTTTGTGTACTTAACAACAAACAGAATACAAAAGAAATAAAGAAAAGGAGAGAGATTATTTGATTACAAAAATCAGACAACTAAATAAAAATAAATAAATTAAAAAACATATTTTTATTTTATTTTTAAAAAAAATCAAAATCTGATATAAATAAATAATCAAATAGAAAATAAATTAATAACTTACTTTATTAATTTCTCAAACAAAGTTTTGATCAAATTCAGTGTTTAACATTGTGTCCTTAAAACAGATTCGTTCTCTTCACAGTGCTTTCAGATTGTGGACGTCTATTTCCCAAGATAAAATGATCAATAGTGAATAGTAGCAGCACTACACACTATTCACACAACGAACACACTAAGCATTTACACTCTTTCTCACAAGAAAAATAATGCAACAAAATGCAGAGAGAGCAGGCAGAATTTGGGATGAAAATTGGAGTGAAAAAACCAAGTGAGGGCCTACCTCTTTATAGATGCAGTGGTACCTTTTCAGTTTGAATTAAACATGTAGCATACCTATTTGAACACCTGTTCAGTTTGAATGAACATATACAAACCTGTTGGGTTTAAATTTCGAACAGATAAAAACTGCATTGAACAAATTTGAATCTGTACAGAAATTCAGAAGAAGTGAAAAACAAATTTGAATTTTTCCCATCAAAATTTGAATTTAGAACTTTGGACAGATTTTATTTTACCAAAAAAATAAAATTAAATTCAAATGTTTTTTGCCGAAAAAGATAAGTATTGGGTTAGACAAGCCCAACCTAACCTCACACCACGCACCCAGGCCCAGCCCGACCAGACGAACGGCGGTGGCGGCGCGCGCTTGTGTATTTATTTTTGGGTATAATGGATCTAGCCCAATTTGCCCAAGTTACAAACTAATGCCTTATAAACCCACATAAGTTTGTCCACCAAACCAATGTAGGACAAACTTTAAACCAAACCTTTAGGAAATTTCACCAAAAACACTATTTTCATGGAGCTTTTTTTGGCTTCAATTTTTCATTCACTTAATAATGGTTTTGAGTAATCAAATATACTATGTGAATCACAACGCAGCATAAAACGTGTTACCACTTAGACCCGCCAACTTTGGCGCATGAGTCCCACCTAAAAAATATATCAAAGTTGAAAAAAAATTTATTTTTTCAAAACTTCCAAAACCCATTTCTAACATATAAAACTTAAAAACTATCTATGGAAGTATAAGAATTAGTTGACGAATGCTAATCGAAGCAAGCTTTCTATGTGAATTTCCACTTATATAAGCATTGAGTAGTAGATACAACCATTTCATAGATAATCTCCACTAATATAAGCATTGAGTAAATTTTATTTTACCTTCACATCATCTAAAAAAATTAATTACATTCTTATCTTTTTAATTATATCAATTTTACACAAACTATACTGATTTAGATCAATGTGACCCATGTCATCTATAATCAAACAACTTCATTTAATCCTCAAACCATCCCTCTATTTAGAGGTTTAATTGATTCTGAGAGATAATTTGGAACAAAAATGAAGGATTTGGAGGATAGATCAGCATAGTCCACCTCATTGTAGATGGCAAACGACGGCAGAGGTCACATTTGTCCGAATCAAAATAATTTGGGAGTAAAATGAAATTTACTCTATAAGCATTTGATATTGCTAGACTTTAATAGTTATAGAAGACAAAGGTGACTCCATTGCTATAACTGGATTCTCCAAGTAGCCTCAACTCTCTCAATAACCACCACCTCTCTTATCCATATGAACAATCTTGATATAATTACAACATTCATCCATGGGTTGGATCTAAAAAAGAGAGTAGCTTTACAACTGAGGCACAATTTTCTAGCAAAAAATTTTTAAAAATATTCAAGAACTTCAAATGCAATACTGAATTACTCTATTATTCTCTTGAAAATATAATTCAACAGTACACAATAGTTGAAATGTTACATCTACATAAGAAATTTTAAAATTCTATACCATGAGGCTGAAACTTTCAAATCCTATTCATCAAATTGGATTTGATATTGTCAACCCAATCTGCTAAGAAACAACCAGTTTAAAGTATACACATTCAACGTAACCAATGATGATGACGATGATGATACAAATCAAGGAATGCTAGAGTTACAAACAATAGTAGATCTTGCCAATCCTCATCTTATCCTTCACTTCTTCAGTCCGCACATCTCAGAAGAGCGTCTAATGAGAACCAAAAATCCAGTGCCCAGGCGTGCTTCGCATTCAAAATGGAAGAAAAGCTCGCCAAAGCATATCAATGAACATTTAACAAAAAAACAGATGTTCAAAGCAGAGTCAGTATTTGTCTACTCTGATCTCCGCCGATCTTTGTGATTGTTGTACAGAGGTAAAATTGAACGGGGGCCATGTTTCCTTCCATAACATCGCCAGTAAAGAACCAACAACGCGATGATAACACCAATGGGAATAGCCCACCTGTCTCAACATGGAAATTCAAAGGAAATGAGAAGAAGCAAAAATGCTCATCGGTATTAAATTCAATACGGCTACCACCTAAGAAGTATGGACACTTCTACATAGGAATCGTGTTGTGTTAGACACTGACACTATGGACACTCTTAAAAACCTATCTGAATTAAAATTTTAAATTCATAATATCAGACACTTTGGCAACACTCTTGAACCCTCCGAATGTGCCTTATATGATGAATCTCTTCATAGTAACATTGTTCTGCATTATTTGAAATGTAACTTTGTGGACACCAAATAAGTTTTGCAACAATTATAAGATGAATACATCATGTCTATTCTAATGTTCTGCAATGGTTTTGCATTCTAAAGAATGCAATTGTTAGATGAATGATATATTGATATTTATGCCATGAAATTTTTTTTTAAAATTTTAAAAAGTGTTATGTTGCTTTTTTTCATTACCCTTGAATAAACTATTCATATATTTGACATATAATAAGTTTATAAAATTATAAATTTCTAACGTGTCCCAAGCGAAATGTGTCTGGCCTTCTTTGCAAATTGCTGCCTCATCGTGTCACATGTCTGTGCCTACTTAGGTTACCACAACTAACTCCAAGGATTTATGACATTTTTTTTCCTATCATTTGCTTTTATTCCCTTCAAAATTCAGTGTAAGCAAATGAGTTATTGTCAAATCTTTTGAATTAGAAAGATCGTTTTGGTTAGAAGTTCAAAATAATTGATGCTAAGGATTAAAAATCAGCAGGGATTACAACTTGTGGTTAAAATAATTGAGATGTTAACCATTGAAAATAAGCAGGGTTCACAACTCGTGGTTAAAATAATTGATGCTAAGGATTGAAAATAAGCAGAATTCACAACTTGTCAAGCACCACTCTCATGACAAAGGAACTCATACTTCTCACAACTGTTAAATTATTGGGAAAATGAAATATTTATTTCCTTGTAAATATGTTTTAATGCAGTTTTGGCAGAACCATAACCTAGAAAACCGCAACTCCAAGCACAAAACTCCATTTTGTAGTTGATGCGTACAAACATGATAAAAAGCAGTTACACATCTTTCAAGTTGCTTTCAGGCAAAGATAATCTTAGAATCAAGCGAAGCAAATAATGAAGTTGTTACCTGTCCAAATCAAGGATAGGGCTGTAAACAAGGGCCTCCCAAGTTGCTACAATAAAATGCCAAACCGGATTGTAATAAAGAGATTCTGCTGACCAAAACATCCTCGTGTATGTCTCTAAGAAGATGAAGAGTATCCATGCCCCCATCTCAATCAAAATAAACTTTATCAGAAAACGACCCACCACTACCATGACGAGAGAGAAGGCTACCAACCAATTAAAGAGCCTGTGGTTGTATTCCTTAATAAATAGAGATTTTGACTTCCCCATCATCTGCAGATTTACATAGTATATACTAAGCACAGATCAAATGGAGACTAAAAAAACTAAACAAGAAAATAAGGACCATTTGGATACCAAATGAAGATGAACTATGTCAATATAATCTGCTTTTACAAAGATAATAAAGTAATTCTTCTGTTTTCTTACAATTTGAAACACGTTGGGCACTTACAGGATTGCTTTAAAATAAATTTAAATGAATAATGCCATTCTTTTGATTTCTATCATTTCATGTTTTGAGACACTTACATTTCATTGTGAGGTCCATCTTTGAATAAATCAATCTAAAAGGTTGAGGTTGTCATTCATGTGCTGACTAAAAATCATAAACTGGTTTCATACCCGTGTGGGCTTCCAAAAATCCCTCACTCTGGTTTGGCTACAGCTTAATACGCTGCTTTTTAGCAAAATAGTCAAAATTAAAGTCTGTTTTAGCTAAGAAAGCTAAAGAAGCCAACTTCCCACTAACAAATCAGCATTTTTAGATTCTAAATAAGCAAAAAAAGCAATTGAACGGAATCAAATTCAACTACCAACCACATGCACAATTGAAGAAAACTAAAAAGAATGTGCAAAATTTGCCAACCTTCATCATCTTACGCTCATAACTGATTTTAGAAGGTCCAACACACTCCCTCTCAAAACTTTGGTTGCAATGGAGGAAACCTGCATTAAATTTTGCCATTGAAGGAAGTCTGAGCACTTGAAGTTGATCCATCTTGTCCTCACATTTGGTATACAATGTCTCACACAACTTTGAAGATTTATATTCATTTGCCAAAACAAAGTTCTTATACACCTGCAGAGAATTTCCAGTTAAAAAGAGTGAACATGAATCTACACTTCGGAAAGCATTAAATCCCAAACAAGGAGGGATGGTGCCTACAGAAGAATATGACACGGCAAGGACACATTGCTTAAGAACAGGGCAAAAGAAAAAGACCAACTATTCACACTACAAAGAAACTGACAAGCAGCTTTCCAGACTACCCTTCCCCTGTCCACCCAACTTCCAAAGCACCTTAGAGAGAGTTTATTAAATAGGGGAAAAAAAAAAAACCCCCCATAATATTTAAAGATGAAATGACCATAAGATCGAACAACATTCACTACACTTTTCCAGGAAATATTCCACTTGCTCAATGCAACAGCATTTCAGATGGCCTAATGCTATTCAGCCATTCAAATTATTTAAACATATTGGTTTTTGAGAGTCGCATGCTCACTAGCTATACTATGAAAATGGTCAATTTACAGACATGTTCATTTAGTCGACCAACCAAATCATTGACTTTGCAAAGCCTATTTTAACAAATCTTAGTTCTAGGTTTTGAGTATAATTTGTACCTTATCAATTTCTTCATCCAGTTTTTCAACTGATTTCTTCGCATGGTGCCGTCCAAAATGTTGCTCATCAAAAACTTTCATTGTTTCTTCTCTAAAACCTTCATGAGATCTTTGTAGAGACTCCTCCGAGAGGGGTAAACTTAATTTAGCCATCCTATCACCGTATAGTTTCATACATCGCTCCAGAACACCCTTATTGAAAACTTCCACAAGCGAGCCCGTTGATGGAATCTCCCCTTTATTCAAGGCTTCAAGAATCTGAAATAAAACATGCTTCATTTAAGAGAGAGCGCAGAGGATAAAAATATTTCGCAACCTATTTTACTTTCTGTTGGTCATTCCCTTCGTCACCAGGAAGGTTCTAAAATCAAGATAACAAGGACAATTTCATTAAATCTCAGCTATCATCATAGCCACTAAGGCATCTCATTCTTTTTTTTCCCCCTTATTACTATTTGTATAGTAGTTAAAAATGACAACCAATGGAAAATTTTAACACTGATAAGAATACACTGGCAACATTACAACAGCAATAATTATATAAGAGATTGTTATCCTTTGCAATGCAATAATCTTGCTCAACAGCCACAATAATTTTATAATTCACTTGTTTTTCTTCTTTTCTATCTTCCTTGGAAAGGGAAATTGACACTATATCATGAGTTCCCAACCAGAGTGATTGCCAGTCGAGCTTCATGACACTTTAGATATGAGTAGAGCTCATGTGACCTGCCCAGAATTATTGTCTTGGGTTGCCTTGAGGAGGATTTGGACATCACAAGGTACAAGTTTGGGCAAAGAATTATTGACCTGATCACTCAATGGTGAACTTGTGGTCTGAAATAAGTATGATCTCACCCAAAGACAGTTGTATTAATACATCATCATTATTATTTGGTTAAAAAAAATTACACATTTTTCAGGCATGAAGTATTTTTCAAGTGGTGACTAGTGAATATATAATTTTATCTAGGATGATACCCTCAACAGAGTGGGGCTTAGGCTTGCTTATTTTCATTAAAGTTGGGATTAGGCTGGCTGTTTTAGGACCAAGGTTGAGCTGGACGAGGATTGGACTAGCATAGTGTTAATGACTACATTGTTGGCCCAGCAGGAACCACGCCAGCTAGCCCAATGCTCAGCCCTAAGATCAAACCTAACAAAGGTGAGATAACATAATGAACAGCCTCAGAAATTCATTGATTCTAAAAATAACTCAGATGGTCTAAAATCCAAAATCATAGAGGATTACAGAAAGTCACCTGTTCCAAAAAAGATACAAACTCCTTCCCATTTAAAGGTTTACCCTGCACAATCTTCGGACGGATAATAGAAGAAACAAGTCCTTTCAGCTGATCTCTTCTCTTAACGTAAGTTGGGTCAAGCTCACCATCTTTCATGTCGCAAAGCTTTGTCCGCTGGAGATGAGGCTGTTTGCAAGATCAAACTGATTCTCAAATGCAAAGTGATTAAGGGAATGCATTTGCAAATGAAAGAAAAAAAACTAGATTCTTAAGGCAATTTATCCAAAAAAGAGGTACACAATAAATTACATTACAACCCTTTACAATATTACTAATATCATTATTATTGTGCTGGTAAGATAGCCCGGCATCTATTCTGTCCACATCATTATACGGTTAATCTAGACGAAATATGGTGGGGGCCTATGAAAACAATGGATACAACTTACAAGTGATTATCACGTGATCAATTCACTGTTCTTCAAAGCTCTAGTAAAGAGCATTGAAAGGAACTCCATTTCTCATTTTTATAGATCTTGAATCTCAGCTAATACTTGTAAGACTTTTTTTTCCCCAAGTTAGGGCATTTTTTTAACATTCATCTAGCAAAACTGAAACTATATCTTCACTTCCAAAATAAAAAGTGATAAATAAAATGTAGTAACAAATCAGAATTTTAAATATGGCATCCTACTTTAATTTTCCTATATTAAGGTATTTTTAGCATACATCATCTCAGCGCTTTTATAGTAATGAAATTATCTATTCAATAGGAAAAACAACTCACATTTGGATCCAAACAACACAAAGTCATTACAAAACCGGGTCTCCAAGAAAGTCCACAAAAAAGTTGTAGTATTTTTCCTTGCATGTCATCTTCTTTAAATAAAGCTTTATTTTTTACTAAAACAGCCTCATGCATGAAGATCATGAGTAGAGCAGCTCAAAATCATTATTATGTACGATCATTCTACCTACAACTAGCAATGTGCCATAATATGTACGATCTTGGCACTAAAAGTTTTTATAAATATCCATCTAACATAAGAACATGTTACGAAAACATCCTAGGAAACTTCTAATGATAAAAGGAATTAGAAGTTTCCTAGGATGTTTTCTTACTTTGTCAAACTTGTTTCATTGGCATCTTGTATAAAAGGCATTTTCAGCACATATCACACAACATATTTTCTTACTTTGTCAAACAATGGATACACATCACACAACATATTTGTTAAGAGTCCATATAAAATAGCTAGGCATTTGCTTCACTAGATTTCATTGCCTAGGAAGGCTATGAGAGACTCTCCATTATTCAGCCTTCAACTATTTCCTAGCTAACTACCATCGTTAACAATAAGGAAAGGGGAAGAATCATTAAGCAATGAGGCAAACCCATACTTGCGGTAAGCTAAAAGCTGTACTGTTATCACCCATGATAGCCAAAGAGTCCCTGATCTTGTTAACCTGGTAAGATTAGATTACCCAATGAAAAAAGAAGGTTAATTTTAATTTTATCATAAAGTTTCATTGATAAATAAAATTTGGAACAGAAAGATACCTGGTCAATATTTTTGTCCCCTGAGGTCACAATAAGCACGCACAATTAACTTTTGCTCTATAATTTATCATCATAAGTAGAACTCATATTGTACATAGATATGGATAGATGAAAAACTAACCATCAAAATTAGGAACTTGTCGAAGAGCTTCATCCACCATTTCTTTCACAGATTTCCCTTCTGTGAAAATGACAAAACAGTGTTAATTCATCTGGATTGCAAGAGATTGGAAATGAGTGCACAAAAAGAGGTGTGCCTTGCCTGATGCATCTTACACCTCAAAATAATTATGTAGTATTCTGTCTATAAGTTGAAAGAGGACAAATTGGACTGATAGGAATTGAATATTGCATATTTTAGCTATTTAACATACATTTGTTTAAGTATTAAGTCATTGTTATTTGGTTTATTAACTCCATTCATGTTTTTCCAGGTAGTTCAAGCTCTTCTGGTGGACTAACAATTCGAATGAAGTTTTCCAGAAGCTTGAAGAGCCTTGGACGGATGGAGTTTCAATAGGGTTACAAGAAAGAAGAAAAAAAATCAAATTGCAACATTTTTCTGCCCAGATAGATTTGGTGCTTGTTCGGCATGTGCTAAAATAGCACATGCTATTTTAGCACATTATCCTATTTAGGTCACAATCATCTTATTTGAGTCACATCACCTCTCTACCACATCACTTCAAATCCAACCCATATTTCACGTTTTTTCGTTAAAATTCAAAAAGTAAACTAGTCTAGCACTTCCCAAACAACCCCTTGATTTCTACCCAAGCAATTATATCAAACAGAAAACAACTCACAACACTTTTCTACCCAGGCGAATCTGCGTGCCAGAAGCTGCGGAAGTCTAATTTTTAAAGGCTTTTTAGGCAATCCAATCCTTTTTCAACCCTAATTAGGGAAGGAAGGACAATAAAGGGCAACTTAGCTATGAAAAGAGGGTTTCACATACTTGAAAAACACAGCTCTAGAATGAAGAGAAGAGATTCCAAGAGCTTCAAACCTATTGCAATGGAGATTGTGGATTCTTCTTCTATCATGAACGGCTAGGCACTCCACTTAGGGTTTAGATGAAACCCTAGCCAAGTAACCCTGATTATTGTATTTAGTTCTGGGTTTGATGATTAATAATACAAAGATTGTATTAATTTTGAGGCAATAATTTTATATTATGGTTGATGTATTTGAAACTTGTAGTTTTGAATACATGATTATACAATGGTTTTGATTGCATATGTAATTGAGAATTGAGAGCCTATTCTTGGACAAGACGAGTAATGCTTAAATTTTGTTGAAGATGATTCATTCTCATCAAATATAGGTTATACCTAATTCCCAACTACGTGAATCCTCTTGACGACACTGCTAGGGCTTGTAACCACGATGGGTCATGATTGTGTTAATTAATCAAACCCCGAAATTACTGCAGTAGTCATAGTTACAAAGCTAAGGTGGATTCAACACCCTAAGTTCTTCCAATCATTGAATACAACTTCAATTTTATTTTGCTTTGCATAGTTTAATTTTATTTTAGTTTTAGCTCATTCAATCAAACTCATAATACTTCTTTTCTCTGAATTAAATTGCAGAGCAGACCAACATCTATGATTAACACAACTTAGCCTTTTAGTCCCTAAGGTATGATACTCGTACATACATTACTGTACTAATATTTTTATTATGGGTTATAGATTTTAAATGATCATAGACAAAAGAAAGCATATGAAGAAAACAGAGAAGGATTAACTTTTGGCACATAATATACTCTTGTTCCCATATTTCTTGACAAATATATATTAGTTCAGAGAGATTGTCCCAAGCTACTGATACAAAAGAATATCCTAGGAAGTCATATCCAAACTTACGTAGAAAGTCACGCTGGATAAGCCACAACAGCTTAGCAGGTTCAAAGGCAATATCTTGCCCCTGCAAAACAATCCAGTCAGCCAAAACATAGCAAAATTGATAACAGTTTTTTCTTTCCTCTTTTTACATTAATTTTTATTTCTATGAAAACTATTACAAAAGAATATACATGAGAAAAAAATGCTGAAGTGGTATGAAAATTACCTTCACTCTGTTGCCCCATAATGATTGCAGACAAAACCATAAAATGAGTTAGTGTTTAGTGTAAAATGTGGGATTAAAAAACAATGAATGAAAATGCCAATATACAAAACAACAAAAGTAAGGTGTTCAATTATCATGTCAGAATAACAGACCTTCCATAGAATTCTTCAGCGAGCTCAACAGCAAATGACAATCGAGATATATCAGCCTCACGGATCTAAACAACAAGACCAAGAAACAAATTACCTTTCATGATGTAAGTGGCAATTGTGTGCTTTAGTGACAGTTGACCAACATCCAAGCAGATAAACATAGGACCAGATCCCCTTTGTAATACAAATATGAATGTCCCATCCATGCTAAACCAAGGTGAGAAGTAACACAACATTGCCTAGAAACTGTTGCTATTCAATGATCATCCATTATGTTTTCATTTTAGATTTTATAAAACATTGCCAGAATTCTTATAAAAAATAAGTCTGAATTATCTCATTAAGAATCTTAACTGCAAGTATTTGATGCTAGGGAAGCTTCACTTTATGAGTATTTTGAAGGGAAATTTTAGGAACTAGCGAGCAAGTGACAAATGAATGAAGCCTACTCCATAAATCATTACAAACAAGTTAAGATAGTCTGGTTCATCACCTTTAATTCTCCAATACTGTCTCTATCTCTCCTTCGAAGCCTACCTCACCTCTCACCCTGTCCAATTCCAATGGTTTCTCACCATCTCAGTGCCTACTGCCTACAATGCTTCCAGAGGGCTCCACACCTAGCCTACTCACCAGTCAATCCACCATTTACAACGTCAAACCAATTTTTTATGAATTGACTTCTTTGGCTTTGGCTGAGTGACTCAATGCTTTTACAAAGTATGCCGTTGTAACTTGTACTAACAGCTTCATGTCAAACCATGGCTATTGTCCCTCAAAGTGATGAATGTTTTGGTCAGTTCTCTTGCTTATCACTCTTCACACGTTATTTGAACACTGTTTTGTACTCTTTTACAGCCTTCTACCTATTATGACATTCAAAACGTAATCAATGACCAACGCCAATCCCACATGTTGGATGCACCCCAAAAAATAGAAATCACATAATTCACTTCTATCTTAAGCCCTAAAGTTAATAAAAACAAAACTGTACTCACTTCCAGGGCCATAAAACTTTGAAGACTCCAATATTACATTTGCTTATTTAAATACATGTGCTCCCATACACAAAGCAGCTCCTATTCTAAGGTTTGCCCAAACTACAAGTAAACACAAAAACTTTCTAGTTTGTTTCTGTAGAACCAGAACTTTTTTAGTATGCTAAAATTCCAAGTTTTGGCTGTCCATGTCACAATGCTCAACAGAATAATAAGAAACACACACACACACACAGAGGCGTGAAGTAACAAACCGTCTCAGGCAGGTTATAGATGAGCACCGAACTCAATACTGTTGCCAGAGCAAAAATCCTGCAAAACAAGAATCAGAAAGGAGGACCAACAATTACTTACAGCCATCAGAGGCAGATTAAAGACCAAATATTGACTTCAAGATTACCGGTCGTCATATACATTTGACTTCCCAATACTTTCAAATCCTTCAGTATCAAGGTAGAAGACAGAAGTCTTTACTCCATTAATTTCCATTTCTACCGGGGCTCCCCATACCCAAATCCCTGTAAGAAACAACATAAGATCTGTAAATCATATCTGTAAATAAGTGGTTTCTTAGATCCAGCACATCATGATCATATCTCCATCTACCTTTTGTCTTTGTGTCACGCATGTGCCCAACACCAAACCCTGCAAAGACATCAAGCATCAAAGCTTAGGAAACCATTGAAACAAACCAACTTATGATAAAACATTAATGATTTTGACTTTTCAACCCAATCTAAACTAATGGCATCAGAGGCTGACCTTCATAACAAGAAAGGGAAAGAAGTTGATTAAGAAGAAATGATTTTCCAGAGCGATATGGACCAATCACCTAATAAAACACCCATCAAAATGGAGTCAGTTCTAAACAAAATTTAGAGCAAGGTTGAACAAATCAAAATTTCTCTAAGCAAAAGGTTGACTTCTCACAGAGGACTTGACATGCACAAATAATTACAGAGATGGACTATTGTCAGTCATGCACACACGAGAAATCAGTTATGTACAATATTCCAAAACACAAAACAAATTAAACAAAACATTACTCATTTTCAAACAAGTTAATTTTTCTAATTTCATTAACGGGCACTACGTATATCATAGATTTTACAAACTTTTGGATTGGTTAAATGGCAAAATAAAATTTGTTTTTGATCAATGTCAAATATTTGAAACTAACAGACATTAAGGAAAATCAATCTCAAACTTACAGCAACAGCAGCAATTGGGGTTGTTATTCTCTGAATTGCCTCCAATCCTTCCTTTGAAATGCGAAGTTTTGTATGACCAGGGTCTGGTTCAACAATAGGAAACCTATAAAAGAAATAAAAAGGATAAAATGAATTATTGATCACAAGTCATGGTTTTACATAAAGCTATGAGTAGAACCCCATTCTCTCACAAGCTATGGTTCGTCTTGTTTACTCTCCAAGTGGCTCCAGGATTAATTTTAATGATGAATAATAAAAAAAACTTCCTTTCACCAATAAATTCCTACTATATATGCAGCAACCCACCTATACATGTGCCTCTCCCTCCTAAAAACACATAAGTAATTAACATTTGTGGAAGAGAATTTATCTATTTATTTCTTCAAAGGGTTAGATCTTCAAATACTTCATTCCATTAAAATACTTGAGAGTACAAAGGGAAAATTTATACTCTCAAGTACCTTTTTCTTCTCCTAACCTATAAAAATTTGTTCTACTATATAACCGATGATGTAGTCTTTGACGAGTTTGAGCTTAAGTCATGACAGTAATTTATATGTACCATTCTTAGTATTTTGCAATTGCATTCTAACATTAGTTCTTAACGTGCCAACCAAATAGTATGGAACTGAGAGAATTTCTGGCATATCATTACCACACATTGCAACTGTAAAATGTGCATTGCAGTTTGGATTGTGTAGTGTGTAGCTGGACGATAGTTAACAATGTATCACCCTGTAGGTATCAGGGCATTAACCATGGCTGCAGCCATCGCAATGCATCACTTCGAATGTGACTAATTTGCTATACCCCTTGTTGAAATCTGTGTGTTTACTTATCTGCTTAGTACTTTATGCTAAATTTTAACCTTCATATTCTATAAGCTTATTCTATATTATTTGCTGTCCATTCTCTTTCAACAATTTTCATACATGGTAATAGTGGTTCTAAGCAGGATCAATGTTTCCTCTTGCCACTGTTGGATTGTGTTTTCCTCTTATGTTTATCATGCACCATTATCTCATCTTGGAAATATGAGTAAACAAAGGTAAAATGAAATATTATCACAAGCCACAGCTTGATTCAAAGCAATGATTACAACATATTCTCTCTGAATTGCCTCTTATGTTTATAATGCACTATTATCTCACAAGTTGTGGTTTGACATAATGCTTTTGCAAAGTTCATCTCCTAACCTTCCAACCACTGCCCAACATATAGATTAAAATGAAAGGAAATAAGCATAGCAGTCAAAATATCAAATTTTGCCCAATTAATATTTTATTTTTTTTTATAAACAAAACCCTTCCACTAAAATATAATACACACCCAAAGATACAGCATCTCTAAGAAACTTGAAGCACACTTACGATCTCCACTTAACAAAATCGCCTTAACCGTCTAGTTTCAAACAGTATAATATATTCTTTCATCCATGAACCCTAAAGACACCTACTTCGATTTTGCACAGATAACAACCAAGAAAACTAAACTTCACTTTAATACAAGGTCTCCATGAAACCAACAACTTAGCATAACAAAAATTATAAGAAGCCGGAACTGAATCTCTTTGAATTCACAAAAGAGGAACACCTTTAAACTCCTTCGTGCAAACCCCCTAAGGAAACCAAAAAACGCTATTCTCTCAGGTTCAAATCATCCTATTTCTCTTGAAAAATACGAGCATTTCTCTATGTCCTAACATATCACCTCCAAAGAGCATAGTGTAACGCATGTTCCAATACATTGACCTTTCGTTTCGAAAAAAACGAATTTTAACAGTGCAAAAGAATTCATGTTCTTCCCTTTATTTTATTTTTCCAAAACCTCAATGATTATGAATAAAATTCCTGTCAAAACAACCGTTTCTTAGGAGAAACATTAAAAAGGGCCCAAAATACTATGCACTGGCAAAAATTTCCTAATCACAAAAATTCTATGACATTCTTCAACTCCTTACCTGTGAATCACCATGCAACACTTCAACCAAACCCAGTATTCATTTATTTTATATGTATATATATTGATATGTCATCAAAGATGGTTTTTATTGGTTTAGAGGATGAGTAGGTGTGAAAAAGGTGGTGGAAGGGAAATCTGAAAGTACTTGGTATAATGACAGAGTTGTCGGGTCTTATGTGGTTGGGTTGCGAAAGGGCATCACGATGGTTTGGAAAGAATTTGCAAAGAAAATTGTGTAGAATGGGAATACTTCAGTGGAGAATTGTTTGTTGATATGATAATGGAGTAGCGTGGAACCCACAATTTAGGAGAATTTTGAGATTCGAAAATTTAGTCCATGAAGGCCTTCTTTGGTTACTTATATGATTCAGGGGTTCGAAGAGATAATCAGGATTCTTTGGTCAGGGGAAACTTTCTACTTCCTTGGAAAGATATTTGGAAAGTGCGAATTTCCTCCTAAAGTTTCTAAGTTTTGGGTGGATTGTTGCCCTTGAGACCACCTGGAAAGTGATTATTGATTAATGTTGCATGTGTAAGAGGGCAGGAGAAAAGGTGAAACATCTTCTTGTCAATTACCTGGCGGTGTCTAGTGAGTTATAGAGCCTTATTTTCGCAGTCTTTGGTGTGGCTTGGGTGTCTCCTTCAGTGAGGAGATATGCTTACATGATGGAGATTAGTATGCCTTGAGGAAAAGGAGAGGAAGGTGTGGAAGAAATGGAATATGATGGTTTTTTAAAATATTGAGTTACCAATTTATAGACCGAAAGGATCCTTGCTCCTTTCTTCTTTTTTTGTTTTTTTCGATGAGAGTGGACTGTTTTTTTCCTTCTTTTGCACAGTTTTTAAGAGATTTGTGTATACTTGTGGGTGTATATAACTTATATATCACCGATACTTGAATAGTGTAAAAGTACACTTTCCTGTGAGTATGTAAGAAAATTGGAACCAATTTCATGCATTCAGCCACAAATAGTTTCATACAAATCTACTAAGAAACTTCAGGATTTATAAAGGCTTCCTTAATTATTTTGTGTAGCTGTAGTGCAAAGCTAAGAGATCCAACAGGCTGAACATATGGCTATTGTAATTGGTGTTCATCACATTACTATCACCCTTTGATCTTTGCCACAAGTTAGGTAACTCATGAAAGCAGTTTCACTATCCAAGCTTAGTTACATTCCTATCCACAAAAAGAAGTTTGAAATAGACTATGGTACTATCTAATGAATTCTTTGGATGTTGCAAGCACTCATTTTAAATAAGCTGGTATAAAACTAACCATCACCAAACCAAACCAAACCAAGCCTTAAGTCTCATCAAATGGGGTTAGTTATATGAATCATTCTTCTTTACTCGACTCTATTCAAGGCCATTTCATTAGTCAAATTAAGGAGACTCGTATCTCTATTTACTACACTAGCCCTTGTCAATCTAAGTTTGCCCCTTCTCCTAACACTTTCATCTATCGTCATTGTATCACATCTCTTTACTACTGTCTCTGTTGGTCTCCGTTGTATCGCATCCCTTCCCCTAACCATCACCAATGGTTATAAATTATCTTTTTGTAAGGATGCTCAAGATCTCTGAATGTTCTCGTTATAGCACAGTCCTGTTTTCTTGACTTCCACATAAGATAAGAATTTCCTGTCCACCTATTGTAGGCTACATAACTGCCAAGTGACCTAAAATGTATTTGTCACGTTGAAAGTTGATAACAACTCTGAAACTGCAGTAACCTAGATGCTTCATTTGGCAACCTCTTAAAGGCCAGCTTATTGGCTAAAAAATTCTATTTTGGAATAAAAATAAAAAAATAAAAAGCTTCAGGTCATTTGGGCATACCCATTTCCCGCCAAAAAACCAACATTAGCCACTCTAAAAAAGCCATTAGAAAAATCAAAACAGTTATCAAGAATATGCCAAACAAATTAGCTTTTTTATAGCATTAACTTTATTGGTGGCTTATTTTTAGCCAATAAACAAACTTTTAGCTAACTCCCAAAGGAAAACATTATTCTTTGGATAAGTAGTTTCACCACCTAAAAATTGAATCTAAATTTCCAAATCTAAATTATAAAATATTTTTCATCTGATTGCATCAAACCATAAATACACATTCATATTACAAAAGTTTATACAGAACCTCATCAAAACTCATGACTCATGTGCAACCCAAAGTTTTCCACCAATACCAGTGAAGTTAAATCTCTAACAAAATGCAACCCATCACAACAACAACTGCTATTCCTTAGCAAAAGAAAGACACAAATCCAACATAAAAGCACCCAAAAAAATTCATGTATCAAAACTTTTAATTGGAAGTAACAGAGGAAACACACAATGCATCATCAAGATCATCACAAGCACAATGAACCCCACGTCAAGATTTCATTCCCATTTAACAGTAAAGCAAACTCAACCGTAAATAATGATGAATAAATTCAATTAAGAACAGGCACACTATGAGTATTAAGAAATTAATTACGCTCTATTGAAATCGTCAATTGAGAAGGACCCAGATGCGAATAAGCAAAGAAAGATCGAAAACACCGCGACCCAACACGAAATCTTCATTGTGGATCGCTGCAAAAGGCCTTATCTTACAAATGCGGCACGGTTATTGGAGGCGAACACAATCTTTCCGCGAGGAAAGAAGAAGAAAATCGAGTGGTTTTGAAGACATGGGTGAGAGGGAGAAAGAAGGGGATCTCAAGAAGCCATGGCCGAGGGTACAGGTTAAGAATCGCTGACCCCTCTTTTTGGGTGTAACGCCGCAGAGAAAACCCAAAGAAATGGGTTTGTTTGTGCACTGAAAAGTAGGGAATTCGTGCCACGAGAAGGAAAAGGGAAGGGTGTCCGACGAATTTCTGGAGAGAGATAGGGAACTCGGAAGCAATGGAGCAAGCAATTGTACAATTTATACCGTAAAGCTCCGAAAATTTTGAAACTCTACTGCAGGGTATGGGTATCATTGTCAATTCATGTCATGGTTTTGTTAATTTTTTGTGGACGTGATAGTTGGCCCATCTTAATTTTTTATTAAATTTGAATAATTTTTTTTTTGATATTTAGTGTTTTAATGGAAGATTTTGTAATTTTATCAAACTATCGGGTTGTTTATTAGCTAGTGTAATTTTTTTTATAAATTTTTGTCTTAAGATTGTCATCTAGAGAACATCCGGAAACATCCGATACTGAAAATTTAACAACAATAAATAGTGATTTGATGAAATACACATTGGTCCTCAATTTAATAAAAGAAAAATGAAATCCTAAATTTGATAATGGATTTGATAAACTATTAGAGATATAAAAAAAATAATTTTTTTTACCAAATTTAAATTTAATAATGAATTTAATGAATCATTAGATGATCTTACACACCACTAAATATCTTTGTACCTTATGCTATTTTTTTTTAAAAAAAATATTACAAATTTATTTTATCTTAAAATTCCTTTTTTACTTTTGTTTTTAAACATTTCAAAATCCTAATCTTAAACCAGCTTCAAACACTCAGGCTTTGTTTGTTTATGTTTTCAAACTAGTTTTCTGCATATAGGTTTGAGCATGATGTTTGGATAGAGTTGCGGAATTAATTTTCCACAACTCTGCAGAGAACTTTGTTAAACAGAGCGCGTTTTTCAATTTTTTTTTTCAAAATTTGGCCTAATCGGTCGTCCGGCCGATTGACCGGAATAGTGATTTTTTTTTTGCAATTGATATGTTAATATTTATATATTCAAAAAAAATATTTTCTGAATTTTAAAAAAAAAATTATGTGTTTTAAAATCATTTTGAGTTGTATGTTTGATTATGAATTGTAAGTTTGTGTATCAAATATCAAATGTCACATCAAATATTCTCACTCAATTCAAAACTCTTTTCAAAACTCTCACCAAACAAATTTTCTACACTCAAATCATAATTCCAAACGTCACAAACTCAAAATACAACTCATACTTCCAAATCATAATTACAAAACTCTACCAAACGCAACCTCACTTTTTCATTTCTAGTTTCGATCGTCACTTTTAACTTCTCTTCGCCTCTATCAGCACCTTTCAACTCCTTCCAACCTCCACGGCCCAACATTAGAGTCTTTCTGTCACGACCCAAACCCGCCCCTATGGGTTTAGCGACGTAACCGGCCAGTAATCCGTGGATTACCTACGGCCTATGGGTTTAGCGACGTAACCGGCCAGTAATCCGTGGATTACCTACGGCCTCCAAACAAATTAACAAATAGTAAGGGGCTGCGGAAGCAATAATGTAAAATAAATAAGGTCCAATGAGCTGTGATGACATACATGGGACGGAAAATTTAAAACTTATTTATATACATAGCACGCTAGTCAAAGTACACCAATATTTACAAGATATTCACATAAGTATGTCCCAAGATCCGACATTACAAAACACAACAATTGACTAGCACGGGACAAAACTGCCTCAGGATTAGGCTTTAACTGGAACCTCCTCGGGAGGCGCAACAGCTGGCTGACCAAAAAGGGAAACAGGAGGCCATCAACTCTGGCCAGGATCTTGTGCCGCCTCACCTACATATATATAGTAAGCTGTGAGCGAAAGCCCAGTGAATAATAAACAGAGTAAAGGATTTAATGAATGATGTCCATCACAGAGTCAAAAATCAGAGTTTATATCCAAAACATAATCTTATCAGAAACAGAGTCTTATGCATTTTCGTATTTCAAATTAGAAACAGATTCAGATACATGCTCATATTCAAATTCATACTCATACTCAGATTTTGCATAAGATCATATGTGGTACACCCATTAGATAACAGATCAGATAGGTCCAAAGACCACAGACAGAGTTGGTACCAACAACCATAAAGGTCCATATCTTGCGCGCAAGTAGCCACGGTATTGTATCCCCCGGGCGAGGGCCTCATGCCACGGTATTGTTTCCCCCGGGCGAGGGCCTCATGCCATGGTATTGTTTCCCCCAGGCGAGGGCCTCATGCCATGGTATTGTTTCCCCCAGGCGAGGGCCTCATGCCATGGTATTGTTTTCCCCAGGCGAGGGCCTCATGCCATGGTATTGTTTCCCCCAGGCGAGGGCCTCATACTAAGGGTGCCACAAATACTTTTCAGAAAACTGGACATTCATTCATTCATTTCCAACATATCATAGCTTTTCAAGAATCAATCATTTCGTATCATAGTATACTGAAAATACATAACATTGAACATAACTTTACAAAGTTATTACTCACAGTGGGCGTTGATACAGATAAACGAAATCAAAGAGGTCAAACGGACTGCGGCACGTGACCTACACAACACATCACGGATACACACTTTGAATCACACCCTTCGATTGTACAAAACTTACATCAACGATCCTAAGTGTGTACCTAACCCCCTAGCCTTAGTATGGAGCCTTAAACATGGCTTAGGAGTGCCTAGAATGGAACGAGGATGCAAAATTGCCTTAGAAAATGTTTTTCAAAAGTTGCTGAAAATAAGGGCCTCGCTCGAGCGAGCCTTCCTTCGCTCGAGCGAGCTACCAAAATCAAAGGCTTCGCTCGAGCAAACCCTCCTTCGCTCGAGCGGTCTGATGAAATGAAAAAGTACTGGTTGCTGAAATTTTACGCGCGATGGTCGCTCGATGCTCGCTCGAGCGAGATTGCAAAATCAAAGGTCTCGCTCGAGCGAGGAGTCCTTCGCTCGAGCGAGGAAGCAAAATCTGGGATTTCCAGATTTGTCTTCCAAGTCCGAACCAAGCACTCTACCATCCAAAACTCAACCTTTTGGGCCCAAATTCTGGGAAAACACTTCAAACTCATAGTACATTAAGTTTCAAAAGCCAATTTATGAATTCAAGCCCAAAGGTGAGTCAATTAAAGCCACTTTCAAACCCATTTTTCATGAACAAACTTTAAACATGCCATGCATGGATTTAGAACCAATTTCCAGCTTCAAAGCTTGTCCAAATGGACTCATTCTTCTCCAAACAAGTTGAAAACATGGACTTAAGTTTAAATATGGACATGCATGCACAATATTTCCATGAAAACAACTCAAACCTCATCAACACACACATGCATGCATGAAATGAGCTCTAATTCAACATTTATGAACTAATTCATGCTCCAACCCTACAATTTGACTAGAATCATACAAGGTTTAGCTTAGAGGCAAAATAAAAGGGTTGAATTTCCTACCTTAGTCTTGTAGTTGGAGTGTAGGAGCTCAATATGCAAATATATACTTCAAGACCCCTTAATTCCAAGCACATTCAAGCCAAAACAAGATGAACCCAACTCTCTCTCTCCCTCTCTCACTCTAAATTCGGCAGAAGCAATTCAAGGAGCTGAGGAAAAATGTTTGTATTCAATGTAATAAGGCTCTAAACAATAATAAACAATGGTCCACTCCCCATGGCAATTTGGTGATTATGCCAACTTATGGGTTTAGCTTATTTTAATCTAATTTAATCATTCCTAACCACATTTTGAATAAGTATCCCATAAAATCACATATTTTATGATAATCATGAAACACCAAACGATTTTAAATTCGGCCGCCGATAAGGCCTTCAATTTGCGAATTAAAGTTTAAACACACACCAACAAAATTACAAATTTCATGCAATACTCATGCAAATAAATCCCGGATTTCCTCTTAATTATTATTAGGTATAATTAAGTCTCAATTAGCACTAATCAGGGTCGGGGTTATTACAGTCTTCCCCCCTTAAAAGAGTTTGGTCCCCAAACTCAAGTTACCTTCATTCGGAATCAACGCCGGGTCTAGAGGAAACAAATCCGGATATCTCCTCCTCATGTCTTCCTCAGTTTCCCAAGTCGCATAGGTTCCCCCGTGGTTCTGCCAATCAACTTTCACCAACGGTATTGCCTTATTCCTCAACCTCTTGATCCTTCGGTTCACAATCTGAATAGGCCTTTCTTCATAGGTATAGTCATCCTTCAACAGTACATGTGTCGGCTCAATGACGTGAAGTGGATCTCTCAAATATTCCCGAAGCATCGATACATGGAAGACGCTGTGCATATGTTCCATCACTGGAGGTAGGGCAATTCGATAAGATACCGGATTGATCTTTTCAAGAACTTCGTAAGGTCCAACATACCTCGGAGCCAGTTTTTCCTTAACACCAAATCGGGTTTGACCCTTCATCGGGGTCACTTTAATGAACACATGATCCCCCACTTCGTATTCCCTTTCTCTTCTTCGAACATCGGCATAGCTTTTCTGCCTACTTTGTGCGGTTTTCAAACGCTGCTGTATCAGTTTCACTTTCTCAGTTGTTTCTTGCACTATTTCTGGTCCCAACAACGGTCTGTCACCCACCTCAGCCCAACATATTGGAGATCGGCACTTCCTTCCATACAAAGCTTCGTAAGGAGCCATCCCAATACTTGAGTGATAACTGTTGTTGTACACAAACTCAGCTAATGGCAAATAGGTTTCCCAATTTCCCTGGAAGTCTAGCACACACATTCTGAGCATATCCTCCAGAGTTTGGTTAGTTCGTTCAGTTTGGCCATCAGTCTGTGGGTGGTAAGCACTGCTCAATCTCAATTCTGTTCCCAAAGCCTGTTGTAAGCTCTGCCAAAATCTTGACACAAACTTCGAGTCCCTGTCAGATACAATAGACACTGGCACTCCATGTAGCCTCACAATTTCAGTCATATAGATATTAGCCAGTCTATCAGCGTTATAAATAGTTTTAACAGGCAGAAAGTGTGCAGACTTAGTCAAACGGTCAACTATAACCCAAATAGAGTCCATACCTCGAGAAGAACGAGGCAATCCCACAATGAAGTCCATGGTGATGTGCTCCCATTTCCATTCTGGTATTGAGAGTGGTTGTAGCAAACCGGCAGGTCGTTGATGTTCGACTTTAACCTGTTGGCAATGTAGGCATCTAGCCACAAAGTCTGCAATACTCCTTTTCATTCCAGGCCACCAAAAATTCTGTTTCAAATTGTGGTACATCTTCGTGTTCCCCGGATGCATAGCAAACTTACTACTGTGAGCTTCAGTCATTACACGTTTCCTCAAATCATAGCAATCAGGCACACAAAGACGATTCTGAAATTTCAACACACCATTTTCAAGCACAAATTCGGGCCTCGGTTTCGAATCAAACTCCTCTATAATCTTTTTCAAATGTTCGTCTTCACATTGTTTCTGCTTGATCTCATCAAGAATAACAGGTTGGGCAGAGATAGCAGATAGTAGTCCATCTTGTTCCACATCAGTGGCCAAGTCTTTTTGGTTGGATAACAAGCATGCCACAGTTGCACCAGATTTTCGGCTCAAGGCATCCGCCACAGTGTTAGCCTTTCCCGGATGATACAAGATTTGCAAGTCATAGTCCTTGATTAGTTCCATCCAACGTCTTTGTCTCATATTCAACTCCTTTTGGGTGAAGAAATATTTCAAACTTTTATGGTCTGTATAAACTTCACAAGTTACCCCATACAAGTAATGACGCCATATTTTCAAAGCAAACACTACGGCTGCCAATTCAAGATCATGCGTTGGATAATTCTTTTCATGCGGTCGGAGTTGTCTAGAAGCATAGGCAATCACCTTCCTATTTTGCATTAGTACACACCCCAAGCCTTTATAAGAAGCATCACTGTACACTTGAAACCCATCAGTACCACTTGGCAAAGTTAAAATTGGTGCAGTCACTAATCTGGTTTTCAATTCTTGGAAAGCTGTCTCTCTTTGTTCATTCCAGTCAAATGGCATGTTTTTCTGAGTTAACTGAGTTAATGGCAAGGCAAGCTTTGAGAAGTCTTTCACAAATCTCCTGTAGTAGCCTGCAAGTCCTAGAAAACTTCGTACTTCTGTCACATTTGTAGGCCTTGGCCAATCTACAACAGCTTCAATTTTCTGAGGGTCCACAGAAACACCATTTTTGTCAATCACATGGCCCAAAAATGCCACACTGTCAAGCCAGAATTCGCACTTGGACAATTTAGCATACAATTTCTTTTCTCTTAATATCTGCAAAGCGGTTCTCAAATGCTTTTCATGTTCTTCCCTGTCTTTCGAATATATCAGAATGTCATCAATAAATACAACAATAAAATCATCCAGATATGATTTAAACACTCTATTCATAAGATCCATGAAAGCAGCAGGTGCATTAGTCATCCCAAACGGCATTACCAAAAATTCATAATGTCCATATCTAGTTCGGAATGCAGTTTTCTCAATGTCTTCGGTTCTAACCTTTAACTGATGATACCCAGACCTGAGGTCAATCTTTGAAAACACTTGGGCACCCTGAAGTTGGTCAAACAAGTCATCTATTCGGGGTAAAGGATATTTGTTTTTGATAGTCACTTTGTTCAATTCCCGATAATCTATACACAATCTCAAAGACCCATCCTTCTTTTTGACAAATAACACTGGAGCACCCCAAGGTGAAGTACTCGGGCGAATAAAATTCTTGTCTAACAGTTCCTGAAGTTGGGTTTTCAATTCCTTCAATTCAGAGATAGACATCCTATATGGAGTCTTGGATATAGGTTGTGTCCCCGGAATCACCTCAACAGTAAATTCAATTTTTCTGTCAACTAAATCCCCCGGTAAATCAGTTGGAAACACATCAGGAAAATCACAGACAACAGGGATTGTTTCTACAGTAGAACTGTCAGATGGTGTAGTCAGTATGCAACACAAATAACCCCTACAACCCTTCTTAAGTAGTTTCACGGCCTTCATAGCCGAGATTAAGTATGGGGGAGGAACTACCCCGTTCCCTCTAAACATGAATTCAGGCATACCAGGCGGTCTAAACACCACAGTTTTGTTTGCACAATCAATGGTAGCACAGTACTTAGTCAACCAATCCATCCCCAAAATGCAATCAAAATGATAAATGTCCAAAGGTAATAAATCCACATACAACGTCATATCACCCACCACAACATCACATGCTGGATAAACACGAGTACACATCATAGAATCCCCAGAAGGTGTAGATACAGATAGTACACATGTCATATGTTCTAACGGCCTAGTCAATTTTTGAGAAAAGGCATGTGACACAAAAGAATGCGTAGAACCAGAATCTATCAACACATATGCATATTGAGAACATACAGAAAGTGTACCTGACACCACGGTATAGGTGTTCGGTACGTCACCAGGCACCAAAGCAAACACTCGGCCTTGTCTTAGCGGCTCCTTTCCGACATTGGGTTTGGCATTGGTTTTGGCCACAGAAGCGGATCCCGCTGAACTTGCTGCAGGGCGGTTAACAGTTTCGGATCTAAGCGGACAATCTCTCATCATGTGGCCTTGCATGCCACATCTAAAACACGCACCTGATGCTCGGTGACAAGTACCTTTATGCTGAATCCCACAGTCGGGGCAATTTGGCGTATAGCCACTACCTTGGCTTGGGTTGCTGTAAGGCCCGGTGTTACGCTTCTTATTTCCAGAAAATGAATGACCCTTTTTAAAGTTGTTTCCCGGCCTTTTCCCTGCCCAATCAGTCCGTGGAGCAAGAGCTTGTTTCTTTGCTGCTAGAATGGATTCTGTCATCAAGGCCCTATCCAAAACACTCACATATGTGGGTAGATTTAGAACTCCCACCCTTTCCAGTATATCCAGATCCAATCCATCCTCAAACTTGCGGGCCTTTTTGTCCTCTGTATCCACCATATGGGGAGCAAACCTAGCCAGCTCAGTGAACTTGGCCTCATACTGCGCCACAGACATCTTGCCCTGCTTAAGTTCCTGAAATTCTGAGACTTTCCGGTTTCGGAAACACTGGGGAAAATACTTATCATAGAAGACTGCATTGAACTGGGTCCATGTCATGTTTTCATGGCCATTCCGAATCAATAACCACCACCTGCGAGCTTCCTCTTTCAAAGTATAGGTGGCCAACAAGACTTTCTGAGTTTCTGAACACGGAAATACCTCATACAGTTTCTCCATCTCAAGCAACCATGTTTCAGCTTTCAGGGGCTCAATCCCACCATAGAACATTGGCGGTTTCATTTTCAAGAATTTCTGTGTCAGGCTAATGATTTCACTGTTATCAGCTTCAGCCTGTACTGGCGGAGGTGGAGGGGGCATAGGTTGTTGCCTCTGTTGCTGCATTACCACTTCAGTTAAGGTTGCCAGCATTTGTTCCATTCTATCCATTCGGGCATCAGAAGACCCTGCTGTATCATCATTTCTTGCATTGTCCATAGCTATAGGTAAACAAAACTTTATATGTTCAAATGTACATTCAGTTTTAAATACTCAGTTACATTACCACACACTCACACATGCAAATGGAATGCCCCTAATTCTCACTAGGACATCCTAAGCTCATAAGGACCTGTGTGTGCGGTATAACTCGTGCTCTGATACCACTCTGTCACGACCCAAACCCGCCCCTATGGGTTTAGCGACGTAACCGGCCAGTAATCCGTGGATTACCTACGGCCTATGGGTTTAGCGACGTAACCGGCCAGTAATCCGTGGATTACCTACGGCCTCCAAACAAATTAACAAATAGTAAGGGGCTGCGGAAGCAATAATGTAAAATAAATAAGGTCCAATGAGCTGTGATGACATACATGGGACGGAAAATTTAAAACTTATTTATATACATAGCACGCTAGTCAAAGTACACCAATATTTACAAGATATTCACATAAGTATGTCCCAAGATCCGACATTACAAAACACAACAATTGACTAGCACGGGACAAAACTGCCTCAGGATTAGGCTTTAACTGGAACCTCCTCGGGAGGCGCAACAGCTGGCTGACCAAAAAGGGAAACAGGAGGCCATCAACTCTGGCCAGGATCTTGTGCCGCCTCACCTACATATATATAGTAAGCTGTGAGCGAAAGCCCAGTGAATAATAAACAGAGTAAAGGATTTAATGAATGATGTCCATCACAGAGTCAAAAATCAGAGTTTATATCCAAAACATAATCTTATCAGAAACAGAGTCTTATGCATTTTCGTATTTCAAATTAGAAACAGATTCAGATACATGCTCATATTCAAATTCATACTCATACTCAGATTTTGCATAAGATCATATGTGGTACACCCATTAGATAACAGATCAGATAGGTCCAAAGACCACAGACAGAGTTGGTACCAACAACCATAAAGGTCCATATCTTGCGCGCAAGTAGCCACGGTATTGTATCCCCCGGGCGAGGGCCTCATGCCACGGTATTGTTTCCCCCGGGCGAGGGCCTCATGCCACGGTATTGTTTCCCCCAGGCGAGGGCCTCATGCCATGGTATTGTTTCCCCCAGGCGAGGGCCTCATGCCATGGTATTGTTTCCCCCAGGCGAGGGCCTCATGCCATGGTATTGTTTTCCCCAGGCGAGGGCCTCATGCCATGGTATTGTTTCCCCCAGGCGAGGGCCTCATACTAAGGGTGCCACAAATACTTTTCAGAAAACTGGACATTCATTCATTCATTTCCAACATATCATAGCTTTTCAAGAATCAATCATTTCGTATCATAGTATACTGAAAATACATAACATTGAACATAACTTTACAAAGTTATTACTCACAGTGGGCGTTGATACAGATAAACGAAATCAAAGAGGTCAAACGGACTGCGGCACGTGACCTACACAACACATCACGGATACACACTTTGAATCACACCCTTCGATTGTACAAAACTTACATCAACGATCCTAAGTGTGTACCTAACCCCCTAGCCTTAGTATGGAGCCTTAAACATGGCTTAGGAGTGCCTAGAATGGAACGAGGATGCAAAATTGCCTTAGAAAATGTTTTTCAAAAGTTGCTGAAAATAAGGGCCTCGCTCGAGCGAGCCTTCCTTCGCTCGAGCGAGCTACCAAAATCAAAGGCTTCGCTCGAGCAAACCCTCCTTCGCTCGAGCGGTCTGATGAAATGAAAAAGTACTGGTTGCTGAAATTTTACGCGCGATGGTCGCTCGATGCTCGCTCGAGCGAGATTGCAAAATCAAAGGTCTCGCTCGAGCGAGGAGTCCTTCGCTCGAGCGAGGAAGCAAAATCTGGGATTTCCAGATTTGTCTTCCAAGTCCGAACCAAGCACTCTACCATCCAAAACTCAACCTTTTGGGCCCAAATTCTGGGAAAACACTTCAAACTCATAGTACATTAAGTTTCAAAAGCCAATTTATGAATTCAAGCCCAAAGGTGAGTCAATTAAAGCCACTTTCAAACCCATTTTTCATGAACAAACTTTAAACATGCCATGCATGGATTTAGAACCAATTTCCAGCTTCAAAGCTTGTCCAAATGGACTCATTCTTCTCCAAACAAGTTGAAAACATGGACTTAAGTTTAAATATGGACATGCATGCACAATATTTCCATGAAAACAACTCAAACCTCATCAACACACACATGCATGCATGAAATGAGCTCTAATTCAACATTTATGAACTAATTCATGCTCCAACCCTACAATTTGACTAGAATCATACAAGGTTTAGCTTAGAGGCAAAATAAAAGGGTTGAATTTCCTACCTTAGTCTTGTAGTTGGAGTGTAGGAGCTCAATATGCAAATATATACTTCAAGACCCCTTAATTCCAAGCACATTCAAGCCAAAACAAGATGAACCCAACTCTCTCTCTCCCTCTCTCACTCTAAATTCGGCAGAAGCAATTCAAGGAGCTGAGGAAAAATGTTTGTATTCAATGTAATAAGGCTCTAAACAATAATAAACAATGGTCCACTCCCCATGGCAATTTGGTGATTATGCCAACTTATGGGTTTAGCTTATTTTAATCTAATTTAATCATTCCTAACCACATTTTGAATAAGTATCCCATAAAATCACATATTTTATGATAATCATGAAACACCAAACGATTTTAAATTCGGCCGCCGATAAGGCCTTCAATTTGCGAATTAAAGTTTAAACACACACCAACAAAATTACAAATTTCATGCAATACTCATACAAATAAATCCCGGATTTCCTCTTAATTATTATTAGGTATAATTAAGTCTCAATTAGCACTAATCAGGGTCGGGGTTATTACACTTTCTCATTCCGCAACCTACCTTTGGCAACCCCTTTCCTGTGACCTTCAAATGATAGCTCTCAACTCATGCAATTGTCCTCCTACAACCTTGCAACTCTCTTACGTTATGTTTAGTTGGGAGATTTTGGAAGGGGGAAAAGAGAAAAAATGTGTAAAATTAGGTGAAATATAAGTATGTTTTATTCACATTTCACCTACCTTTTCCATTTTCCATTTTCCTTTGCAAATCCCTCCTCAAATCTCCTAACCAAACACAACATTACAGTTTCAGTTTCTTTC
Organism: Camellia granthamiana; assembly: GCA_036172215.1. Classification (NCBI taxonomy): domain Eukaryota; kingdom Viridiplantae; phylum Streptophyta; class Magnoliopsida; order Ericales; family Theaceae; genus Camellia; species Camellia granthamiana. The sequence goes on from CM069914.1 coordinate 70,379,242, forward strand.
TCTTGCTCAATCTCTCTCTCTTAATGGTGCATCGGAGAAAAAGAGACCCATTTCGTAGGGAGTTTCTACTTACACATCACAAATTCTCTTACTTCACACTAATTTTTTAAATTACGATTGTATCCCTAAAAAAAATTCTCTCACAATCCCCCATCGCCAATTGCCAACCTTTATCTCTGCAAAGCCCTAGATCCCACCATCGTGACTACCATGAGTGGATTATAGTAAAAATGGAAAACAACTTTTGGGCTCTTTGGAGTCAAATGGTACTTTTGGTCCGTAAGGACAAAGTAGTGATTTTATACCTGGATATTATTCTATATTATTAGTCATAAGGGCATTTTGGTAAAATGATTATAAAAAATAAGTTGGTGAAAAGTTAGAAAATTTGTCTAAGTATAAAGATGTTAAATTTAACTCAGTATTGCATTATTCTTGAAATTTGGTTTAACTTCTGGTTTGGGAACAGGCTATTTTAGTAACTTTTTGGCTTTTTATGAAAAGATGTGCAGAAAAGTAGAGAGGTGATGTGATATGTTTTAGTTGGCTTTTTGGCTTTTTGGCTATTTTAGCCACTTCCCAAACATACTTGGACTGAGTTAGTGTATAGTATAGTTGATTCAGTAAGTTTGACGGAGATAGTCGCATGTTATCACTGTATATGTTAATTTTATATAATTTTATATTGTAACATAATAATTCGAGGAAAAATTAGTATCATACGGTGATTCTAATTAATTTATTTAATAATCTTAGTTATATCGTGCTATGAATGTGATGATTATAATTGAACTAGAAGGCTACACGAATGTATAAATGAACAAAAAAGTTAAATGTAGATGAAAAAAAAAAAAAAAGTCAATAAGTAAATAAAAAACATGAACAATTGCATAGGGATGATTTTGATATTTAAAAAAAGGTAACATAATTTCAAAACATGTTTTGAGTTGTGTGTTTTATATTAGAAAATTAACAAAAAAATGAATATAGATGGAATGGATTGATTTTCTATTTTATTTTATTTTTTGAAGAATAAGAAGAAATCAAAATTTGAAATAAAAATCTAATTATTGTATAGGGGTAATTTGAATATGAAAATTCACATGGCATAACTTCAAAACATGTTCCTAGTTAAGCCCAAAGACTAACTAATTATTCAATAGTTCTCGAGCAAAACATAATATTATTCAGATGATATTCTTAACTAATGATATAATTAAAAAATGTTAATGAAAAACATTATCAACCAACTTTATTAAGTAATTGAGCGTTAAAAAACAACTTAATTTGTTTTGTAATTCTCAACAACCATTGTTTTGTAGTTCTTGATAACCAAGCATATTATGTAAGCAATGTCATTACCTCACAATTTTTCCTTCAAAAACACTTGAAAAATATATTCAAAGGTTTCAAAGGTCTTCTTCTCTAGCAAGTATGTTCTCATGGCTTTCCCAACCTCATTGTCGTCAATTTTAAACTCTTTTTTTTTAAAATAGGGATTGTCAATTTTGAACTTTGTTCACGTATTTTGTGAGAAAATAAACACTAATAAAAATGATCTATATTATTTTATTTATTTTTTGGTATTTTAAAACCACTTGTCATTTTCACTGCTGTTTCATTATTGCATATTCATTAGTATTCCATTTTCAAAGCCTTTAGGTCCCATTTGTTTTCCGCACTAGCAGTCCACTTTGAACTGTTAGTGATGAACGATAAAATTAACTTATGTTTATTTTGGTTTTTAAACTCCGGTTTCATAGTCCCTTCAGCTTAGAATAGGCCTTGGGCAATGGATTAACAGTCTCAATTGAGAGATGATATTAACAAAGTAATCCGTTCGGATTGGATGTTACCGGACGTCCGCCAAAACTCCAACCAGTCAACCGGTCATCAGCAATTTTTTTATTTTTTATTTGTTAGGCATTTTTTTTAAACATTGATGTTTAATGTTTTTGTATTTTTTGTTGAGTAAAAATCATAATTTTATCTATTTTATTATTTAATATATAAAAAAAATTAACAATCCCCACCCTAAGAGTTATCATCAAAACAAATACAATTTTATTAATTCATTCTCTAACAATTCTTTCACTATTAATCTTTTTACTATTAATTTCATTCATTCTACTTCTAAAAACAAAGTAGACATTTTAACTTTAGCACCTACTTGAGTCTAATTAATTTAACTAATTATTCCTAGTGAAGGCTACATTCTTCAAGTTTTTTCATTTGACTTTTCTATGTGATTTATATGGAATTAGTAGGTATGAGAGATTGTATTTACATTGTAACAACCGTCTTAGTAATAATAGGGCACAGTTTCTCTCCAGTCTAAATCCAGACTGGACGGTGTTGTCCGGCCTTTGGAAGCCCACTACGGGTCGTGTTTCGATAATTTAAACCGTCAATGTGTAGAACTCGTCGAGTACTATATGCCTGTAAAAAATCACATTGATCGGATATCGATAGCTATATGATCAAATCAGTTTTTTATGAAAAAAATGGACGGCGAAAAATAAACGGCTTACAAAAAACTGATTTGATCATATAGCTATCAATATCTAATTAACGTGATTTTTTCCAGACATATAGTACTCGACGAGTTCTATACATTCAACGGTTTAGATTATCGAAACACGATCCGTAGTGGGCCCCCAAGGGCCGAACAGTACCGTCCAGTTCAGATTTAGACTGGAGAGAAGCTGTGGCCTAATAATAAATGAGTAAATATTAAATATAAATATGTTTAAATATTACTTAAATCTATAATGCTGTATGTGAATGACCAATATAAAATTAAAGATTTTGTGATTTAAATTAGTAAATTACTAGCAGTTTTCCATTTGACTAATCTATGGGATCTACAATTGGTAAGTGTGAATGATTTTGATCACATTGTAAGAATCGTCTGAGTAATAATAAATGAGTAAATATTAATTATAAATATGTTTAAAGCAAATGTCAACAAGTATTTTATGAATATTGTTTAATGTTTAGAAGCGTTTAAAAAATCTTTAAAAATATATAAAAATGTTAAAAGGTATATTAATTTCAATAAAATTATATTGAATTTAATAAAAAAAATTATTTTTATTTTTTATTTTTTATCTTTTACTTTTGTCCTAAAGACACTTGCCTAGTATGTATATTAAGAACCCATGTTAATAAGACTAGTTATTTTTATTATAAAGTAGGTGCATATAAATCCAAAAACTATTGAATTATTCAAATAATAAATATATCAAATTTATTGAATTAATTAAAATTAGAAATTTATCAAAATAAAATAAATTAATGCAAATATACATTAACTAAGGTCCTAGACATTTATTTAGGGTTCAGACCGTCTCCAGTTCAAATATGAGACAGTCCAATCCAGCGTGTTCCATTGGGTTCACTTTTGGATTCTTTTTCAATAATCAGAACTATTTACATTTTAAGATTTGTTGAGTACATTATTTCTGTAAAAAATCACTTCAATCGGATAACGGATACTATATATTTTTATCTAAGAAAAAATGAAAAGTAAAAAAATTAAAGGTTCATAAAAAAGTGATCCAAATACATAATATTCATTATCCGATTAATGTAATTTTTTACAAGAATAATATGCTTAATAAATTTTAAAATATAAATTATTTAAATTATTAAAAAAAAATTTAAAAGTGAGTCCAAATCAACTAAACTGAACTCTCCCACTAAAATAGTGGATTGGAGGCAAACCACGGCATTTATTTAAGTGGACAATGCAAATACACATTAAGGTACTAGACATTTATTTAAGTCTGACTTCTAAAGTCAGAATTGCCAGCCCAACTAGTCACCCATCACCATAATTACAAAGTTGGAAAAACTGCTTTAATGAATGAGAAAAACTGCTTTAATGAATGAGAGTCATTCATGTGTTATGGCTGTTACCTTAGCCCGGTTTGTTATCCTGAATATAAAATAGAGTATATAATATAACGTAAGATTTAATAAAAATGGATTTAATCAAAATGTATAATAAATAGAATATATATAATATAAAATAGAGTATATAATATAATGTAAGATTTAATAAAAATGGATTTAATCAAAATGTATAATAAATAGAATATATATATTGAATAATATATCTCTTAATTCATGTCTGTTAACTATAACCATGGATACATCTTATTTATATTTATTTTACAAAATATATTATGAGATATAAATAAATAATTTTTAAAATTACCCTCATAATATATTTTAATACCTATATTGCCCTTATACCAGCGACATTGTTAAGTTAAATACACTATTCGTAAAACTAATACAAATCAACAAATTAAAAATTCATATTATTTTTTATTTAAACAAATTAAAGATTTATATTAAATTCAATAATTTTTCCAAACCAAAAAAATATTATATTATATTAATGCTGACCTAATAATGATCAAAAATAAATAAATAAATACTACAAAATCATTTTAAACAAGTATTTTCATTTTAAAAATAACCATCACTCATTTATCATCCCACATCTATTATTCTTACAAAAAAACTCAATTAAATAAATTATTTGAAAACAAAAAATAACCATGATTCATTCTAAAAAATTATATTTTACAAAAATAAACATCATTGAATATAAAAAAAAAAAAAACATATTCATTCATCGCGCATCATCATTCTTACAAAATAATCCAAGGCATACTAATTAAAATTAACCATCAGTCATTCTAAGCAAATTATAACATTTTTTTACAATAGACAAGTTAAATATATTAAGCATCATAATTGCCACCATAGCTCTTTTTTCTCTGCCTGGATGTATTGAGTAGCAGACAGTTTGTTGAACCCTAATGTGTGTATCTATTAGATACACAAGAAGAGGGTAAATTTGACTTTTTAACTCTTATCTCAAACCAGAGGATATGATATAATTGTTGGAAATGGTTGGAAAATTCTGGGTAAAATCAGAATTTTTTCCTAAGTTTGGTCTATTTTTTAAGTGGGCTCCATGCATCGATTTTCGCAGGTCAAAGTGGTAACGCGTTCTATGCCGCGTTGTGATTCACGTAGTATATTTGGTTGCTCAAAACCATTACGGGGTGAATGAAAAATTGAAGCAAAAGTATGTTCCATGGAAATGAAGTTTTGGTAAAAAATCCTTAAAGGTTTGAGTAAGGCTTGTCTCACATTGATTTGGTGAGAAGTTTTGAATGGGTTTATAAGACATGGGATTGGAACTTGGGGTGTGCCCCAAGGGATACCCAAGTGTTTTAGAGAGGGAGCTTATGGGCAAAATGAGCTAGACCCATTGGACCCAAAAATCAACACACACACGCATGCGCACCGCCGTCCGTCCGGACAGGCTGGGCCCGAGTGTGAGGTTGGGTTGGGCTTGTCCGGCCCAATACCTATCTTTTTGGGTCAAAAACATTTGAATTTAATTTTATTTTTTGAAAAAATAAAATCCAGAATTCAAATTAATTCTGGAAACCCAAACAGGTCCCTTTCCGTTTTTATCTGTTTAAATTTTGAACCCAATAGATTTAAATCTATTTAATTCAAAACCCAACAGGTACTGTACCTGTTCAAACAGGTTTGCACCTATTTAATTCAAAACCTGCAGCCACCAATACATCTATAAATAGGACAGCCCTCATTTGATGTTTTAGTTTCAGAAATTTCGTACTTCACCTCTGCAAATTTATTCTTCATTTTGCTGCATTTAATTTTTGTGAGAGAGAATATAAAACATTTAGTGTGTTCGTTGTACAAATATATTGTAGTGCTGTATATATTTGTTGTTGATCATTTCATCCTGGGAGATAGACGTCCATATTCTGAAAGTATCGTAGAGAGGACGAATCTGTCTTAAGGACATTCAGTGTTTAACACTGGACTTGATCAGAATAATATTCAAAATATTAATCAAGTAAGTTTTTTTTTTTTTATTTAAATCAAATTTTAATTTTGTTTTTGTAATAAAATAAAATCTGTTTTTATTTATTTAATTCTTTTTCTAGTTTGATTTTTGTAATCAAACATTTATTATCCTTTCCTCTATTTCTTTATATTCTGTTTGACGTTTGGTACCCAAGCAGAATTAATTAATTTAAATGCAGTGAAGTTTATCCAACAATAATTAGATATGGTGATATTGTATATCCACTAATTTGGGGGCATATAGAATCTCACAGTAGATTATATCCTCTCTATGAAATTTTTTTTTTGCAAACATGAGATATGTGGACTTCATAGTATATAATATCCAATCTAACTCTTTATATCCAGTAATCAAACAGGCCTTAATTCGTCCCAGCTCGAAATTGAAGGAGATAACAAGGAGGTAATTCAACTATGTGTTACAGAAAAAAGTTCATCCACGAGATTGTGGTGCAATTGTGGGGATATTAGACCTTTGGCAGCTTGAGCATGTTTGTCCTTTAAATAGTGTCCTAAAATAGCCAATGGGGCAGCTCATTAGACGGCTCGAGTGTGCTTAGATAAGTTTTTTGCCTTTAAATTGGGTGTCATGTCCCCCATTGACTCTTGTTAATTCTCTTTCTTTCAATTGTGAGTAATTGGAGTTGTTTCGATAAAAAAAAAAAAAAAAGAAAAGAAAAATGATAGGATAATTGGTTCAGTCGTTCATGTAATTGTTTCTTAGAATGCGATATTTTCTTTTTGTGTAACTTACTAACTCCTTGACATCCTATCATATGGCAAAATAAATAAATAAATAAAATGAGAGTTTTTTGCTTTAATTAATATTGTAAGAGCATTTACAATCGTTCATCAAATCTTTTATTAAATTTGAGTAAAAATCTGATAAAAAATTCGATCTAATATGATGCACACCAATGGTAAACTAGGATTTTCATCAAATCCGGTTGGTCGTCTGACTTAAAGTAAATTTTTGGTTCATAAGGCTAAAATCCGGTCGTCCGCCGTGAAAGACTTGAAATTCAATTGATTTGATGAAAAATATAGCTATGTCTTCATTTATATCAAATTGATGAAACTATTGGAGCACCGTTTTCACTAAAATTTCATCAACTTTAAATTTAATGAAAAATATGAGTCTGGATTGGAGATAGCCCAACTTGAAGGATTAAGCAAAATAATATTATGAGGAATTACATATTAGTGAGAATCATGAAAAAAACATTTACAAAAAAAGTGATAAACATTATGAATATTAATAATTAAAATCTTTTTTTTTTTTTTTACATTTTTGTAAATTATTTTTTTAATCATCACTGATATGTAATTTCCCCGAATATTACAGTGAAAGTGTTTAAATATTACATTCAGTTTATGAGATAATGTGTCATCACTTTATTATTGATAACTGACACGAATTTTAAGACTTATTTAGATAATGAAATTATAAACAACACATTATGATATATAAATATGGTTATTATAACATTACTCATTAAAATAATAGCTCAAGCCAAACTTTCAATTTTATAGTTGAAGTTTACCTTGGATGCCACGTCATTTTTTTAATATATTTTTTATTGGAACAATTACAATTCAGTGCAAGTTTTTAAAAATAATTTAAGTGATAAATTTTATGAACATTAATAATTAAAATTTTAAATCTTTTCATGAATTTATAATTATTTTATGAAAACACCATTAAATTATAATTTTCCTTTATTTTATTTTTTTTATATTTTACCTCCTAGTGTGTTTTGTATTGATTATGTGAAGTAATAAAATGCTAGAGTACATGTGTAAAAAAAAAAATAATAAATAAAAAAACAGTTTTTAATAGGCTCATTGAAAAAACTTGTGCATTGTCCAATTGGGAACTTTGCATTTCCATGTTTCGTAAGCATGTTATTACTGATAAGTATGCAATTTATGTTCAACCCAAAATGTAAAGAGATTTATTCAAATCTAAGCTTGAATTTCACTTTTTTCAAATTTCTTACCTAAGCCCGAGCCCCAATTTATTTCAAAGAATTCGGGTTGAGCTCAAATTGTCTAAATTTAAACACAAAAATTACTTTCAGTTTCCTAAACTAATCTATTGTACTCTTTGGAAAAAAAAAAAAAAGGATAGAAAAATATATATATATATATATATATATCAAAGAATACAAAAACTAGCCAAAATAAAAATATGGGATTTTTTGTGAAAAATCCCTCCCCGACTTTTTCGTGTGAAGACCACGTAATAAAATATTGGTTCCAAAAGTCCCTCAAATAAAAAAATATGATGAAAAGACTGAAATACTCGTTCATATAAATGGGCAAATATCAAACGATGGAACCATTTGTCTCCCTCACTTTGTTTCATCGCTTGAACTCGTTGCTCTGAAAACAAATAACAGAAGTACACAATAATAGAGTAAAATTTTACTATAAAAAAAAAACAGAACACATAACAAATAACATCAGAGTAAAATTTAACTATCATTTTATCAAATAAAAACAAAGCACATGCTAGAGTAAAATTTTATTTTCATTCTGTCAAACAAAAACAGAGGACATACTAGAGAAAAAAATAGAGAAATAGAGAGATAGAGAGAGCACATATATTGCCTTAGATCTGGTTCAAATTAGAGTAAAATTTTACTGTCTGAAAAACAAAGTATGATTAGGAGACAGAGAGAAAAAATGGAAGAGAATATAGATCTGAGATGATAGATATCAAATTTGAGATCGTCAATCTTAGATCTGAGGTCTTGGATGCTAAGGGTGATGATGGTGGTTGCCTGTGGTACAGTGACATCGAATGGCGCTGGTGGTTGAGATGATGGTGGTGAAACGGTACTGACGGTGGTGTTGGCAGTGACGAACAGCGCCAGTAGTTGAGACGGTATTGACGAAGACGGTGGAAGTAATGGAAATGATGGTAGTCGTAGTAGTGGAGATGGTGATGGTGGTGGTGGTGTAAACAGTGGTAGTAGTGGTAGAGAGAGCTCTTAGAAAGAGGTAGAGATAGAAAGAGAAAAAAAAGAGAGTTGACAAACCGACGGAGAAAAAAGGAGAAAGATATAGAATGTGTGTGAGAAGGGATAAATTTGTCATATAAAATATAAATTTGAAATTTTTTGTCCTTCTTACAATATTTCTTTATTTTGGAGGAATTTATGAGCAAAAAAATTATAGCTTGTCCTTTTCAAGAAAAACGGACTTTATGAAGAAAAAATCTTAAATAACTTGATTTATGTGTACGGAAACAATTCAAATGGTGAATTTTTTTTTTTTTTGTTTTTTTTTGTAATTTGTAATATTTCATGCATATTATTTATATTAATAATAGAAGTCAGGTTAATCGTAATCGTATTGCGAAAATCTATTCCCAAGCCCTATTGGAATTTGATTTGAATTGACAAATTTCAGTCCTCGTGAACAAATTTAAAATTATACCACCCAAGTCCTAAGATTTTTAGGCCCACCCAAATTATAACCCTAAAAATCTAAAAAATAGAAGAAAAAGGTTGTTGAAATATATGATACTGTTTGGGCGTAGCCCAAAACCGGACTTTTGGGCTTTGAAAGCCCTTCTAAAGATATGCTTCGGACCATTATTTTGGTTTTAATTTTTTGAAAATTAAATGTGTTTGTTTGGTTTGAGTTTTTTGGATTAAATTTTTAAAAAATTGAGTTTTTTATTTTACATGTTCTTTTGTTTTTAGTGAGTATTTTTAAAATTTTAAGCATTTTTTTAAATGCATCTTACTTAGATATATCTAAAAAGTAAAAAAAATTATGAAAAAATATTTAAAAAATGAGATTTTAGGTGAAAACCCTCCTTCCATGAGGCCCATTTAGTTTGAAGCCCACGGATGAAATCAATGCCCCCAAAACCCAAAATCCCCAACCTCTTCAACCAAAATCCCCACCAAAAACCCAAAATCCCCAATCTCAAAAACCAAAAATCCCTAATCTCTTCTTAGGGCTCTCTCTCTCTCTCTCTCTCTCTCTCTCTCTCCGGCGAGCGGTTGCAGACGGCGGCGAGCAGTTTCTCATTTCTTCTCTCTCCTTCTAGACCCTTCGAAGCCTCCTTGCCTCCCCGTCTGGTATACAAATCCTTGAATACTAACATGCATTTGAGCGAAGAGTCTCCCTTGGTGAGGTTTGAAGAGTTTGAAAACCATCCGGCTGATCGAGAGAATCATTGTCCAGGACGGTGACCCTTCGAAGACCATCAAGGTCCCTGATGGGTTCGATTACGAGCTCTATAATCGTAACGATATTAACAGGATTTTGGGTCCTAAGGCTTCTGCATTTCCTTCAAGGACTCTGCTTGTCGCTGCTTTGGGTATATGGTTTCTAAGAAGAAGTATATCTTCACCATTGACGATGATTGCTTTGTGAGTCTTCCTTCTATTTGGGTTTTTGTTTTTTAATCTGGGTTTTTGTTTTTTAATGATAAAGTTTAGATCTTGATGCAGCTATGTGTTTTGGGTGTCAATTTGGTAGATCTGTTTGATAATGGCTTGTTATGATCTGGGTTTTTGAGAAAAATTGACTGTTTGATTGTTGGGTTGTTCTTTGGTGTCACACTGTTGGTTTCTTCTAGCCATATAGCTTGTTTTACTTTGTATTTTTATTATTTTTGTTATCAGTTTTTCTTTTTGGCAGAGTACTCGATGGGGTCTAGTAACTTTTTTAAAAACTAGCTTGTCGGTGCAAATGTGATGCATTTGTAATTTAACATAAATTATATCTAATTTTACATCTCAATTTCTTGTGTGATTTGTTAAATGAAGAAAATGGATTGAAATTGATAACTGTTTAACAATATGTGTGTATTTTTGGAAGAATAAGTGCAAATGTGATGTGTTTGCAATTTTACGTATACATTTTTTGGTGATTTGTTAAATGAAGAAAATGGATTGAAATTGAGAACTGTTTAACAATATGTGTACTTTTGGAAGAAAAAAGAATAGCTTAACAAACCTTCAAAATCTTATGAGTTGTGTGCTTTATATAATACTGTAGATAGTATAGATTCACTTGGTCAACTTCAAACAACTTGATTAGGTCTCTATGACTGCTTGGTTTTGTTAATGAGTGATTTTGCTGATATAGAATTAATCTTTTTGAATCACAATAATTATCTGTAATGCCAAACATTGGGATGTGATTGGTTGCTTTGTTATTTTAATATCCAGATTGAAGTTTGTGGTTGTTTGCTTTGAATCTCATAAACTAGAGTTTATTGATGCAATTTGAATAATGCTAAATTGCTAATAGTGAGATCTTACAGTTTGATTGTTATTTTAACAACTTACTAGGAAGTTGTTTAAATCTTATTTTTTATTTTCACAGTGGATTTCAATTTTCAACTTGGTATGTTTTTGTATTGCTAGCCATCTGTGGGCCTTGATTCTGAGGCTTTATGGGGGTTGTCCATAATGTTAGCAGAAGTTATTAGTGGGTGAAAAGGGTGTTTTTTGGTAAGCTAAGCAACAAGAATTGGAATGTTGCTCCTCTTTGATTGACGTGGTGCATTTGGGGACAGAAGCTGATCAAAAAAAAAAAGAGAAAAATGTGGTGTACTTGGGGATAGAAAGGGCACTCTTTTGAAGGCATGGATTATGTGGTTGTGTTAAATAGTTATCATTAAAGATTTTGTTTGATTAGGTTAAAGAGAGGGAGGACCTTTATCTGGAGAGTTCATATATATGTATACACACATTTAGTATATACAGGTGAAACTTCCTTGATGCCTTTCTGTTTGGTTCATTTGGAAATTTCCTGGAAAGCTAATCTTAGGTTTTTTTTCTCCATTAGAACAATAGAGCCGTTACGCGCATCACTAAACTTGTTGGTGAGTTGAAATATAAGGTTGAATCGATCATCAAAAGAAGAATTAGGCCAAAAATTAGAATACACTCGGCTAAAATAAAACTTCCATGTTACTTATTAAAAATATATGTACTGAACCCAATTCTGGTTGGATTTTGCTTTGTCATGGAAGTCTGTGAAGTCATTGTAGCTTTTACGGTGGTTGTGAAGTTTGCAAGAAGCTGTTTGGCAGTTTTGATGGAATGAATGTCTATTTGATTGAGATAGTAGTTAAATTTTTATTTTTGTATTTGATTGAGATGTTTAATTATCCATGTGGGATTTGATGACTAACAAAAAAAATATTGTATTTGATGCTATAGTAGTTAAATTTTTATATTTTTTTGTAATTAATATTAACACATAATTATATTGTCATTAATTATTTTTATTTTTATTTTTCAGATATTTCCCATATAGGAATGTGCTTCTTGTGGAATGCATGTCTGTGGAGAATCTGGCTAATTTTTGTTTTTGTTATCTACGAAGAATGATGAGAAATATTTAATTTTGGTTTATGTTATTTTGAATTATGAACAAAATCATGTATTTAAACATTATATATGTATTATGAAATATTATGTAGTGGGATAATTTTGTTGATGTGTAATTATGAATGAAAGAATATTTTATTATGGAGAAATTGTTATTTTTATATAGGAATTTTTATATTATTATGAAGAAATTTTAATATTTTTAATAATTTTATCGTAGGATTTTATTTTATTTTATTTTTTTTTTGTGACGGCACTACACCGTTGCAAATTTTTTAAAAAAAATATTTTTATTGATTTTGTTACAGGTTTTATTTTTTGCGATGGCACTAAACTGCCGCAAAAAATACAAATTTTATTATTTAAAATAGAAATTTTATTATTTTTTTAATACTTTTTGCGACGGTAGTACACTGTCGCAAAATAGAAAATTTCATATTTTTTTAATACTTTTTGCGACAGCAACACACCGTCGCAAAAAAAAAGAAGATTATTAGCGGCGGCATTTTTTGCTTTCTCAAATAACATTTTTAGCGACGGTAAAATAGTGTCGTCACAAAAATTAAAGGAATTTCAAACATTATTAGCGACTGCAAAGTGCCGTCGCAAAAGACAAAAATGCCGTCGCAAAACATTAGCGACGGCACTGTGCCGTCGCAAAAACTCTTTTGCAACGCCCCCAGTTGCGACCCCCCTCTTGTTGTTGCGAAAGGTCATTTGCCGTCGCAAAAAGTTTTTTGTGACGGCATTAGCAGTATTAGCGACGGCATTTTACCATCGCAAAAAACTGAAATTTTAGTAGTGGGAGAAAACCAAACGAGCACTTGTCTAAAACTTTTTTTTTTTTTTATCAAATTTAAATTTGATAAAAAGAAAGAGTAAAAGTTGAACACGCTCTACCGTCCCAAATTTTGGAGGATACGTTGGTTCCTTCTATGTCCTAGGTTATCTCTCGGTATAGGGAAGCAAGCACTCTGTAATGAGTTTCAGGTGGAGACCAATAAACATTTTGCAATTTTATACACACACACACGCATATATATATTGATTCGTTTAGCAATATTTTTTTATTAGAAATTATTATATTTGATTGATTATAATCTTGTCATCGTATTTAGCAAAATTCCCTTAGAAACCCTAATTCTCAGTATGTCTCTTCAGCCCTTGTCGTTTACTTTCCGCTTGTAACTGCCAAAAAAACATAGAAAAAGAGGGGAGGGAGGGGGAAGCAGAGATTTGGTACCAAATTAAAAATGGATAAATTATAAAGATCTCCATGAGGTTTGGAAAAAATACAGTAAATTTCACAAATTTGGTATAATTAATTACACTATGTTTTCTTAAAATTTTAATTCATATAGTTCTTGGCTGCCTTTTATCATAAATTTGTTAGTTGTGTGAATAAAAAAATGACTTGTCATTTCTTTTACATTGAAATATATGTTTTACCTTGTATATTTTTGTGTTTTCATGTTGTCTGTATTAGTTTTAGTCCCTTTAATCTTAATAAAAAGAGAGGTTAATGTAATTATGTCAAAATTGGGGTTTGTTGTATTTTCTCCAAACTTCAAGGGAGGTCAGTGTAATTTATCCTAAAAAATTGTTCTCAACCCTTGTGACAGGACAAGGGTAATATCTAAGGGCTCATTTGGGTCAGTTTAAAAATAGACTTTTTAATGAGTTTTTCAATTAACATTTTTTTGAACTCTTTAATAGCACTTTTAAAGTTGCAAAAAAAATAATAAATAAAATAAATAAAAGAAAGGATTAATAAAGCTAGTAAAAAGTTGGCTCCAAACGAGCCCTGAAAAAGTGAAGCATGTGTTTGCATTTACAAATTGAGGTATTCTTGGTGGTTCTTTTGCAGTTGCAGGATTCTTTATTTTACATTAAGACTGCAAATGAAACTGAGTTGTTCATGAATTGCTCGAGCTCGACTCATATAAAACTCGTTAGAGCTTGGTTCATTTGCTAAATGAATGAAAGCAAGTGGGTTATGGTTTTGTAGTGGACATGGTATCACAAATTTCATGTCACATATTATGCTTTTGTGGTTCAGAGTGAAATTTGCTGGCATCTGCCTCTCATTCATCTAGTTTTAGACATTAGTACATAGACAGATATGAATGAAATGCTTATGAGTTTTCTTGACATTCTTGTTGTGCTTGCTGACCTCACAATCTCTAGTTCTTGTTATGTGCTATTAAGATCCAAACCCGGTCTTCTTGGAAAATCATAGTTTCTTTCTTCCACCAATACACCTTGTCCCTCCACTGACCCTACTGTCTCATATTTAAACCCCTAACATATTTACTGTCTCATATTTAAACCCCTAACATATTTATATATTATGACATGTTCAGTACTCTCTATTCCAAAAATTATTTATTTATTTGTTCTAATTCAGTCACACTCGTTGAATCATATAAGAATCTCAAGGTATGAGAATTTCAAAATATGATTTAATGTCTGAATAAATTGGGACAGAAGGAAAAAAGAGGATTTCTAGCCATGAAGACAGGTGTGCACATGCAACAAATATCTCAATGGGTCAAAGTGGGTGAATTAGTGTATCACTCTCACAATGAGACAGAAAAGACAGCACAAGAACCTGAACTTGGTCACTTGCAGCAATGAGAGAAGTGGGAGGCACTCTAGGTCCACCATTGCCCACCCTAAAGCCCTACATTGAATCTTCAGTCAAAGCACTTTTCCAAATATGAGCTAATTGGATTTGCAATTCAGGTAAACTTGGAGAGTAGGTGTCAACCCAGTCCAAGTTTCAATAAAGATTGCTAAGAAACTTTCCGAGCATTTATTCCAAAGTAAATTACATAGAGTAACCTCTCTTGAGATTTGGAGAAAAAACATTGAGCCTTACAAGTTTGGCATAATTACATTGGCCTCCTTTAATGGTTGAGTTCACACAACACAGCTCCATTTTCCTTAGTAATTCATTAGTTTTATAGATGAGAAAATGACACTATCATCTTTTTAAAACTGAAATTTGTGTTTTACACCATCTACATTAGTTCTGATCCATTTAGGCTTACTAGATGGGAGTCGGTGTAATTATGCCAAAGTTGAGGAGCTTATTGTAATTTTTTAATGCTCCAGTATAGTCAGTTTTATTTACCCTAATTATAATGATACGGGATTTTTTGACTCCAAAAGTTCTATTTTTCTGTCTGTAATATAGTACCAGACACATTTTGTGATACTTTGTCACATCTATGTGATACTTTGTCACATCTATGTGGTTGGGAATACGATAGGGACAAGAATTATGAATTTTGGGATGGAAGATCCTTGGCCCACTCTAATTCATACTTGTGGACTACCGGAACTTCGCTTTCATAATCGATCATAGCCTAGCCATGCCTAGATGATGAACCTCAATTTTTATGATTCTTTTGAATCTTTTCCAGCACACTGAAGTTTGGCTGCTGCCCTATGGTCAATCAGTCTGATTGAACCTCAATTAGGCCTCGTTTGGGAACAGGCTAATTTAGTAATTTTTTGGTTATTTGGCTAAAATATGAGCTAAAAAAAACTAGTATGTTTGGGATGACTTTTTGACTTTTTACGAAAAGATGTGTAAAAAGTAGAGAGAAAGAGAATCTTTGACTTTTTGGTATGGGTTGTTGGCTTTTTGACTTTTTTAGTAATTTTTTGTCTTTTTGGCTAAATGGGAGGGTTCCCAAACGGGGCTTTAGTTGAAACAATAACCACTTGTCATTTCTATAATATAGATCAATTCTCATAATTTTCGTAGTTCTAGCTTGTCCAAATCAAGCATACTGAAGTTTTCTCTGTAGTTGCCCAAAAAAGTTTTCTTTGGCACCATGATCAATCACTCTTAATATGTAATTTAAATGCCCTTGAGTTGACACCTCCATTTCAAAGTTTCCTATTTGAGCTATAAATTCCACACATAATCTATGTTCATTCGTCACACAGCCATATTTGAAGTTCCCCAACAAGCTAGCTAACAAAATTAATGACTAATCTATCAAACATCAGCCATTACATTCTGTCCGCAGTTTTGAAATTGGCTTTTGCAACAATATTACTACATGGAAAAAATGCTAAATTTTATTAGAAAAGAGAACATGTTTTAGGCAGTCATTACCATTCAGATTGAATCTGTTTTGTTTATTTTTAAGGCCTGAATGTATTTACAAAATCAATTATGTTGTTTAGGCAGTTATTGTCATCCTGTGATTACTACTCTTATTGGTCCAAGACCACACCATCATGATGTCAGTGTGGTTGAGTTCGTGTTCCGGGACTGCTGGATTATTCATCTCGATTGAGAATTCCTGAACAAATTATACAGAAATTTCTAAGCTGCACGCTGAAGCCTAAGATTTTGTGGTGTAGTAATCAACAAATTTGTTTATAAACAAATGAAAAGGCTATATCCGTCAAATTATCAATAGAACTAAAGATCTGCTTGAAAGTGTATACCTCCTTCCATATTCTACTGAATTTTATTAATTTTTTTGGACAAGTTCCTTGGATGTTAGCTGGAACAACTTGTACTGTGCTTTTGGGTTGTTTTGCCTGCATGATTTACATAAAGAAATGTGAGAACATTTGGTATCATTATATGTTTGTTATTAGAGCATCAACTATTTAAATAAGCAAGTGAAGGGATATTCAAGATCTTCACATAGTTTGTAGCATGGTTGCTTAAATGCTGGATCTTCAGTTGTTGCAGGTGGATCCTGACCAAATATCATCTCGCAACTCATATCATCAAAATCTACAAACCAAAAATTGCATTAAAGTCATATGAACTATAAGATTCACTTTATTTAAGCTATATTACAGATTGTAGAATGTGATTTAAGTGCTATTTGCATTGTAACAGCTGATTGTGACATGGGAACGTGGTGTGTAGGTGACTTTTTTAGGCTAGGAGTAGACAAGGTCTCCGCCTCCCTAACAATTACTAAACCCCTATTGGGTAATCTTCGTTATGTGAATACGAATATTCTTTTCTCTTATTAAAAAAATTTGTTTTCATACACTCAACATTATATAAACATGGAGAGGGCATTGGGAAGATGATAGGCTTCATGGGAAACAAAGGAAGTTGATGCCTCTCATTTACCGGCATGGTGGAATACACAACACTTATGAGATTTTACTCCATTTGTTAGAATTCTCACTTGAGTTTTAATGGATCTACTTGCAGTGCTTCACACCCTTAGTGGTTTATGCCTGGGACCCTCCACTAATTAAGATGATGGGCAAGCTAGGCCTCCAATCTTTAGTGCAGGTACTGTTATTCTTACTAGTATAATTCTTTTTCCTTACTTTTCTTTATTACATTTGGACACAGTATAATTACTTTGAGAGGAAAAGTATGAAGAATTGTACATTGTGGGCCTTTTTCAGAATTACAAAACGTGCAACTTTTAAGATATTTGTCTTGATTTCCACAATCAAAGTATTATGTTCATTTTGTTGAATTGAAATGCAATCTATTAAGAACATCTGAGTAATGTCATGCTGTTCTCTTTTTGTTTTAGAATTTTAGGCCATGAAATGGATGAACTAGTTGTACATGATTCGGTGAATGAGAATATGGATAGGTTGCATGATTTTGTGAACCAGTTGTACATTCTAGAATTCTCATTTGTTTTTGTTCCTATTGTGGAAAAGTAACACTACAAACGCATTAATTTTTAACACAAAAGTGGTCATAATGTTTGAATAAAAGTGGTCATAATGTTTGAATTCAACATGGTACATTACTGTGCACTTTCCTGATACCTATGCCCCGAGCCGTTGTTAGTGATCATGAAATACTTACTAGGGACCATGTTGACGGGCATACCCAAGGAGTCCTTAATGAACGTTTGAGAGGGCATCTTGCATAGGTTGATGCACATTCCAACACAATTGGTCTCCTCTAGAAACCTACAAAATTTGCGGGAACAATATAAAAGGGTGACGACAAAGGCAATGCTAGTGATGATTTTAATATTGAGAGGCGACAACGATCGATGACCGTGATGATGCTGCCGGGAAATAAGAGTCCCGGACAAGCACAATCATTGGAGCATATTGTTCTTGCAACTTGTGGACTTTTATTTTTTTATTTTAATTTCGCTTGGAGTTAGGTTAGGCTGGTAGGTTCCCATTGAGCAGTATATATTATGTCTTATTAAATTTGGAAGGGAATGAAAAAGGTACCTGCACTTTTTGATGTGGACTACATTCCTTTCTCTTCGACCGTTGAGCTCCGACTCCCTCACCTAGGCCCCAAAAAAATAAAAAATTCTATAAATAAATAAATCACACCCACTAGATTTTCCAGAATCCAGTCCTAAAATCTGGTTCTTGCATATTTTAGCCTTAATTTGAGTGTTATTCGGGTTCACCACTTTTGTTTGTAGTTATTGAAGCATCCAACCAAACTACATGATGTTCCATTATAAGGTCTTGGGGGAAGGAAGGGGTGTATGGAGTAGTGTTGGTTTTCCTTGGAAGAGTATTTGGTGTGTTAAGGTGATTTCCTGGTTGATATCTTTACTGCAAATTGGCTGTGAGAAAATTTCTCACTAGTAATAATGTGGTTAAAAGGGAGAAGGTACTCCCCTAATTGGTTATAATATCTTTTAATGACATCTTTATATATATATAAGAAGAATAAGATGCAGAATAATAACATATTTAATATATCTCCCTTTAATGATAATTAGATACTTTTGATGTATTCAAAGAGTCTTTATGGCTTCTCTGAAATATAATGCAGCGTCTGCTAGTGTTTGGAGCTAATAGTTTCATAATGTGTTTCTTAGTTTCTCGAATTGAAGCAGTCAGTGAGCAGCTTGATATGCACATGCAGCTAGATGTAAACACAGAGATATATCCTCTTCATGATGGGGAGAAATTCATGATAGTATTAGCATCCACTCTAAACTTGGATGGAACACTTGACAGTGGTTATTTTACTCAGGTAATCTTAATCTTCCTGTAACTTATTTTATTACTAATGAATAAACTTTGAATACTACATTAGTTGTCACATTATTATTAATTGGTCATTTAGTTCTCACACTATTATTGGTTGGTGACTTGCCCTTGCAATTTGACCCAAGTCATTCAAGCTTAGTCCTCAGACATGGTGTGAATTGTGATGATGTTGATTGAGTAATGCAAATATCCAATTCCATCTCTCCACACTCTAGGAACAGGTTCCACTCTTGGTCATATTACTGTAATCCATTTGTTCAGAGTGTTGAATTTTCATTAGCCTATATAAAGTAGGCGGTAACATGATAGATAAGATCTGTGTACTCAACCCATACGACTTGAGATCAATTCAAATATAATTTGCTTGTAGGAGCTTATTCTTCATTTTTGGGACAACAACTTTCAATTTTCAATGTGTTCTAAGAACTAATTTTGCCCGCTATACATAGGACTGATAGGACTGACTGGTTTATTCTAACTAGCTATGCAATCAATTGAAGAATTTTCTAGTCTTTCCTTTTAGGTAATTCCTTTTCCTTTTTTCTTCTCTTGCTCCTACATTTGCGAGCTTTTTTTCATGATCAATTGTTTATTCTTTCGTGATTTCTAACCAAGAGTTCTTTAAAAAGATTAGTAGAGTTTAGTCGTCATTATTAAGACCCGCACTATAGCCTTTGATAAGTAATCTTCCACTTGTTTTCTTTCATTTTAGATGAACCTACTCAAGGTTATGCCAAAGTTTAATGCCCGGATGGTTTTTTAAATTTCTTAAGCTCACTCTTTATTTTAAAGTGGTTTTAGTATATGAACCATGTTCTTATTATATAATATCATCAAGTTTTGGCATAAAAGTTGTTTCCTGGAGTGCTTTTTGAGTTGCTGTACAGATCACTTTCATCATGAAGGCCATAAAGAAAATATTTCTAGGTAGTAAGTATTGTCGAATATTAAATTCAATGAGAGAGAAAAAAAAAAATCTATACCTGACATAAAGGAAATAAAGGAAAAAAATTCTGAATGTGGGTTGATAGGGGACCATCCATGTCAAAATTGGGATGCTACATTGGATTGACAAAGGGGTTTACATGATTAGATCAAGGATCATAAGATCTTATCGAAAAAGAAAATTACATAATAGTTTAATTTGAATAAAATTTATTGGAACATATACACAAAATAAGCCTAAACTATAATAAACAAGTGAAAATATTTCAAAAATATAATGCTTTGTGTAAAATTTAAATATAATATTATGCAAGTAAAAGTTTGCATTTCATCAACAAAAATTGGAGAAGAAAAGTTTTATAATAGAACACTTTGCACTCTTCAACAGTGCATAAAAAGAAAACTAAATTTTTTTAGGAGATGATTTGGTTCCAATTCTAAATAATCAAGAACCGTTGATTATGGTTTGATTCATGGATTAAGGGTCAAAAGAATCGTAGTGAACTCAACCAAACCAAACTTTTCCCTATGTTGATTTTATTTTTTATAAACTAATTGTAGTTGGTAAAGTAAAAAATATTAAGGTGTTGAGAGGAGAAATCAAACCTTAGATTTCCAACTTAACCTTCACATGTATCAATCAATTGAGTTGTTCTTAATTTGTTAGAATCTCACACTAATAAATTAATATAACCAATATTTGTTTACACACATAAATATTATGACTTAAATTTAGTTTTTGACAAGTATTTAAGTAATAAATTTATATAGTTGCTTCTATGTTATGCTGCAATTAATTGATCTTCTATTGATAATTTTTTTTGAATTGGAATAGGTTAAAACCGTGGAACCAAATTGGTTTCTATGGTTTAATCACATAGTTTTAACTCTCTGATTCTGGTTTTAAATTTCCTGGAACCAAAAGGAATGGTTTTATCCCATTTCCTCTTTAAAACTGCACCAGTTTGGTTCGTGCACAACCCTATAAGAAAACATAAATAGAGTAAAAGATAAGGAATTCTCCAAGAAACCTAAATAAAGATACTCGAACAATTAAATAGATCTTAGGCTACATATGCATATATTATTTGTCTTTTATCTCTTTGTTTTGAGACAAAATAATTAATTCTGGACTAATTTCTTGTTGGTTGATACAGATTTATATAGAGGTTGACAAATTCGGGGAGGAATTAGTAAAGCATCCTGAGAAGTCATCGCCCTCATTATTTGTCACTATTAATGGTTTATTTTCAAAATTGGAGGCGTCAATTGGCCATTTTTATACAGTGTGTCAGGTCACTTCTCTCACTAATGACCTACTTTGTTTTCCTGCGGCTTTCCCTGTTGTAGTTGCAATTTACCTTTGTATTGTTTTCCTCTCTTTTCTTTTGTTTTTCTCTTTTGACTTCTAATTTTATTTATAAACATAAAGCATCAAAAGAAGGTAGAGCAACTTACCATTAATTTTGATGTACTTTTATACCATTTTCTGTTTGTGTAATTACTGTGCAGAGTGACTTTTCTGTTGATGGGAGCTATTCATTCCCTCTAATGTTTGAGAAATTTCCAGAAGTGAACCAAGAAGGCTCTCAATGGACAAATTGTGAGATTAGAGATGCTATCAACTTAATTTATGAAAATCTACACAAGCTGGATTCTTACTTAAATGTCATTGTAAGAGTCTGAACATTCTTACTTATGCTTTCTGATTTTTCTTCAAAGTTTGTGGTTGTGTTTTTTAGTACTAAGAATTGTTTGTGGTTGTGTCATTGTAAGACTTTGGAAGGACTTATTAGCCAAGAAAAGTTTGAAAAATCTCAAGCCTATAGTCTTGATAAAAGGTTTTGTTGTTTTTTATCTGGTCACAAGTTTCCTCATTTATATTTTTTTACCTGTGCTACTCACTAATATAGCTATTTTGGTTGTGCTCTGATTTGCCTTTCTTAACTTTCAGCCACTTCCATTTTGTTCATGAGTTCGTAACTATACTGATGGACTCTGCAATTTTGTTTTTTGGGGGTATTGCCTTGGTTGTGGAAGGTGAGTGGTTTGTTGTTAGATTATGGATTGGTTGTGCTGCGACACTATTCTCTGTATCTAATTTTTCCTCTTTACTCCAGACATCAGGAGACTTCCTTGTGTACATGGGTCTCAATGCAAAGAATGAAATAGTGCACACCCTTGCATTTTTGGCCGGTGTTATGTTTTGGTCACAGGTGCACATATCAACCTTCTTTTTGATCTAAATATAATGAATGCCTGGTTTACTTGTTATGATGTGCCATATTCTGCTTTAAAAGTGAATTTCTTCAAATTTGTCTTTAGAATCATGTTAACTATATTTAAGCAACTAAGAAGCTTTAGTTAGAACTTAGATGTGTATAATAAGTCAGCAAAAGTTGCAACACTTTTGTTACAAGATTAATATCTAAACAGTTGGAGACGTTAGATCTAGAGAAAGCATCTCGTTCGCATATCCCACTTCCTTAGCTGGAAAGGAACAATCTAACACATAGTCCTAAAAAACACACACATTATGAGTACCCTGAAAAGTGCAACCTCCATGTACTACTCAACTTTTGCTTGGTTTCTTTTTATTTGGTTTTGATTTGTGACACCAGCAACACATCAATGACCCTTTGCAATTTTTTGCTAATGAAGACTATTTATCGTTGAAACTGTTCCTTAAAATTTATGGCTTGTATGTTTGTGGGGGTAAAACCAATTCATCTTATAGGTGGGACTTTTCCTAATTACTCATTTTCAATCTCAACTTCCCAATTAATCATTTTACGTCCAGCCACAGACAGTTTCATGAATAAAGAAATGAATACTTTGTCTTTGAATAAATGGTCCCTTGATTCTAGTTGCTAGATTAAGGAATTACATGTTTGGTTCTTTTTATTTTTAAAGAATCTATATAAGATGTTGTACAAATATTTCTTGTTTAAATTATTGATTGAGATGCCAATTTCTTTAAATCATCTTCAAATCTAATTAAGGCAGGTCAAAATTTTCTTCAACGTTGTTTTTAAATTTCATCAAAACACTGGTAGTCTAATATAAGATGTTGTACATATATTTGTTGGTAGTCTACTAGGCACTCTGGACTTATAAAACTGTAACTTACCATGTCCATCAAAATTTGAATTTGCACACTAATTGGGAGTTTAATTGTTATTTTCTTTAGTCAAACTTTTGTTGCTTATTTCCTGTGCCTTTGTTCCTTGGTGTTCCATTTGTCAAATAGATTTTTTTTTTTTAACTTCTATCCTGTGATTATTTGCCATCTTATCTTTTTGGTCTCTTCCTAACAAACCTGCTCTTTCATCACCCAGGATTGGATGTATACTTCTTTCTGTTGGACATGGTGAATTCCATGGTGAAGTGATGCATACTCTGAAGTTTGTTGTGAACCAGTCAGACTACACTGTGCATACATTAAGAAATGTCACAGAGTATCTATTACTTGCGAAAACCATTAATATGGTCCAGGTTTTTCTTCCTTCAAATGACAAAGATGAAATTGACAAGTTGAATGCAGATTTATATACTGCAGTAGATACACTGAGCTAGAAAACAATTGAAAATTCTGAAACAATACACAGAGTCTTCAATACAGTGTATGAGTTCACAACCTAGGTATTATCAACAAATTTAGATTTTGTATTGACCTCACAATGTTGACCGGCAAAAAACCTTAATTGCAGGCGATCGGCACTGATCATTATTGCTGTGTTGATGCTTCTTCTATCTCTTATTGGTCTTGGTACGTATCATTGGAAATTCACATTGATGATTTCTTGCATGTGGCTCTTATTCACTGCTTTCCACTTATTAAATTTATTTTTGTTGTAGTGCTATACATTCTGGGGCACAAACATGCAATTCAAATGTAAGATTTCTCTTGTTAAAATTTACTTTTTGAAAGCTAAAATCTTGTTAAAACAGGTGTTTAACTTTTTAGTTTATTCATATGCATCAGCGGTTTCTGAATTTATTTGTGTTTTCATTTTTCAGGTCAGAAATTTTTTGGAGAGATGCAAAATATGATCCAAGAATTAAAGAACTTAGTTTTTTTAAGTTTTTTTTTATTTTTTAATATATGTAAGTACAGTTAATTTTTTTTATTTAATTCCTTTGTATATACTTTTGAATATTTAATTTTAATTTATGAAATATATGACGTTATTCTATTCAATATGTGGTTATGATTCAAAATATAGTATATAGTGTGTATTACATTCTTCAAATGTGCATACAAAAATAATATTGATTATTTTTCAAATATGTCGAACCCTTTTTTTATCACAGATTTTATTAGTTATTAATCACACTTAAAAGATGTGATCTAAATGTTATTAATCACACTTAAAAGGTGTGATCTAAATGTTATTAATCACACTTAAAAAGTGTGATTAAAAATGACATTTTTTAATCACACTTCCAAAGGTGTAATCTAAATATTTTTAATCACACTTAAAAGATGTGATGTAAATATTTTTAATTAAGTGTGATTTAAATGTTATTAATCACACTTAAAAAGTGTGATTAAAAATGACTTTTTTTAATCACACTTCCAAAGGTGTGATCTAAATATTTTTAATCACACTTAAAAAGTGTGATTAAAAATGACCCATTTTAATCACACCCCCAAAGATCACACTTTAATAAAATTTAAAAAGTGTGATTAAATAACATACATCACACAAAAAAATTGTGATATTTATCTGTTTTTGTAGTAGTGAAAACCCTAGAAAATCTCCACAAAAATTTGAATCGTCAAGTTCATCCTCACGTAATCTCCCACAAAATATCAATATGATCTTTAGCTGCCAAATTCAAAACAATGTATATTATAAACAAGGGTAAGACATGTATTTTACACTCTAAAATAACATTGAGGGACCTTAGGCATCAAAAATTATTATTGTGGACCTCTTCTCATACCAAAAGTTGGGTAGGGATCTTAGACCAATTTCCCCATCTAATTATGGTGAAATTTATTATATCAATATTGTGCTCATAAATATGACATTACAGCTTTCTCTAATTGAACTATTTTGCATGGAAAAAAAAAATTTGTTTGGAAAATAGGGCATGTTTGGTAAGTTCAGAAAAGTGCATGTGTGAGCTTTCAAGCTTAAATCACTCTTTTTCAATACAGCATAATGTTTCATTGTTTATCTTAGTATTTTGAGGCAATTTGGGAGCTTGTTAAAAAAAGTAGTGTTTTGACTTTTTAGTTTTTTAACACAAAAAAGTTACCAAAAAATCAAAAAAATCAAAAAATTAGTTTTTTTTTATAAATTTCTCAAAACACCACCTAATGTATCAATCTAATTATGGTGAAATTTATTATATCAATATTGTGCTCATAAATATGACATTACAGCTTTCTCTAATTGAACTATTTTGCATGGAAAAAAAAAATTTGTTTTGAAAATAGGGCATGTTTGGTAAGTTCGGGATATTTTGTTTTTACAATAGTATGTTTATGGAAAAATTGAGTGAGATCTGTTTTTAATTGTATAGGATCATCTAAAAATTATTTTTTATTTTTTATGTTTTAAATATAATAATTATGTATTTCCATAACTAAAAAATGTACAAACCACCACGTGGTAAGTCTGATCTATCAGTTAAATTTTTCAATATTATCATTATAAATTTAATTTTATAAAAAAAAATGCAAACGTGTTATTTCAAAATGAGGGACATATATGATTACAATGTTTTTTAAGGAGAGACTTTAAGAGCAAGTTTAATTCGTGTGGATTATGTCTAAAAAAATGATGTGAAATGGTTTATTTTTGTGTTCTTGTAATCATTTTTGGAGAAGTTTCAATACACCGATGTGTTTCTATAACCTATTTTTCTTCCTAATTGGTTGCAAATACGAGAGGATACTTTGGAAGATGGAGGTGAAAAAATTGAGTCAAAGAAACACAAGAAGAAGAAGAAGGATAAGGGAAAAAACAAAAAACAAAAGGTTTGTTGCCATTGACCATTTCATCCTAGTCAAATCAAAATTGTAACCTTTGCTTAGTCTTTAATGTTTTTCTATTGCAGTCATTAAAGGACACTACAGATGCTGTAGTGAAACGGTCTAAAAAAAAGCTAAAATTGTGATTCAAATAGAATTCAATTCCAACTGTTTGTCTGAAGGCATATTGAAGGGTTTACAAACTGATTTATCAGAGCATCTGCTTTTGCTTTTGATTAGAACAGACACTATTCCAATGAATTTTCAAGGAGTTTTTTTTTTTAATTAGTTTTTTCAATTTGTTTTTTTTTTTTAGAATTTATTTGATGCAAATTATTCAAAACCCTAATGATTAAATTCTTGAGTTGTGCAAGTCAATCTATTCTTCTGGTTCTTTGTTAAAGTGGATTTGTACCTAGAAACTTCTTACAATGTTTTCCATATAGTGTTTTGGTTGAGTCCATTACCTCATTTCCATTGAATGATTGTTGTGTTGTGTCAATTTTCTAAGTAATTTCATAACATTCTCTTAAATGTGTCTCAATAGGATATTTAATTGTTGGTTAATATTTCAAACATTCGTTGGTTGTCTTGTTTAGGTCCTCACTCTCTCTACTAAACAACCAAATGTAGTTTGACTTCTTGTGTTTATACTCACAGCCTCATGGGCCAGAATGATCCAGGCTCATATGGTAGGGTCGGCCTAAATTTTTTGAGACCCAAAGCAAACTCAGAAATGGGGCTCAACTTTAAAATTTTTTTAAAGAATATATATTGGTAAAATATTTAAAATCTTTAATTTATTTTACAAATTACATTCCACTATTCCAGAATGCACGATTGATCACAATTCAAACTTTTCTTTTTTTTTTTCAAAATAAAAATACATAATAATATTAATATTCTTTATAATATTATTTTCTTTTAATAATAATATTTTTCTTTTATTGATTGATCTTCATTGCCTTAATAATAAAATTTTCCTTCATCTTCATTGCCTTATAAAATTATTTTCCTTTAATGATAAAATTTTCCTTCATCTTCTTCGTTCCCCTATATCTATATATACATATTGTTTTGCATAGCTAATTACACTGAAATCATACACAACAAACAAAGAGAAAGAGTAATAGGAAGAGAGACACTGGTAGACCGGGCGGACGACCAACGAATGTTTGGCCGCTCAATTGGCCTATGCAAAATTTTTACAATTTTTCTTCTTGAGCTGGTCATCCAAGGAGTCGATCGACCAGTGTAATTTTTTTATAAACTTTTACCTTGAGGTGGTCATCCGGAAGGACATTGGGGAGACATTCGGCGGTAAAAATTCAACGGCAATGAACAGTAATTTGATGAAAGGTATATTAGTCTTTAGTTTAATGAAAGAAAAGTGAAATCTTATATTTGATACCGATTTGATGAAACCGTTGGAGTTGAAAAAGGAATCATTTTTCATCAAATTTAAATTTGATGATAAATTTGATACATGGTTGAAGATGGTCTTATAAGTCAATTTATTTATTCTATTTACTTAAAAAAAAGTTAATTAATAGTATTTTATTGTAATTTAAATCATAACTTATTTGGGGTTTTTTTAAAAAACTTATTTTGCCAAAATAATTAAGATTTTCTTTAATTCATAGGTTTTTTAATTTATTTGAAAGCTTTCAATGTGTTTGTACAAAAATCTTATATATTTTTTTGTTTTGAATTATAAATTTTAATGATACTCCGAATATTTTTACAACAAAAAAGTAATGTAACAACTTTTTAATTCTTTTAAGTTAATAATTTACAATTTTATAATTACAAAAATTAATTTATAATTGATACCCGGGGGGGGGGGTGTTGGGTAAAGATTGTGTGAACGATATAAATATTTTGATTGGTGTAAAATAATAAGCCTACCATTCTAGACGGAGTTATTACATTTTTTTTGTATGAGATCTATATATTTGAGTCAATCATATCATGTGTATTGTTTGTACACTAAAAAATGTGTGAATAAATTTATTTTCGTACTCATATGTACTCACAAAAAATGGTGTGTCTTAGATTCAACTTGTATATAAAAAATAAATCAAAATACATGAAAAAATTTCATTGAATGAGACACAAGTGAGACAAAAAATGTGTGGCACGGAGGGTGGATCTTGTACGTAGAGGTAGAATCCATCTTTTATTTCACATTTGTGTCACCAAATCAGCCTTTTAAAGATAAAAAATAAAATAAAAATAAAAGACCCAATTTATTGCAGTGCACATTCTGGGTTATTAATTTTAATTTTATTTTTATTTTTTTTGTGTGTGAATGATGAGGCCTTACGCTTTTTCTTTTTTTCTTTTTTGTGGTTGAACACAATGAGGCCTTACGC
The DNA here is from genome assembly GCA_036172215.1 of Camellia granthamiana. Taxonomy (NCBI): domain Eukaryota; kingdom Viridiplantae; phylum Streptophyta; class Magnoliopsida; order Ericales; family Theaceae; genus Camellia; species Camellia granthamiana. Next base: position 70,407,828 of record CM069914.1, read on the forward strand.
TTGAGAAGAAAAAACATGATATTAAATTTTTTTATTCAACTTTTATGTAATTGGGTCTTATTCTAAAATGAATCGAGATGACATTAATTTTTCTAGTTGAATCAGTATTCTCTAAGGTCCACCTAGTGGAATGGATCATCTAGTTTTGTCCATGGATTTTACCACATATTCAGTTCAATTTTTAAATCTGTGTGCAATTCAATTATAAAAATATGGAAAATGTTTGGTAGCTCAAATTTTGTGGCTCAAAAGTGGCTCAAATGGCCAAAACGTCGTTTTGGCCATTTGAGCCACTTTTGAGCCACAAAATTTGAGCTACGTAGCGGGGTCGTAAAAATATTAGATTTGATTCGATACTCATCTCACATGAGTTTATGGTATTAGTCTTCAAAATTGTACTCATTGTTAATATTTTTAAAGGTAAAAATAATAAATTACTGTGACTATAATTATCAGATTAATTTAAAAAAATTCATTCACAATTTATGCATGAATAAAATAGATCATCAGAATAAACTTTATGGATGTATCATTGGACGGCCTATGAGAATATTATATGTTGGAGAGAATCCACTCTATTTTAATACATATGTAACATTGGTGAATGAGACGAGAGTGTGGATGGTGAGTAATCCCTACTAGGCTTCGTTCGGCGAAATGCATTTATAATTAAAAAAAAATTAAAAATCATTATAAATTATCATATTATTATCTTTATCTTATTATAATGTTTTTGTAAAAAAATTAATAAATTAATTAAAACATTTAATTTCTAAATGGGCTTAAATGTGGAAAGTTATTTGGTGGTCTGATATTTCATTGGGGTTTTTTACCCTGGGAAACCAGGAAAATCTAATTGGTAGCTTTTGCAAAACCTGTAAAAAGTGGGATTGAAAATATCAAAAAACTGCATGTGTGAGCTTTCAAGCTTAAATCACTCTTTCTCAATATAGCATAATGTTTCATTGTTTATCTTAGTATTTAGGCCTCGTTTGGCAAGTGTCTTTTTTATCCAAAAAAATCAAAAAGTTATTAAAAAAATTAAAAAGTCAACAATCCATACCAAAAATTCAAAGATTCTCTTTTCTCTCTACTTTTTGTACATCTTTTCGTAAAAAGTCAAAAAGTCATCCTAAACATACTAATTTTTTTTATATCACATTTTAGCTAAAAAACTAAAAGTTACTAAAAAAGTCTGTTCCCAAACGAGGCCTTAGAGGCAATTTGGGAGCTTGTTAAAAAAGTGATTTTTTGACTTTTTAGTTTTTTAACACAAAAAAGTTACCAAAAAATCAAAAAAATCAAAAAATTAATTTTTTACCAATTTCTCAAAACACCACTTAATGTATCAATCTAATTATGGTGAAATTTATTATATCAATATTGTGCTTATAAATATGACATTACAGCTTTCTCTAATTGAACTATTTTGCATGGAAAAAAAAAATTTGTTTGGAAAATAGGGCATGTTTGGTAAGTTCGGGATATTTTGTTTTTACAATAGTATGTTTATGGAAAAATTGAGTGAGATCTGTTTTTAATTGTATAGGATCATCTAAAAATTATTTTTTATTTTTTATGTTTTAAATATAATAATTATGTATTTCCATAACTAAAAAATGTACAAACCACCACTTGGTAAGTCTGATCTATCAGTTAAATTTTTCAATATTATCATTACAAATTTAATTTTATAAAAAAAAATGCGAACGTGTTATTTCAAATCGAGGGACATATATGATTACAATGTTTTTTAAGGAGAGACTTTAAGAGCAAGTTTAATTCATATGGTATTTTGGTTGAGTCCATTACCTCATTTCCATTGAATGATTGTTGTGTCGTGTCAATTTTTTAAGGAATTTCATAATATTCTCTTAAATGTGTCTCAATAGGATATTTAATTGTTGGTTAATATTTCAAACATCCGTTGGTTGTTTTATTTAGGTCCTCACTCTCTCTACTAAACAACCAAATGTAGTTTGACTTTTTGTGTTTAGACTCACAGCCTCATGGGCCAGAATGATCCAGGCCCATATGGTAGGGTCGGCCTAAATTTTTTGAGACCCAAAGTAAACTCAAAAATAGGGCTCAACTTTAAATTTTTTTAAAGAATATATATTAATAAAATATTAAAAATCTTTAATTTATTTTACAAATTACATTCCACTATTCTAGAATGCACAATTGATCACAATTCAAACTTTTCTTTTCTTTTTTTCAAAATAAAAATACATAATAATATTAATATTCTTTATAACATTATTTTCTTTTAATAATAATATTTTTCTTTTATTAATTAATCTTCGTTGCCTTAATAATAAAATTTTCCTAAATCTTTATTGCCCTTATAAAATTATTTTCCTTAAAATTTTCCTTCATCTTCTTCGTTCCCTATATCTATATATAGATGTTGTCTTGTAGAGCTAATTACACTGAAATCATACCCAACAAACAAAGAGAACGAGTAACAGAAAGAGAGCCATCAATGGCATTCAAAACTTTTTTGTCCCGTATCACATCATCTCTCAAAATCCGCCGTTCCAAAAATCTGTCCAGCATTCCTATCCAACCCTCCCCACAGCCTCTCTTCATTGAGCCGGCCACCCCGCTCCCTTTCAAAAAACCCCGCCGCTCCTTCAAGCACCACCTCTCCTCTTTCTTAGGCTGTGGATTCCGCACACACGAAGGCGACCTCCCCGAATCACCGCCATGCAAGTGGGACGAGACGCCACGTCGTGACTACAACTCGTCAATCTCCAGCGATTCCGACGACGAACTCTTTCCTCCTCCTCCTCCGCCGACACAAAACCCTATCACCACTTTCATCTCCGGCGATTCCGACGAGGAGCTCTTCCCTCCTCCTCCTCCTCCGACGCCGACACGACACTCTATAACCACTGCCTTGGCCGACACTGGTTTGTGTGGTTACGAGAGTGACGATGAAGAAGAAGAGATGGTGGCACTTTCACTAAATCGCAAGAAGAAGATGAAGAAGATGCTACCGTCATTTCTGGCAGAGGTACATGCATTAAACTGGGTTTAATTTTAATTAATTAACTTCAATTATCACTTAATTTTGATTAATTGTTTCTAATTAGTTTGATTAATAATTTTGTGGGGGTTGAAGAGATCGAAGATGGAAGGAGGGAGGAGTCTGTTGGAGAGGTGCGATAAGCTGCTACACAGCAGAGCAGAGATGACGAATGGGACTGAGTTGCAACCGAGTACAGTGTCGGTACTCGACTCGTCGTTCTACAACGACGAGTCGTCCTCTCCATCGCATGTCATGAAACGCAGCATCGATTTCAAAGGTGCGCAAGTCTCTCGCAAATTTGCTAGTAATTAATTATCCAACGATTTTGTTTAATACTGTAGTCAGATGACGTCTTCACTGCTATGTCAGATGACGCCTTCTATGCAAACGTAATGCATTTTTTTTTGTTAACAAATGTACTTTGAAAAAAGAAAAAGAAAAAAAGAAAGAAACTCAAAATATAACTACAAAAGATTATCAAATATATAGTTTATTATATTAATTCAGACTCTGTTAATGGATTGGCTATATGTTCACTTAAATGAAATAAATTTATTCTGAAATATTACTACTAAATGTAAATTATAAATGTTGTTTTTTTTTCTATCTAATAGTGACCACTGGCCAGCCTTGAGTTGAATTCTACTATTTTTTTTTGTTTTTTTTGAACGGTGAATACTACTGCTTCATTTTTTTGTCTTAAAAAAAAAAAAAAAATAGTTTGTCTTGAAAAGAAAAATTTTATAGCCAATGGATTGGCTATATGTTCTCTTGTTGTGAATGTTGTAAATTGCTACTAACTAAAATACAGGGTCACAATATAAACTATAGCATGGTTTTTTAATGGGATTATTACAATTAAGGTAATATATATATATATTATTTACCAGCTAGTTCATTAAATAAAAAAAATAATAAAATAAAAATCTTGTAATGTCTATGCATAAGAATTTATTTATGAAGGCAAAATTATGGACTTTTGCTAAGAATTTGTCAATTTTAGCCTTAATTACTAGGAGAATGAAATTTGATCGAGTACAAATAGTGATATATGTTCCTATGTAATCAGATGAACTAGGAGAATTTGATGAAGATATCTGGAGTCCTGTGATCTCGCCCAATCAATCAAAATGCAAAGACAAATCAGACGACTGTGATTTCGTCTACATTTCAAAGATCCTTCGAGCTTCCAATTACCTCCCTGAAGGCTATGATATATTCCAATGGTTAGAGAAGCAACAGTATCTCAAAGGGAATGATACGTCTGGAGTCTCCAGCCTCCGAAGAAAGCTCATCTACGACACTGTCTCTGAAATTCTCAACAGGGACAGAGAAATGCCTTCGTGGAAGGTCTTATCATTGTCAAATTCCAGTATCGAAAAGCCTTCATTGCATCAAATTTGGTCAGAATTTCAGAGAATTAGAGACCGTGACACTGCAGAGAACTTGTTTGATATTGTACGAAAGGAGGTAGGAGATGCAGTCAGCGGGTGGCGAGATTGTCCGGTGGAAATGTCAAAGGTGACGTTGGACATTGAACGAGCGATATTCAAAGATCTGGTCAGCGAAACAATTGGAGATCTGGTGGCATCTGCCGGAATAGAAAATCCTCGACGCGTTGTAGGAAATTGGTTTTATGATGCGAAGGGCATAAGGAAGCCGTTTTAGTTTTTGTTTTTAATGTTTTCTGTGTGTCTCAGTTGCAGTTGTGTTTTAATGTTTTCTGATGCGGGGTTCTATGGTTTTCTCTGGAAAACATTTTTTAGAAAAAGTTTTTGAAAGGATGTTTTTTGTTGGAAAATATTTTGCCGAAACAATTGGAGCGTTAATCTGTTTGCATTTTATGTTTATTTATTATTGCTTTTCGTGCTTTTCTTTAGGAAAAGAATGTCGTGACTGTATTTTCTGATGTGTCTTTAAGGGAGAGAGGAAGTTTTCCTTGTTTGAGGGTCACTGTCAATCAACATCATTCTTTTTGTTTCGAGTTTGCTCTGCTGCTGAATTCAATTATGTGCTCAAAGAACTCGAGAGAGAGAGAGAGAGAGAGAGAGAGACCTGATAGAAAGGCACGAAGAGTCTTGTTTTTTCTTGCTTTGTATATTTTTTGGAAATTGAGAATGTGAGTAACGGTTAAAATAATTTTATAGAATTGAATTATGTGTCGTTTGGACAGAGCTTTCTTCCGCAATTGTTTTGGATTGAGGGGGGAAAGAGAAGTGATGAATGAGAATGTGTTTCTTAAAGTACAACCAAATCAATTGATATTTCTAGACCTCACAAGACAAGACATTCATCTTTTTAATTTATTTGTAGTTGCAATCACAAATTTTCTATGATCTTGCTGCGGATTTTGTTTTGTACGGGGTTCTATGTGCATTGTGGTGTTATTTTGTTATGTTTTTTTTCCTTCTAAATTTCTGCTTACAAGATGAGAACTTGAGGAAGATGCGAATGGGTTCTTTTTGTTTCTATGTGCGTTGCATGTGTGAGCTTTCAAGCTTAAATCACTCTTTCTCAATATACCATAATGTTTCATTGTTTATCTTAGTATTTAGAGGCAAATTGGAAGCTTAGTTTTTTGACTTTTTAGTTTTTTAACACAAAAAAGTTACCAAAAAATCAAAAAAATCAAAAAATTAGTTTTTTTACCAATTTCTCAAAACACAACTTAATGTATCAATCTAATTATGGTGAAATTTATTATATCAATATTGTACTCATAAATATGACATTACAGCTTTCTCAAATTGAACTATTTTGCATGGAAAAAAAAATTTGTTTGGAAAATAGGGCATGTTTGGTAAGTTCGGGATATTTTGTTTTTACAATAGTATGTTTATGGAAAAATTGAGTGAGATCTGTTTTTGATTGTATAGGATCATCTAAAAATTATTTTTTATTTTTTATGTTTTAAATATAATAATTATGTATTTCCATAACTAAAAAATATACAAACCACCACATGCTAAGTCTGATCTATTAGTTAAATTTTTCAATATTATCATTACAAATTTAATTTTATAACAAAAAAAATGCGAACGTGTTATTTCAAAATGAGGGATATATATGATTACAATGTTTTTTAAGGAGAGACTTTAAGAGCAAGTTTAATTCGTATGGGTTATGTCTAAAAAAATGATGTGAAATGATTTCGGAGAGGGCCTATTGTGGGAATCCCCAAATTTAATCTACAGGGGCGTAGTAGCGGTCCGTTTCATTTGCAAATTTAGAGGTCATTTGGGATTTTTCTTTAAGTATTTTATTTACTTGTTTTCAATAAAATTAATTTAGTTTTTTAAAATTTACTCCACTAGATGAACCAATTTGTTTTAAAAAAAATTTAAAAACTTTCACTATTAACAAAGGAAGGAAGAAACAGTTGATTTTTTTTATTTTTTACTTTTTTACTTTTCTTATTTTTAATGATTTTTTTTTAATTCCTTTATACTACACTAATTGGGAAAAAATTGACATAAATTAAAAAAAGATTATTAAAACAAAAAAATTATAAAAAAAATAAAAATAAAAAATTGACTATTTTAATTGGAGGCCAAATGAAACCATAGTGAAAGTTCAAGAGGAAAAAGAAGCGAGTTGAAATTGAAATTGTCTTAAAATTTTTGTTGTGACAATTCAAACAAGGTAAAGCATGAGAAAAATAAGGGACACATTAGTGCTTCTTGCTCTGAAAGTCTTGGTCTTAAGAGAGACTTTCGGGTGTAAAGGGTGAGTGACTCTAGTCTCTTGTATGCCGGTTACATAAAATATATGACATCATTTATGTTGTGTTTTTTATTAATAAAAAATTATAATATATGTTAAGCAAGTTAGTTTATATTCTAACTAGCTAAGAAAGTATACTAACGTGGTTCTACCTATAAAGATTTTTGATACATCATTATTTAAAAGTACTATTTTAACAATGTATGCTACAAGATATTTTAGGACTACTCATTAATTATCACGATTAAGAAAGGCAACAAGACATGGTGGGTTGAGTTGGGTTTGTAATATTCCATTCTCAACCCTTACCATATCAAAGCAGGAACATCCTTCCTTTGTCTATTGTTAATTCCTAATCATTGAGATTCATGAATAATTTGGATTTTTAGGGGACCCTATCTTTTTCTCCTCTGAAACAAATCAAAATGATTGAGCTTTTTCTATTTGGAATTATGTTAAGTCTAATTTCTATTATTTTTGCATATTTACAATATAAACGCAATAATCAATTGAACCTTTAGTTAATCAACCATTTTCTTTTTATTTTTTTCTTTTTTAAATCCAAATCATGGAGAGCGGAATAAGGTTGGGAATGATTAATTTTATAACTCTAAAAATGACTACACTTACAAATTTATGTCAAAAAAAGAGTTTGTAATAAGTAGACAAAAATGAATTCTTAGCCTTTATTTGGGATGTGAGTTGACTTTTTAACTATTTTAGCCTAGAGCGAAAAAGTGTTATTTGCAATAGGTTTTTTTTAGTTTTTTTGACTTTTATGAGAGAAAAAATAAAATGATTATAATTTAGATGTAACATTTTATCCTATTTAATTAAAATAGCCAATTTTATTTTATATAGCTATTTTAGTCCAAATAAGGATGCCAAACATAATCTTAGTAGCTTTATTTTGAATCTTGTTTAGTCATTATTGTGAGCCTTTGAAAGAGTCTCCTCTCTATGCCTATTCTTCTATTCATTACTTCGAAAAACTTGTCCATTACGTGGCCTTCTATCTAGTATTTGGCCACTCACTCCCAACAAAACAACTAAACTTTCACTTGCATGATAATATTGTGAGTCATTTGGGTCTTAACTCTGACTAATTCAATGTAATTTTTTTGGGGTGGTAATAATTGTTTCCAAATTAGCATAGACAGTAGTACTATTTTGTAACATATTTTTGTAGGACACACCCTTGTCAACTTCTAGCAAGAAGAGGGCTGACATGTGGAGAAAATCCCGGCAACAACAATACAAAGGGAAACATTTGTGGTCCAAATCCTTTATTAACTTATAGGTAAATTATAAATAATTTTTTGGAGATTTATCTAAAATACAAATTACTTTCTAAAGTATTGAAAATTACTATTTTTTGTCAAAATTTGTCATTCAACAGAGTTCACAAAAAAAAAAAAAAAAATTAACTATCTTTCTATACAATAATGAAATTACTAGAACTATTAATTGAAATATATTGCTAATTACTTAATTAAAAATTATTAATTAACTTAATAGTTGATTAATAAAAGAGGCTATTTGTTATAACTTATAAGATTAGAAATTGTAAGGAGCGGGATAAAACTAAAAAATTACAGGGAACAACTAGTATTTTAAATAAATCTTTAAATAAATCTCAAAAGATGTGTTTATGATTTATTCTTAATATATATATATATGTAAATGTCATGCCTTATATATATAGTATACATTTATTTGAGGCTATGTATTATATAATAACCCAATAGAGAAACTCAATCCTTTGAATTCATACCATCGAAAACAATACGTTTAGCATTAATGTAGGAAAGAATTAACTTTTTTTTTTTTGACTTTTCTGGAGTCAGTAAGTTACTTTGCTTTTGCTAAAAATTGTTAATGAGAAAAAAGAAAGCATATATAAAAAAATAAAATAAATAATACATTGTTAATTGGTGAGATAGTGAGTTTTACTAAAAAGGGTTAAAACACTTTATGGTTGCGTGTCGTAATTTTTTTCTTCTATTTTTCAATCCTACTAGTATTATTCATTAAGAAAAGGGGTAAACTTTGAACTCAACCATCCCTAATTACTCCTCAAGTGCATCATTCACAAAGGCAATGCCAATGGGCTCAATCAAAATGCTTCTCATTGCTATATTTTATCATGAAATTTTTAAATTTTCACTCTAATAATAAGGCATATGACTTACTATCTATATTACTTATATGTAAATATTGTGTCAAATATAGCATAAATTTTACCTATAGGTAAAATCTTTGTGTCTCTCTCTTTCTTCTAGGAATCCACATATAACATTTTGATTTGACATTTTATGTGAAAAGTTAAATTTTTTTACATTGTATCATTGCAGCGCAATTGCTAAAATAAATATTTTAACACTATTCATTATTAAATTATAACAATAACTAGCACTTTACCTATCCAAACATTAGAGATGCTAATTATAACTTGCTTAATTAAAAGGAAAATGTTTGGGATCCCCTTTGGGAATGATTTCCACACCTCCAAAGTGATCTTGACCCTCTATGTATGTGTGAGACCCACACTATGAGTTGTTCAGATTTGTGAGAGTCTTGTAAGGGTCTTATAGGGGTGAAGGTCTCAGTCCTTCCTCCAATTAAAATATGTTTTTGGATAGGATGACTTAACCACCTAATCAATATGTTGACATGTTGTTTTTGAACAAATAAAAACATTAATTACGTGATTGAAACTCATTTGATTCACTTTAATTAAGTAAGTAGAGACAACATCAGCTTCAGTGGAAAATAATTTTGTGCAACCTTATTGGTCGGCACTCGAGAGCATCATATGCATAAATATTGTGGTGTTATTTTAGAATTACTGAACGATTTTTCAACAAATGTAGTTATTATTTCAAGTGTTAATATTTAATTAATTTGTGTACGAAACTTCATTCCCGAGTCCAATTGTCAAGGTTTATCTATAAGGATTGGAGAGAGGATCAATTCGATTTTCACACCTCGTAGGTGCTTAGATGTAAATTGTAATAAAAAGGCACAAAGCATAAGTTTTTGGCCTCACTTTAGAATCATTTTGCAAAAAGTCCCATTTTCTAAACTCTTGAAACATAGTTGATAAATAATTCTATATTTTTTTTTTAAACGTCCCCTTTAAAAAAGGCCTTCACACAACTAAGGGGAAAACACAAATTCTTATCTATAAGCATAATACAAGTTTTATAGATTTTAAAAAGACTTCCACCAATGTGTTTTATGCTAATCAAAATGTTTTGGAAAGTTGGTAAAAAATTGACTTTTGACTTTTTTAGCCAAAAAAATTAACTTTTTGGATAGTGACTTGGGTAAAAAAGCTAAAAGCTAGCTTTTTGGTAGCTTGCCAAAGCAAATTTGGCATCCCCTAAATAAATGCATTTATTTGAGTCACATTACCTCTTTATTTTTTGTATATTTGTTTTATAAAATTAAAAAGTGTACTTATGTATATAATCTCAAACAACTCATTATTCTATTATATTTTAGAAGGTTTACATTAGAAAAGAGCTCCATGTATTTTATAAAGTATCAAGTTTGTTATAGGAAGAAAACCCATTTTGAAAAATAAATAAATTACCAATTTAGAATAAGTTCTACAAATTTAATTTTTATTTCTAAAATAATATTTTTATTTATTAGATAGTTTATGACAATTTTATTTCTTTTAATTTGATAATAATCCTCGTAAATGCTTTAGATAAGCCTTGATACTAATAGTATTATTTGACTTAAAAAAATTCCCATTTTAAATTTTGCTTTAGGTCTCAATAAGAGTTAGACTGGCCTACATAGAAAACATTTGAGAATACTTTTAAAATATCTCTCCTAATTATACTTTTAAAATTCTAATTGGTTTTACAATGATATGATAAGTATTAATTTTTAATTTCTCATATATTTCATATTATATATATGGCTCAATTACTTTATTACATTATTATAAATGAATTTATAAATTTTAAATTATAAATTTTTTACGATATGTACTCTCCTTTCTTTGAGTAGCCAAGTACATTTTATTCCCAATAGGAGTGACCCAATCTACACAAACACATATGAAGAAATCATTTCTTGGACAGTCATCATCTCACATTGTGACTCCAATCTACACATACGAAGAAATCATTTCTTGTACAATCCTTTGTCCATAGTTCACTACAATATATAAGACTTTTGGCGACCAATTATTTTGGTCCCTAAAACTACTATTTTAGTCTCTAAATAGTTTTTGTGACAAAATTAATTTCGTCACTAAAAAAGTCATTAAAAGTGCGTCTAGAAAAGTCTTTAGCAACTAATTTTTGAAAATGTCCCAAAAAATAACAATTAGCGACCAATTTTATATTGTCACAAAATGTTTGATTTTACAAGACTAAACATTTAGTCGCTAATACTTCGTCATAAAATGTCCCAATTTGGTCGCAAAAAACAAAATAATGACACTTTTAACGACTATGATATTTGGTCGCTCAAAGACATAACTTTCTCTACAACACATTTTCGCCGCTAAAAATCAAAATTAAATTTTGTAATCATTTAATCTCATAGCTAAAATGCACAAAATATAAAGGTCATCCAATCATATTAAAAAAAAAAATTGACATTCACATATCAAACCCACTCTATTCCCAAACCATAATGAATATATAGAAAGTAAATTTGACAAAAATTAAAATTGAAAGCTTCCAAATTCAAATCGAAGTAGTAACAATTCAAATGAAGAATAGCAACAATAGTTTCTTCAAAGAAAACATCTAAAAAAGCATTTTCTCATCATCAATATCAGGCTTTATATCAAATAGGCTTGGCACAAGAGGCTTCAAGCTGTACTTAGGTGTGACACCCTTTGGACATTCCTGCAACCCAAAATTCAAAAAGAAGAATCAAATAATAAGAATCAACACAACATAACCTCATCAAATAATCAATAGTCATTCATAATCAAATAAGTTACAAATAATGAAAAAAAACGTTATCTCAGTGTACTTTAAGTATTAGTGAGCTATAATAAGAATCAACACAACAAGAAAGTGAGTCACCTAGAATCAACACAATAAGGTTATCATAATCCAAGCACGTTATCATAATCAAATGTTCTAAATAACAAACACACTAAATTTATAACTATGACTCAAATTCGGTGGTGATAGATGCTTGACGGGTTCTATCAATGACAGGAATAAGGTAGATCAGATAGACAAAAAAAAATAAAAACAAACTTAAATGTATGAGCAACAAACATAGAATAATCCAAAACTAAGAGAGAGGGAGACCTGTTATAATAAGTAAGTGTGAGGCAATCAAGCATCTCGCCAGCATTTCTGCTGGAATTATCCATGACAGACATCCTTGCTCCTTGCTCACTGCAAGCGTTCTCCAAAATTGCATTGAACATAACCTGTGAAAATTGTCAAATTTTGTTTCCCATTAAACGAAGCTTGGAATTGATAAATCTAACTACAAACATCTTTTAGCTGCATGAAATGTCAGTACAAGCCCAATTCCACAATCATTAAAAACGTAAAACGGAGAGTCTACTTCCAATGATTAATTGTCCATATATGTACTTAATTGTTATATGAACTTGAGAATTGAGTTAAATTGCACTAACACCCAATAAAATCACATTTTAGTAAAAGAAAAAGGATTAAAGATCTAAAATAAAAATATTAGAGTGCAACTTAAATAGCAACACCTATGATTTCCTTTTAAGAACACAACCACCTCTTGTTATTTCCTTCAATCTTTTGAGTGCAATGCCAGCAGCATCCAGGTTTTCTGACAGGTGAGACAGCCCCCAGCAAACCGAAGATTGCATTGATGTGAATGGTGGAAAAGCCTTATTACCAGAAGGCAGTTTGGATAGGAGCAGATGCTGCTTTTGGTCACATTACATTGGGAGGCATGCATCAGAACATCCAGTATTTCCCTCATCTGCACCACCAGATTATAAAGTTGTTAAATCTAGAAAACCCATGTGATATTCTCCAACCAGTATTTCCCTCATCTGCACCACCAGATTAAAATTTAACAGTTTTCATTTAAGAAATGCTTCAAAAACTTCTACACGTGGTGTGGAAATAACTGACCCCTTGTGGTATTAATTTTTTGTACTGCAAGACTGAAAGATCGAATCTTTGAACCAGAAGGAAAAGAAACTCAAACAATTAGCTAAGATGCTGACAAAAAATTTGGAAAAATATAGGAAGCTGGATCTTTTTTTAAATACTTTAAAAGCTTTGACATGTGCCTCTAAAACAATAACCCCTTGCCTCTGCAACCACTAGAAGGTCAAAAGATTGATATTTTGTTTGAACCCAAGAATAGACTCTGGGCAAGTGAGAAGCATTAAAATCTGACATCAGGGTTTTAACTTCTATAATCTTGTGATTAAGCTTTTTCTTTAAAAGTTGAAATGCATATTTAAATATTTCTCCATACCTGCGTAGATTTCTGCTGCTGAGTCTGTCCATTCTTTGACCCACAATTTACAAAGGATGAACATTGACTTAATTTATGAATATGACAATCATCACCTTTTCTATGATAGCATCAATCACAAGCATCAAACCTTGGACAGATCTCACAGTGCCATCCCTGATTCACCACAATATCCTGATGGCAAATGCAGCAGCTGGTCCCAACACTTTGCTTGGTTGGATTATGGAGATAATAAAGGATCATCATTGAGGAATGCTTGACATGGCGAAGGGTATCAAACTGATAATGATTTCCTTGACAGAAGCTGAAGAAGGAGTGCCGATTCTCAAAGTAACCATTATCTATAATAACATCTGTATCCTCTGTATTAACAGGCACATCCTTCACTACAACCTGAAGAGCATAGGAGCATATACGTAAAAGCGGAATCTAACTGAACAAGACCATGTACCAAAAGTGCTTTATTAACTAGAGTATGCATGGAAATTTTTTTGTACAAAAACACTCATAACCACAAAAGTTTCTTCCTCTCTAAACATTATTTAATACTTTCATATATACCATGGTATTATATCCAAGAGGTTGACTTAATGGATTTCAAATGAGAATCATATGCGTATAAGCCAAAACTTGCTACGTTGTTCGAAAAGATGATAAAACATAAGTTGTCAAATTTATGTACATAGAAGTGCAGATTAACTATACAACAAATGAATAAGAACTACTCATTTTTGTATTCAAGAAGAGGAATCATAAACATTAATATCACATCAAGCATCATGGTAACTCATTATGGATATTTGAGTGTGTGTGGTTATACCAAGATGGAGAAGATCAAGATTAGTGAAAAACTCAGCTATCCATGCTTAGGAGATAGATCCACAAGAGCTGACGCACTTGGTTTATAAAACAAATGAATAAGAACTAATCATTTTTGCACTCAAGAAGAGGAATCATAGACAAATTAATATCACACCAAGCATCATGGTAAACTCATTATGGGTATTTGAGTTTGTGGTAGTTACGCCAGGATGGAGAAGATCGAGATTAATGAACAAATCAGTTATCCCCGCCTAGGAGATAGATCCGCAAGAGCTGATGGACCTTGGTTTATAAATGAAAGGATGTTACTTCTTAGATACATATCGGTATGATCAATAACACACGATAATCTATTATAAGAGCAAGAACTCCATGAGAGACTGTTGAATATTCAACCATAACTGGCTTACATCAATAACCAGAGTTGTGACCCTCTCTTTTACTCTGCTTATGAATGAACTGATTGGGCATAACAGAAATCTGCCTCATTGCATATTGTGTTAGGCGGAGAATATATTTCTAATTGATAAGGCCAAAGCATAAAATTAACCCAAAGGTAAGAACTGCCAAAGATGATTTACACAGAAGGTAATTAAGGTTAAGTACAGCTAGTAAAAAGCGCGAGACAAGTGAGGGGATTAAATGCCAGAATATACCTAAAGGAGATCATTTTCTATGTTGGATCACCCATATGAGAGATTGATTTGTGAATGACATCACTTGCAGCAATAGAGCGACACAAATGAAGGGAAATACTTTCAGAAGTAGAAATAACACAGTGATTTGTGGTACAAAATGCTAGCCTTGCCATTATGACACCTTGCATTTCTAGCTCTCTCATTGTTTATGGCTTGCCTTTATCCTCCTAGGCTTCTAGCCATAGGTGATTGCTAAGGACAACAGGAAAATAAATTGTGTAATAGACCCCAAATAGACCATGTTGAGCTTTGCTCATCCTTAGTTTTTCACTTTCATGCATTACTAGAAAGGAACCTGTACCAATTGAGAATAGATTATCATGTCATTTCTACATATATAACTTGAACCAGTAATGCTCACTATAACGATTAACTATGACAGTAAGCAGTGATCCAAAAATGTACATACAATATTACAATGGAGCCAAACTACACAAGAAGCAAATTGCAAACTGAAACAGTTAAGACTTTTATTTTTAGAGGAGCTTATTGTGTTTTACTTAGCATCTGCTCAATAAGTTGGTGGCTCAATAGGGAAAAACACTATGATAAGAAATAAAAGAGACCATAGAATCATTGATGAGAATTATACATGCTATTGAATTTACAAAAATGTTTGACAAAACCAAGTGAACTTGTTTTATAGCTACTGAACACTCAGTATCTCTAACTCAGTGTAAAATGCAGCATTCAAATTTCATCAAGACACCCAATGATTTTAATTGCAAGTCTCATCCTAGTTTAGCAGTACTCACTTTCTTTCTCTTTTTTTTTTTTCTTCTTCTCTAAAATACAGAAATTACTAAGCTTTCTGCCGAAGCAATTACACTTCAAATATCCTGCAATTTTTCTCCCCAATTCCGTTATGTGTAAGGTACTAGTAACAAAACCAAGAAAATGAAACTATTGAACATGGTGAACTTACATGTTCAGTAAGATTTTGAAACTCCTCAGAGTTCATGATAACTAATGCTGGTGCCAAATACACAAATGAACTCCCTTGAACAAGCGGAAGCCGTGTACCAAAGTATGAGTGCAGTATTACAGTAGCAGTGTCCTTCTGTCAATATCACAGATCCTTCTGTCAATATAGAGTCAGGGAACAATGGAAACAGTTGATTAAAGGTTATTCCAGATCTTTATCATAAGAGAGAAGAGAGTTTTATTTAATGCAAACTAACCTTTTTCTTACAAATTAAATCATAGCCCAATACATTTGCAAGATTTTCATAAACAACTACTAACAATGATGCATTTAATTTGGAAGTCATCCCAAACTAATAAGAGAATGTTCTAAACGTTAACACAACACACTAATCACAGCGAGATAAGTAGTCAATATGTCAACCGCAAATTTCATCCTTTGATTTGCACGTGAACCAAGCAATAACAACCAGGCCCACCCAATAACCGTCCCAACTCCACCTGTTAGTACCTAACTACCTATTCATATTTTAACAGAACTGGTAAAAATGCATACTTCTCTGTTAGTACCTAACTACCTATTCATATGGGTTCAACTCTGACACATGTTTTGCACAAGAATAATCAAAATTATAAGAAAAAATTAAAAACCTATTTGGAAGTGGTGCCGTAAATGCCAGAATTGAAGGTAGATGAGTTAAAACCCCTGCCATGAACTCTTCTCCAACCTTGGACATTCCATGCTTAGAGTGTCCACCAGATGCCATAACTGCATTTTTCCCATTTTCCCACAAACTGAGATGCACATGAGATCCATAACCAATATCATCTAATGCATACCTGGGGCAAACAAAAAAACGGAGAAAACAGTTAAGAGACATAGCTTGAAGAAGAAAATTCTGCAGGTGAGAAAATGAGTGAAGTTCAACCAATATCAGATCCTTGTCAAGGATCTTCACCTCTCCCCCAAGATGTTCCAGCCAACACAGAACAGGGAACATATATGGTCTGGTTCCCTTAACAAACCTGAGTTAGATTAAAATTCACATCAAATGGATCGAGAAATACCTATAATTAAAATTCACATCAAAAGGATGAAGTAAACAAAAGTCAGACAAAATGAGTTAAATTAATTTTATTAATTCAACATTAAAACTAATTTTTGGCTACAATCTGTATTAAAAACTCAATACTACTTGAAGGATCGAGAAATACCTTGATAGAGAGTGAATTAACCAATCGATGTCTTCAAAGTAGCAGAAATCTGCAAAAAATGAAGAAGATAAAGAATCAACCTATAGAAAAACTGCATCCATGACATGTGCAGGCCAATCGAACAAAAATGTGAACTACTTATTGTGTTATTTATAGATCTACAATATATATATATATGAACATATTTTCAAAATAACAAACAAACAGGTACAAACAGAATGGATGAAGTAAACAAATTCAAGATGAACCTTAGGTAGAAGTACCTGTCTCTGAAGATTCAATAAAGTCAATATTTCTTTTCTCAACTCAAGATGCTCTGCACATACAGCTTTGGTTGGAACCTTTGGTTTTAAATTAACCTGTGAAAGGAAAGGGCATGATTGCTTATTAAGAAGCATTTTAATGGAAGACAATGTGTAAGACGTGACACCATAAGATAGCAAATTCTGAAACATCATCCTTTCATGTTTAGAAACATCTAATGAAGAACAATATGTTTATTATTTCCTGAAAATTTAAAAACTATGTTAGGCTTTGGACCAATAAGGAAACACAAAAAGGAGAAGTATCTTAAGCTTAAGTTACTCAAAAAGGTGCACCTCAAGCAAGCCAACTTGAGCAACTCAAGTTATAACTCTCACTATAGTATAATAAGTGTAACACCAATAATTAAAGCAACAATGTGATTCATATCTATGGAACACACTCATTATTTTCATAGTATCATCATTAGGCATATTGTCAAACACATGGTGAGCAAAATATAAAATTGTAGTCGTCCAATCAAACACCAACAAGATAGAAAACCATCAAGAAAAAAGAAAGTAACAGATATACATATTATGAAGTTTATGATATCAATCAGTCCATGAATGGGAAGTAAAAAAAAAATCATTCATCAAATCCATCAGGTCAAAAATTATAGAAAAATTCATATATAGAAACTGGAACAACAATCACAAAACACAAAAAGATATAAAAAAAATTACAGAAATTAAGATCAGAAACTTCATATATAAAACTCTGATACAGAGTTTAGAAATCAGAGTTTACTTGGTCCCTAAATATTTAGAAATCAGAGTTTCAGAGTTTTAAACTTCATATATATCAATAATTTTAACAGTCTAGAGAGTACTGACCTAGGGTTTTCGATACCAGGTGAGAGAGAACTCGGAAGAGAAGTAAATCGACAACCGAGATTCTTCTTCAATGAATCGATGATGAAATCTTCCATTGATTGAAGATTGTGATGTAGAAAATGAAGAGAAAGAAAAAGAGATTATCGGATCAATATTGTAAATCATATATATGTCTATGCGGAGAGAGAGAGAGAGAGAGAGAGAGAGAGAGAGAGAGAGAGAAACGCACCAAAATTTGAAGAAGGTTGACCAAATCTGCCATGGATGCTTCCAATCTGTATTGGAGCTCTAGAGAGAGAGCAAACTCGTTGAAGAGAGAATGAGAGTTGCAACTTTTTGATTGCTAGCAAACCCCTTTAGAGCATCTCCAACCCAATCCTCTCACCAAGAGGATGAAAATAAATTTTTTTATTCAAAAAGTGAATATAGAGTATATCACTATTTATTCTAACTCCAACTATAAACCTTTATTTTCTTCACTATTCATTCCAACTTCAACTTCATTTTCTTTTTTAACAAATATTTAATTTTAAAATTTTTGTAAAATATATTTAATATTATACTCATTTTAAAGGTATGATTTCATATTTTTTATTGATGTCAATTTTATAAAAATTAAATTTACACATTAAAAGTTATTTCAAATATAATAAGAAATATGGAGTGAATAGTGTTTTGGAGGTTCCTTCATTTTTTTCCTCCTCCCTTCAAATTTGAAGGATCAAACCATCTTCCTTCATTTGGGAGGAAGAAATGAAGAATGGGTTGGAGTTGTTTTTGGGAGAGGATCCTCCATATTTGAAGATATGGAGGATGGGTTGGAGATGCTCTTAGAGCATCTCCAAACCAATCCTCTCACCAAGAGGATGAAAATAAATTTTTTTATTCAAAAAGTGAATATAGAGTATATCACTGTTCATTCCAACTCCAACCATAAACCTTCATTTTCTTCACTATTCATTCCAACTCCAACATCATTTTCTTTTTTAGCAAATATTTAATTTTAAAATTTTTGTAAAATATATTTAATATTATACTCATTTTAAAGGTATGATTTCATACTTTTTATTGATGTCAATTTTATAAAAATTAAATTTACACATTAAAAGTTATTTTAAATATAATAAGAAATATGGAATGAATAGTATTTTGGAGGCTTCCTTCATTTTTTCCTCCTCCCTTCATATTTAAAGGATCAATCCATCTTCCTTCATTTGGGAGGAAGAAATGAAGGATGGATTGGAGTGATTTTTGGGAGAAGATCCTCCATATTTGAAGATATGGAGGATGGGTTGGAGATGCTCTTAGGGCTGAAATGAGGTCCCGTTTTTTTAATGGTTAAAATGATTAAAATATTTGGTCCTAAAATGTTTTAAATTGATAATGACAAAAATATTTAGTCCCTAAAAAAGTTAATAATATATTAGTAACCAAATTTATTAGTTTTAAAAAGTTATGTAAATATTAAGTGAGAATATTAATAGTCATTTTTACAATTATATAAGTAAATTATCATATATTTAAATTTGTTCCTAAAAGATTATTTTTAGCGACCAAATTCAATTAGTCCTTAAATATTAGTCCCTAAAAGACTAATTTCTTGTAGTGGTTTGTCATCATCTCACATTTGTCTGTCCATTGGCTTCGTTTGTTTGAAAGATTAAATTAGAGGAGATTTTAAGTACAGTGAAATTGAATAAGAAAATTATTAGTGTAATGATATTAAATTAGAGATTTAGGATAAAGTGTGTTTGTTTGTGTACTAATATAGTGATATTAGTTAGCTATGACTAAATTTATAAAATTATCTAAAAACCCTCCTCACATATAATATAATTTTGTTAGTTTTGTAAAGTGGAGGGCAAAATGATAATTTAGCCATCAATTTGTATGACGGGCCCAACCCTCTAATGGAAATGCTAATCCCACCATAAGAGGGGATTGCTAATCCCATCGTATTTTATTGCACACAAATATGAGTTTAGCGAGTCCCAATAATCTAATCTTTCCTCCCAAACCCCCCATCAAACATGACCCCTAGGTACCTTTTTTTTTGGGTTTTTTTTTTTTTTTTTTGAAAGCTTCTCATAAGGTACTTTGACAGATAGTAATTCTTTCTAAAGCAATGCAACTCCATCATTGACGAGGTTATTGGGTGGGGAAATTTGACAGATAGTAATTCTTTCTAAAGCGATGCAACTCCATCATTGAGGAGGTTATAGGGTGGGGAAATTATTTGTTGTTATTGGAGTAAATACATGGGAGGGTTAGAGCATCTCTATTTGATATTTCAAATTTGATATGATATTTTAACAGTTATATTTGATTGTTTAGAAATAGGTTATTTTAGTAATTTTTTTTTATTTTTTAGCTAAAATATGAAGTAAAAAAAAATTGTATGTTTGGAATGACTTTCTAGTGTTTTACGAAAAGATATGCAAAAAATAGAGAGAAAATATAATCTTTAATTTTTTATTATAGATCATAGGCTTTTTGATTTTTTAATAACTTTTTGGCTTTTAGACTAAAACTTCTTCTTGATTTGAGTTTTCTACAAACACTTTTCAGAAAATTCTACTTTCTTGTTTTTCGTATATTTTTGTTTTTACTGAATTTTTTTAATATTTTAAGTAATTTTTTTAATTTTTAGACACACTTAATATAAATACATTTAAAAAGTATAATTTTTGTGAATTTTTTAAAAATACCAAAAATACAAAAAAAAAACAAAAATTTGGTACATTTTTCATATTTTTGTGTATTTATTAATTTTTTAAAATATTTTTCACAAATATTTTACTTTTTAGACACATCTAAGTAAGATGCATCTAAAAAAGTAAAAACAAATGCTTAAAATTTTAAAAATATTCACTAAAAACAAAAAAATACGAAAAACAAAAAACTCAATTTAAAAAAAACTCAATTCAAAGAACTCAAACCAAACACACTGATTACTTCCCAAACGAGGCCTAAATATAAACTTTATCCGATGTGCTAAAAGTTAATATGATTTTTAGTATCAACCTTTTATATCAATTTTGACATGAAGACCACTTGATACCTTTTTGTTTTCTTTTTTCTTTACAATTAGTAAAATAAAATAACTTAAATTTTAAAAATAATATAATAATATTTGACATATTAGATGGAAAGTTTCTATGTCAAATTAGCATATGTCAATTTACCACCTAAGCCTTCAATAAAATTTGGCATACCAAATTTTAAAAGTTTGAATGGAAATACTCTTATATATATATATGTATTGTCATTATAGTTCTTTCATTTTTTAATTGGTTTGATTTTAATCATTAATTTTAAATTTTATGTTAATTTAGTCTAATTGATAATGTTGAGAAAGATTTTATATGAAAAATGATTACTAAATTGGTTGAAATTAACTCATTGAATTTAGCATGTTTATAATTTTATTTCTAAAAGTATGACACGTGTTACTTATGTGTGTATTTTCAATCAAATATGCTATTGAGCATAATCAATTAGACTAAATTGAGATAAAATTATAAATTAAACGTCAAAATTGAACCAATTAAAATGGCACAATAATTAAAATATAGAAATTACATATATAATTTGTCTTATTATTTTTATGTCTCTCTTTTAAGAAAATAGGACAAGAGTTCTAATATAAATAGTGGAGCAATCTTTCCAACTCTGTCGGGGTTATTAACAACTCCGCCGGTCCCAAGCCCGGGTTAAGGAGGAGGATTGTGTGTTAGGCAGCTGACAGTCAATGCGTAAAAAGCCGCTCGGATCCCTTATGACAAAGAATACTACTTTGAATTGTTTAAATGTTAGGTCGTTCCCCTGAAGTGACGCGCTGCGCTTGCCTCCGGGTGTTTTGAAAAGTGAGCAAGAGGTGCCGCACCAACGCCTCGCATCGACGCCTGGGTGAGGTGAAAAATGGGCAAAGGTTCTCGTGTTTTTCGGGACGAGCGCGGGTAAAAAAACTAGTCCAAGACTGTAGGTTTAAGGTAGCCACTTGGAATATAGGAACCTTAACTGGTAAGACGATGAAGTTGGTAGATGCTATGATTAGGAGGAGAGTTAGTATAATTTGCGTACAAGAAACTAAGTGGACGGGGTGAGAAAGCTAGGGAAATTGATGATACTGGTTTTAAATTGTATTATAGTGGTAAGGATAGATGCAAGAATGGGATATGAGTCTTAATTGGCAAGGATCTTGTGGAGAATGTAGTAACGGTCATTAGAAAAGGTGATAGGATTATGTTAGTTAAACTAATTATTGGAGAGAATATAGTGAACATCATTAGTGCATACGCCCCTCAAGTAGGATTAGATGATCAGGCTAAGAGGGATTTTTGAGAGCAAATGGATGAGATCTTACAGAAGATACCCGTAGGAGAGAATCTGGTTATAGGTAGAGATTTTAATGGCCATGTAGGTATAGATAAACTAGGCTATGAAATGGTACATGGTGGATACGATTTTGGTGACAAAAATGAAGCTGGAGAGAGTATTTTAGATTTTGCGTTGGCTTCTGACCTGGTGGTGGCCAATACTATGTATAAGAAGAGGTAGGAGCATTTGATAACCTTTAAGAGTAAGTCAGTTAAGAGTCAAATAGATTACTTGTTAGTGAGAAAAGTGGACTGCCTAAAATGCAATGATTGTTAGGTGATTCCTGGAGAGAGCATGACCTCTCAACATAGAATTTTGGTACTATATTTATGTTTTAAAGGACAATACCAAGCTAGGAAAGATAGTGAACGTCGTAGGACGAGATGGTGGGAGCTAAAAGGAGATAAATTAGAA
Source organism: Camellia granthamiana (assembly GCA_036172215.1). Lineage (NCBI taxonomy): Eukaryota > Viridiplantae > Streptophyta > Magnoliopsida > Ericales > Theaceae > Camellia > Camellia granthamiana. The sequence continues at coordinate 70,430,639 of CM069914.1, forward strand.
ATATTTAATAATAGAATGGATAAAGAATATACTTGGGACTTGGAAGATGATGCTAACACTATGTGGAACTCGATGGCAATTGTATGAGGAAAATCTGAAGGGAAATGCTTGGAGAATCGAAAGGAACGGGACCCAGCTCTAAGGAAACTTGGTGGTAGAGGGAAGAGGTTCAAGCGGTAATTAAGGCAAAAAAAAAGAGTGCTTTAAAAGTAGCAAAATGATAGAACTAAGGAAAACTTTAAGAGCTATAGATAGGCTAATAAGGAGGTTAAGAAAGTAGTGAGAGAGGCTAAGCTAAAAGCTTATGATGACCTATACACTAGATTAGATAGTAAGGAGGGAGAAAAGAGAGTATACAAACTTGCTAAAATATGAGAGATGAAAACAATAGATTTTAATCAAGTTAAGTGCATCAAGAGTGAGAATTCTAAGGTATTGGTGAAAGATGAAAAGATTAAGGAAAAATGGAATAACTATTTTGATAAACTATTAAATGAGGAACATAAAGGTACGGCAATAGGGGAAGAAATAGCCAGTAATACGATAAACCAAGATTATAGATTCTATCGTAGGATTAGGAACTTTGAAGTGAAGTTTGCACTTAAAAAGATGAAATCAAATAAGGCTTAAAGACCAGATGATATCCCTATTAAAGCTTGAAAGTGTTTGGGTAAAAAAGAGATTGCTTGGTTGACTAGGTTGTTTAGCAAAATTTTGTTGACTAAGAACATGCCAGATGAGTGGAGAAAGAGTATTTTAGTACCAATCTATAAGAATAAATGGGATGTCTAAAATTGTAACAACTGTACAAGAATCAATCTAATGTGTCATATAATGAAAGTGTGGAAGAATGTGATAGAACGGCGATTGTGAGATATAACAGAGGTGTCAGAGAATCAATTTGGGTTTATGCTAGGCAGGTCAACAATGGAAGCGATCTATCTTTTGAGGAGAGTAATAGAAAAATATAGAGAAAAGAAAAGAGACATTCGTATAGTGTTTATCGACCTTAAGAAAACATATGATAGAGTGCCCCGAAAGATAATATAGTAAATGTTAGCGAAGAAAAGGGTGACAAAAGGTTACATTGATGTGATTAGGGACATGTATGAAGAGGTGGTGACCACTATTAGATCGCCTACTAAAGAGACAAATGAATTTCCTATCACTGTAGGGTTACACCAAGGATCTACCTTAAATCCTTATCTTTTTGCTTTAGTTATAGATGAGTTGACGAGAAATATCCAAGATGACGTACCATGGTGTATACTTTTTGCAAACGATATAGTGCTAGTGGATGAGACTAGAGAAGGAGTTAATATAAGGTTGGAGGTTTAGAGAAAAACTCTTGAATCTAAAAGATTTCGGATAAGCAGAACTAAGACAGAGTACATAGAGTGTAAATTTAGTAACAGTAACAATAAAAGCAGAGGAGAAGTAAAGATTGAAAATCAAGAACTGCCTAAGAGTGAACATTTTCGTTATTTAGGATCAATTATTACAACAGCAGGGGAGATTGATGCGGATGTGGCCCATAGGATTAAGGCGGGATAATGTAAGTGGAGAAGTGCGTCTGGGATACTGTGCGATAAACGAATACCCACTAAACTAAAGATAAGTTCTATAGAACATCTATTAGACCAGCGATGTTGTATGGGACGGAGTGTTGGGTAACCAAGAAATAACATGTAGATAAGATGAGTATGGCTGAGATGAGAATGCTAAGGTGGATGTGTGGCAAGACTAGACAAGACATAATTAGGAATGAGTGTATTTGGGAATGGGTAGGAGTAGCACCGATAGAAGATAAGTTGAGAGAAAATCGATTGAGATGGTTTGGTCATATTCAACGGAGACCAACAGAAGCAATAGTGAAGAGATGCGATGCTGTAGCGGTAAATATAAGTGTTAGGGGACGGGGTAAGCCTAGATGAACATTGGTTAGTATTGTAAATAGAGATATGGATCTACTTAATTTGACTAACGAAATGGCCTTTGATAGAGCTGCGTGGAGAAGAAGGATTCATGTAGCTGATCCCAATTGATGAGACTTAAGGCTTGATTTGGTTTGGAGCAATCTTTCAACAATGCTCTAGACCATTCAGTTTGTAATACTTTTGTGTTATCTTCTAACAAATAATATAGAAGGTGGTACACTTTTAAATCAAAGAAAAACAACTGATAATACCACACAAATTTACTACAAGAACACTAAACAACTTTTCTTATTATTGGCCATAGTTACGTTGTCTAGAGGCTAGGTTTGGCATGTTCTAAATAATCCAAAAAGCCAAAAAGTCACTATCTTATTTAAGTCACATCATCCTATTTAAATCACATCACCTCTCTAACACATCACATCAAACCCAACCCAAACCCACCAATAAGTCAAAAAGTGCACTTTTTTAGGACACCCCAAACTTATGTATTATAAAATGTTTATTATTATGTGTAGCTATTGTATCCATTGAGAACATATGATGACACACATATTGATATAAGAATTTGTTTTGGAAACATTAAAAAAATCTATTTTTTATTATTTAAGTCAAAAATAGTTTAGTTATTTGGTTACATTTCATTTAGCTTAGGTCTCGTTTGGGAACATACTTTTTTAGTAATTTTTTGGTTTTTTAGCTAAAATGTGATGTAAAAAAAATGAGTATGTTTGGAATGACTTTTTGGCTTTTTACGAAAAGATGTGTAAAAAGTAGAGAGAAAAGAGAATTTTTGACTTTTTTGTGTGGGTTGTTGGCTTTTTCGCTGCTTTAATAACTTTTTGACTTTTTGAATAAAAAAGCCACTTGCCAAACGAGGCCTTAATAAAAATATATATATATTTTTTTTTGGTAAAAACTTCACCTGTTTGACAAATAATAAACATTCACATTTTTTAAAAAAATTTAAAACTTGCATTATATATATATATTTTTAATTTTTCAAACTTTCTAATTAGAAGGATTTAAAAAGTAAAATATTTTGTGAAAAAAAAATTGCTAAAGTGAAAAAAAATCAATCTACCTAAAATTTTCCTAATAATAAAAACTATTTTTTTAGCATTTTTTTAACAAGAATTTTATCTATATATAAAAAATAAATATAAATAAATAAATAAAACTAATTTCAAAACCAGCCCTAAATATTGGGTTTTGGCAATTTGGGCTTGCATGTAAACCCCACATGATAATAAGGTTGAGGTCCAAATATATGGAACAACGTAAGGGAGACTTCTTATGGGCCCTATATGGGCCTCAATTCTTGACACAGATAAATAGAATGGGCTTATCCCATCCCAATCTGACCAGAATAAATGTTAATTCACAAAATTATATACACATAGTTAATCATAATTTAATTATGAGACCAACTATATTCTCTAAATCTTAGAGATGTCAGTATAATTTATCTTAAAAAACTACATATAATTTATAGAATGAAATACACTTACTTTCCTAAGATTTGAGAAAAATACAATTAGTTCCACATTTTTAATATGATTACACTAATATTTTCTGAGTTTTTAATTCACAATACACTTAGGCACTTTTTTATAAGTAATTCGTTAATCATATAAATAAAAATTATATTATAATTTTTTTTCCTACTAAAATGAATACTTATATTTATTTATTTTAGTATTTATTCATCATTTATGTTAGTTTTGGTTGTTTTAATCATAAACCTCAAGGAAAGTGATTGTAATTTGCCTTTCTTTTTATGAGAATTTTTTTTTATTAGAAATAATTTGTAAAATTTTAAAATTAATTTCCAAAGACAAATTAAAATTTAACTAAACATATTCATTTTTTACTTATTTAAAACAACTTTCTTATAATTTTTTTTTAAAAATATATTCAAATTTAATTTATTTCGAGGATATCAAAAAAATTTTAACAATTCAAATTACAAGTTAGAATTTAGTGTTTTTTACAACCCTACAATTAATAACAATCACGGACTAGGGGTGTAACTTGGACGGGCTCAACCCGAGCAATCTGAATCCAGTTCGAATTTTTTCAGGACTTAGACAAGATATTTTCAAATTTAGTATAGGCTTGGACAAAAATTCAGAAGCCCGAATTAAATTTGGATGGGTTTGAGCAATGATGTCAAGCAACCCGAGCAATCCGAATCCCAAATTATACATATATAGGTATATAAAAATATTCAATATACATATAAATTATTAACCATTACATGATATTAAAGTAATTTAGATTATTAAATTATATTGTATATATATTATATATACAAATAACATAAAATTTTACTCTTTTTTTTATTTTCACTCATAAATTGTACAGACTAATATAGCAATATCTCTCTTACATTATATAAATTATTTGTTTGGATGTTATTAATGATTTTCTTTAGAAAAAATATAAATAGAGTTAAATTTTAATAATTTAATAATGTAACTGAAAAAAATAATAAATAAATAAATAAATAATAAAAAATTAAAATTCATTTGCAATTTGGGTTTAACTTAGGTCAGGCTTTGGCAAGCAACCTCGGGTTATAATTCGGGCCTAGGCAGGTCTCAGCACAACTTGAGTTAGGCTTGGACAATCTCCGAACCCGACCGAGTTACACCCTTATCATGTACCCTTCAGTGGGGTTTTTGGTATACCTATTAAAATAGATTATAAATTATAATTTAATTGATTAAAGATTATAATTTTAATTAGAAGTTGTTAATTTATTTGGTGAAATTGTTAGATTGTAAATTTAAGTTGCTGAGTAGTATTTGATAAATAAGTTGTGAAATAACTTTTTGATGTATGAATGTCTTTTTTACCCCCGTTATTTATAAATTAAATTAACTTTTCTTAATTGTAAATTAAATTAATTTTTATTTTTTGTTATTAACTAATAGTCTACATTTCCTTTAAAAAAATTATATATATAAAAAAAAAACTAATCCAAAGTCTATTTAGGTTTTTTTTCTATTAAAAAAAATCTAAAAGCATAATCATAAATAAGTTGCTTTAATTAGAACTTGATAATGGATGCACATCTTATCAGAATCAGTTTTTTTTAATTAAAATAAATTATTAGAATAGAAGATATTTGAAATAAATTTAACCAAACAATCCAAAATAATTTTTAGCTAAAAAAACTACACCAAACACCCCCACTAAGAGCGTCTCCAATATTTACATTTTTTTTCATCAAATTTGAATAAAAAATTCATCTGATGTCAAGCGTTTTAAATGAGAATTTTTATTTTTCATCAAATCACCGGTCAACTGAAAGGATATCCAACCGATCAACTGATTAGTATAAATTTACTAGAAGTATGAAGTAAGGAAAAAGTTGTCTAAGAAAACAACAGATTAGTTATCTAGTGTATTGTCCCTATGACTATCTATAATAATTTGATAAAATACTCCAACCATCTTTAATTTAATGAAAAGTATAAGAAATCGTGAATTTAATATTAGTTTGAGGTTAACATTGAAGTAATAAGGGATCGTTTGGCAATAATTTTTTTAGTTGATTTTTTAGTGATTTTTTTACTCTTTTAACTTAGGACTTTTTTGTTTATTTGATTTTCTTGTTTGAATTTTTTAGCTTGTTGACTTTGGAATGACATTTTTTTTTTATCATTTTATGATTTTTGTCTTTTTGTGATTTTTTAATTTTTTTTATTCTTCTGTGATTTTTTAAGCCAAGAGAGAAAACCAAACAAGCACTAATCCAAACTCTTTTTTTATCAAATTTAAATTTGATAAAAAGAAAGAGTAAAAGTTGAACACGCACTGCTGTCCCAAATTTTGGAGGATACGCGGGTTCTTTCTATGTCCCAAGTTATCTCTCGGTGTAGGGAAGCAAGCACTCTATAATGAGTTTCAAGTAGAGACCGATAAACATTTTACAATTTTATACACACACACACATGCATATATATATATTGATTCGTTTAGCAATATTTTTTTATTAGAAACTATTATATTTGATTGACAATAATCTTTTCATTGTATTTAGCAAAATTCCCTTAGAAGCCCTAATTCTCAGTATGTCTCTTCGGCCCTTGTTGTTTACTTTCCGCTTGTAACTGCCAAAAAAACATAGAAAAGAGGAGAGGGAGGGGGAAGCAGAGATTTGGTACCAAATTAAAAATGGATAAATTATAAAGATCTCCATGAGGTTTGGAAAAAATACAGTAAATTTCACAAATTTGGTATAATTAATTACACTATGTTTCCTTAAAATTTTAATTCTTATAGTTCTTGGCTGCCTTTTATAATAAATTTGTTAGTTGTATGAATAAAAAAATGACTTGTCATTTCTTTTATATTGAAATATATGTTTTACCTTGTATATTTTTGTGTTTTCATATTGTCTGTATTAGTTTCGGTCTCTTTAATCTTAATAAAAAGAGAGGTTAATGTAATTATGTCAAAATTAGGGTTTGTTGTATTTTTTCCAAACTTCAAGGGAGGTCAGTGTAATTTACCCTAAAAAATTGTTCTCAACCCTTGTGACAGGACAAGGGTAATATCTAAGGGCTCATTTGGGTCAGTTTAAAAATAGACTTTTTAATGACTTTTTTCAATTAACATTTTTTTGAATTCTTTAATAGCACTTTTAAAGTTGCAAAAAAAATAATAAATAAAAGAAATAAAAGAAAGGATTAATAAAGCTAGTAAAAAGTTGGCTCCAAACGAGCCCTGAAAAAGTGAAGCATGTGTTTGCATTTACAAGTTGAGATATTCGTGGTGGTTCTTCTGCGGTTGCAGAATTCTTTATTTTACATTAAGACTGCAAACGAAACTGAGTTGTTCATGAATTGCTCGAGCTCGACTCATATAAAACCCGTTAGAGCTTGGTTCGTTTGCCAAATGAATGAAAACAAGTGGGTTATGGTTCTGTAGTGGACATGGTATCACAAATCTCATGTCACATATTATGCTTTTGTGGTTCAGAGTGAAATTTTCTGGCATCTGCCTCTCATTCATCTAGTTTTAGATATTAGTACATAGACATATATGTATGAAATGCTTATGAGTTTTCTTGACATTCTTGTTGTGCTTGCTGACCTCACAATCTCCAGTTCTTGTTATATGCTATTAAGATCCAAACCCGGTCTTCTTGGAAAATCATAGTTTCTTTCTTCCACCAATACACCTTGTTCCTCCACTGACCCTACTATCTCATATTTAAACCCCTAACATATTTATATATTATGACATCGTCAGTACTCTCTATTCCAAAAATTATTTATTTATTTGTTCTAATTCAGTCACACTCGTTGAATCATATAAGAATCTCAAGGTATGTGTCACGACCCAAACCCGGCCCTATGGGTTTAGCACTGTAACCGGCCAGTAATCCGTGATTACCGAAGGCCTGCTTAACAGTAATATAGTAAAACAGAGCTCAGGGCCTGGCGGAAGCCAATACAGTAAATAAATAATGTCCAATGAGCTGTGACAGTCTGTATGCCAAGAGATTTTCCATGCATTCATACATATTTACAGGACGGTACATATACATACATATCATTCGGTAAAACAGGGACCCAATCCCTTTTACAGTACAGTACAATGCCAACATACAGTTTGTGCGATAATACAAAACAGTACTGAAGGGGGAATTACTAAGCACCCCTAAGCCTTAGCTTGGTAGGCTCGGAACCTCATAGTGAGGCACATTGGTTGGCTTGACAAAACTGGAGTTAACCCTAACGCCTCTAGCTTTGATTCGGTGCCTGCACACCTACATATATATATGAGCAGTGAGCTAAAGCCCAGTGAATAACATAATGCATAAAGGGGTTAAGAATGAATGTCCTTTCAATCTTGAAAGTAACTATTTCAATCAGCTCATCAATCATTCCATCAATCATTCAGTTTGTGGCTCTCAATTGAGGCCATACAGTCATCCAGTCGAAACGGTGATATGTGGTACATCCATTAGCATAACAGTACCGTAAACAGTAGGTCTTAAGGACCGAGTAGTAATGATGGCCATCATAACAGTAAACAGTAGTGGTTCCAATATGGGAACCGTAGACAATTCAACTCGTTCATAGACCGTCGGTGGGGGCTATCCGTTCATAGACCGTCGATAGCACACTAGACAAATCCACCCGTTCATAGACCGTCGGTGGGGCTATCCGTTCATAGACCGTCGATAGCAAGGAAATGTCTCCCCAGTAACCATAACAGTGTACAATAGTTGCTAAGGATGCCACATTAAGGATGCCACATCATAATTCAGGACATCGGACACACATTCATTCAGTAAACAGTGAACAGTTCAGTAAACAGTTCATTCACAGTTCAATTCAGTCGACAGTTCAGAAGATAGTCATTTTTAAACATATCTTTACACAATTGTTACTCACAGTGTTCTGGGCTACACGTGGCTAGAGCGTCTCCTCGGGATGTCAACCCTGTACAGTTAACAGATTGAACACACTAAGTTTCACAATTGGGGAAAGATCACAACTTAATCCCTAAATTTGCCTTGGTGTGTTCTACATCGCTATCCTCATTAAGGTGTTTTAAACTAGGCCTAAGAATGCCTAGAATGGAATGAGGATGCAAAGATGCACTTAGAAAATATTTTTCAAAAGTTGCTGGAATTAGGCGACTCGCTCGAGCGAGCCTTTCTTTGCTCGAGTGAGCTTCCAAAATCAAAGGCCTCGCTCGAGCGAGCAACCCTTCGCTTGAGCGGTCTGTAAAAATGAAAAAGTACTAGTTGCTTACATTTTACGCGCGATGGTCGCTCAATGCTCGCTCGAGCAAGCTTGCAAAATCAAAGGGCTCGCTCGAGCGAGGAACCCTTCGCTCGAGCGAGAAAGCCAAATCTGGAATTTCCAGATTTGTCTCCCAAGTTCGAACCAAGCATTCTTTCACTCAAAACTCGACCTCTTGGGCCCAAATTCTGGAAAACACATCTATATTCAATGTATAACAAGTTTTAAAGCTCAATTTATGAATTCAAGCCCCAAAAGTGAGTCAATTAAAACCATTTTCAAACCCATTTTTCATTAACAAACTTCCAACATGACATGCATGCATTTAACTCAAATCAAAGCTTCAATTTCATGTTCTGATGAGCTCAAAACCTCAGAAACGAGATGATTTCATGGTCTACTTTCAAAATGTGGACATGCATGTAATGAAATCATGAGCTATGACTCAAAACTTAACAATATTAACATGCATGCAACAATTAAGCTCCAATCTCACATGCTAAGCTTAAAACATGACTTAGCTCAACATTTTAACTTGAAACATGCAAGAACCAGTTCAAAGACAACAATAAGAAGATGAGTTCCTTACTTAGAGTTTCAATTACAAGGTGAGGAAGCTAAATTATGAAATCTACACTCCAAATCTTCAAGCTTCCTAGCCAAAACTCAAGAACAAGCCAAACTCTCACTTTCTCTCTCTAATTCTCTTCTTGGTCGGTTTAGAGACATGAAATGGCTGAGGAAAAGTGTTTGCCTAAGGTATATCAATGCTCAAATATGATATAATGAAAGGCCCACTAACAATGGTAAAACGGTAATTACGTCAAACTCTTTAATTAGCTCACTTTAATCTATTTAATCATACCAAATCGATTTTCAATTAAATATACCATAAAGCCACATAAATTATGGTAATCATGAAACACTAAACAATTTTCAGTTTGGCCGCCGATAAGGCCTTCAATTAGCAGTTTAAACGTAAATACACGGATAAATAACTAATCCATCGAACAGATGGAAATGCAAAACAATAGACACACTCGTGCAAAACAATACACACTCGGTCAATTCAGTTCCAGTTTTCGATCAGTCTGTTCAGTATTTCAGTTGATTCAATTAGCGGTCATAATTAGTCTCGGTTCAGCAGTAATCAGTACTTAATCGGTAATCCGTATGAGGGTTGTTACAGTATGAGAATTTCAAAATATGATTTAATGTCTGTGAATAAATTCGGACAGAAGGAAAAAAGAGGATTTCTAGCCATGAAGACAGGTGTGCACATGCGACAAATATCTTAATTGGTCAACACTACAACAAAAGTAACCTATGGTGATGAAAAGTAGTGAAGAAAATAAATTTCGTCACTAAATAAAAATAATTCGTGACGAATTATAAAATTTTGTCACATATAATAAAAAAATAAAAATAATAGATGACAAAATTTATTTTCGTCAATAAATACTTCTTTTTAGATGAAGAAAAATTAAGTTTCGTCATCGACAGTTTTCCCGCTAATTTTTTTTGGTGATGCCAAAATTTTGAGACTTTTGGTGAGAAAAAAATTTGTCACCAATTATAAAATTATTAGTGAGGAATATATTTTTGTCACTAATAATTTTATATATATATATTTTTTTTGAAAAGCTTGATTTTAAATATTTTAAGATTATTTGGTGAGAAATATATTTTCGTCACTGATAATTTTTAATACTTTGAGACCTTTTAGTGAGGAAATTATTTTGTCACTAATTTTAGAGGAAAAATTTTGACAAATTAGGGAGTAATGAAAAAAAATAAACTACTAATTTTTATTATTTTTTTTATCAATTTTCCTCTCATATCTCTCTCCAAGTACAATAAATTACATTTTTAACAATTAAATTTGGTGACTAAAAAATTTCATAAAACACACATTTATTTTTTTGTTAGGAATACTTTCACATTCAAAAATGCTTTAGAGCTTTAATATAGGAGCTCTAATAGCTCTAATGAGAAGATGGGACCCACCCTGATGTGATGTTTGTGTCTTACTTTGTTTTTTTATTTTTGCTTTGACACATCACTAGAGCTCAAATTAGAGCTCTAGATTTAGAGCTCTCTAGCATTTACCCTTTCACATTACCGCCCAATTTATTAATTATTAATTATGATTTATTTTTTATTTTTTTTGTCCAAATTTTTCTGTCTTTACATACACCCAAACAAACAAGTTCAGTCTCTTGCTCTCTCTGTCTCTCTCTCTCTCTCTCTCATGGACTGACCATCACTGATTCGCCGCTCATAGTCACCGTCGATCTTCCACTGTCAGTCTTCCACCGTCGCTCACCGTCGATCTTCCACCGTCAATCTTCCACCGTCGAACAGCATTACATCGCCACCGCCGCTCGCATCGCATCGCTTCAACATTGAGGTTTTTCTCTTCCTCTCTCTATTTCTCTTCTTCTCTTTATTTTTGTCCCTCTCTCTCTATGTTTCTCTGTTTCCCCGTTTCCCTCTAGCTCTAGGGTTTATTTTGTTATGTTGTAGGGTTTTCATTTATGTGAAATCAATGAATCAATGATTGAAATGGGTTTCTATAAAACGATTGAAGGAATATGTAATTTCTTGTTTTTCTGTTTTTGGATTGTGAAAGCCTGAAATTTCATTACCAATGATTGAAATAGGTTTCTCCCTCTCTTCTCCTTCTTCTTCTCCTATTCGTTCTGTTTCCCTCATTCCCTATCATTCTTTCTGGTTGTACATCAAATTAAATATATCTGTTCATTTGTTTTTATTGATAAACTATGGGGTTGTTGGAAAATTTTACATCTCAACCACAATGTACCCCATTGAGGCTAAAAAGATAAAATACATTATATCTAAAATGTATTTCTTCCTAGAGAGTTTTTGGTGCAATAATGCAGAAAATATTTCAGTGTGATTTGAGATGCTCTTTCATTTGGATTAGCTAGAAGTTGTTTGCTAAAATGATAGTTGGGTAACTTAATTATTTCCTTTCTGGGATTTGGTTTTCTATAGTTCTATAATATCGGCATTGGGTAACTTAAGTATTGAATGTGTGTGTGTGTATATTTATGTATCTAGAAGGGAAAAAAAAAAAAAAAGTTGTTCCATGTGTAAAATCGCTCAATCTATTGTTAATATGAATTTGTCCCTATTCCATCATGTATCCCTAGATGAATAATTCAGGACTGAGATACTAAATGTTGAGATTAAAAGTAATTTTTTTACGGCCCTTGAAATATCTGTAGATGTTAGGAAACCATCTAACAAGCTTTTCTTCAGAGAATCGAATTTGCAGAATTGAAAACCACCAAATCTACCAAAAAGATGCCAGTTCCTTTGTTTTTTTGACAATGACATGTACACTAACTAAATTTATGAATTTTGAAGATTCAAAGAATCAAAAACAAGACTTGGGGATGAAATAACAAAACTCTCGTGATTAAATTTTCAGGTTGGTCATTATTAGTTCAAACACCACTCAATCAAGCAACACATCATTTAAAGAAACATACAAAAAAAAGCATATTTTTGAAAAATAGTTCCTACATAATTTAGAAGTAAAGCTTGTTGAGTTGAGTTGAGTTGAATTGAGTAATCCATACATCAAAATTTGAACTTGCAATGAATACCATAGTACAAAACTACATGCCCAAACGATAGAGGTTCAAAAAGACATTCCACCAAATGATATTCCAAGAAAAGAGAAAAGACAAGTCAAAATTAGCTGCTAGTAAAGCCTTCTTTCCACCACAAAACTACAACTATCAACTTGATTCTGGAATATTTAATAGTTTTGATTCATATATTTTCCTTAATAAAAACAACAAAGGAAATTGGTAAATCCGTATTATTTTTTGATGAATTTACAGCCCTTACTCCCACGATGGGTGAGGCCCACTCGTGTCAAATAATAAAGTTTATCACTCAATAGTAGAGTCTAATTTTCTTTTCTTTTTTTTTTTTCTTTTTTTTGGATAAGTATTAGAAGCCCATTCTAATCCCAATTTAACCAAATATAATACAATTCACATGTTTCTAGTGAATCGCATAATCACATCATACCACTAGCTCATCCCATTCTTAAATGCAAGGCTAGCATACCAGCAGCAGTGGCAATAAAAGGGAGGGAAGTGCAAAGATGTAAACAGAAACATTGTTTGAACAGTCAGGATATTAAGAGACTTAGCTCCTCTTAAGAACAACCACAAACATCAGCTTACCAATATGACAGTGCTACTGCTACGTAGCAGTAAAAAATACTTGATTCCAGTATATAGCATGAAGACAGCTATATAACCAGCTAATGATATTGACCTAGAGCAACTAGTCACATTTAAGACAAATTCATATACAGTTGGCTGTGTGGTTGGAATCTATAGCCGTGTTCTCTATTATGGAATTGAATAAATAAGGTCTTGATAAGGGATTTCTCATGGTTCTATCTTATGATACATTAGAAGACTATGAAACTTGGTGTGGCAGACAATAACAGAACGTCCCCCTGCGTCTAACACATGGATACTTTATCTACCGAAAAGGAAATGTGTATAAATACAATGATGATTACATCCTCATTTAACAACTGTATGAAGGTGCTAATCCCACAACCCTCACTTACATGTGTTGTTCAAAAAGGCTGTTTAAAGCAGCTTCTAAATTTATACAACAAATATTATTTTCAGATTTGCTAGTAATAGTATGCATGGGGCTCATCTCCATGTTAACACAATCGCTACACCTTTTAGTTATGCCGATTCAGACATATCCATTTATCACCACATCCACGTAGAATCAGGGTATCACCACTTCTGGCATATGTTCACCAATTGTAAGTTCCACTGGTATGTGACTTCGCAATGACCTATTCAAATCATACTATGAAAATAGCATGTCGCTTGCTAGGTAGTAGGGATTACCTTTGCCAGAAGGTATGTGGTTTCCTTATAAAACAAAAATGTTTCATTGGGTAATATGATGTCTTCTTCAGTACTCCTAAAACTTTACATGAAATCAAAGCAAACTTTATGTATCGCAGAAGAGTTATTTACTTTTAAATGTTTACAAATTTCTAGTGCTGGCTTCCTCTAGAAGATTGCATGTGCTCTAAACTCATACCTTGCTCTCTCTGGCATGGCATTCGGTTCTGGTTGTATATGCGCCCAAAGGTTTGAATTATTTAATCATTTCATGTACATTTAGTTTTAGTTTTAGTTTTTTTCAAGGGTCACTGACAACAATCTCTTTTGGTAGGATTTTCTATGACAGAACAACACAGGGAAGTTGTTATGGCAAGTATTTGGTGTTCAAGCTGCAACTTTGTGCCTCTATGGCATTCCTGCGCTTGAACCTATGAAGCATGGACACGGCAGATCTCATGCCGTGGGCGTGTCTGACACGGGGACACGTCGGGGACACGGGGACACGCCGGGGATACGTACGGGACACGCCGGGTGGCGTGTCCCTTTAATTTAATTATTTTTTTACAGGGGACACGGCGGCGACACGGCGGGGACACGCGTGTCCACCAAATCTGGACACGCGTGTCCAAATCTAGACACAGAGCAAAAGAGAAGGAGAAGATCAAGGTCAAGAGACAGAAGACCTACCTCCATCAGTCGATTTGGTGGACAAGCTCTTTCTTTCTGTCGATCGATCGATCGTCTGTCGTTAATAAAGCCCCTACAGCATTTGGTGGACAAGCTCTTTCTTTCTGTCGAAGATCAAGTTCTTTCTTTCTGTCGATCGATCGTCTGTCCTCCCTCTTCGATCGTCTGTCTTCCCTCTTCGATCGTCTGTCCTCTCTCTCTCTCTGTCTTCGATCTCGATCGTCTGTCCTCTCTCTCTCTCTCTCTGTCTCGATCGTATAATATATATATATAATTGAAGATAATTGATATCGTATAATATATATATAATTGAAGATAATTGATATATAATATAATATATCATATATAATATATATAATAAAATTTATAAATTATAATTTTTATCTTGTAAAATAAAATATTTAATTATTATTTCTTAAAATATCATATATAATAATAATTTTTGTAAATTATTATTTCTTAACTTTTTAACATATAATAAATAAAATAAATCATCCAATTATTTAAAAGAAATTTAATTAAATCATATATAATAAAATAAAATATAAAATAAAATAAAATATCTAATTTTTCTTTTTTATTTATTTTAACATATTTTATTATTCTTTATTTGTTATATATTTTTATTTATATATAATATATATATCATTTAAAAATAAAAATAATAAATTAACAATAACACATTATTTAAAAAATATAATAAATAAATAAAATAATTAATGTGTATTAAAATAAAAATATTTATAAAAAAATTAAAAAATTTGCCGTGTCCCCTGCCGTGTCCGTGTCCCCATTTTTTAGAAATTGCCGTGTCCCGTGTCCGTGTCCGTGTCCGTGTCCGTGTCCGTATGCGTGTCCATGTCCATGTCCGTGCTTCATAGGCTTGAACAAATAATGTGGAATGCATTTAACAGGTTTTGACTGATCTATTAAACATGACTTAAACTAAATAAATCAACCCACAAAAAAATAGTCCATTCTGATAGCCCACTTTATGGCCCAAAATACAAAATTATAGAACTGCCCAACTTAAAAATTTAAGAAAAACATAAAACAGTATTAAAAAATTAACAATTATTTTCCTAGGCAATTTTTGAGTTAGAATCTTACCAAATAACTATATTAGATCTTGTGTCTGGCTTCCTGGTCATTTATAATACTTCCTATACTTACCTTGCTTAATATTTGCATCAGTAATGCATACTACAGTTGTAGTATTGTGGAATTCACTTTTGCTAATTTAACTGCAATCATGAGGTGTCATTTATTACATGAATGTGTGTCAAATATATTTGTTGGCCATGATTCTTGGACTAAGTTGATGTTTTCTTAGTATCCATTCCTTCAAAATGACAGAATTTTGATTGCATTCTACATTGATTTCAGTGAAAGAGAAGGTTTGGTGCCTTTATCCCAACAAGAATGCACCAACAAAGTCGGTTCATGACCTTCAGTCAAGATTCTTCACCAGGTCAAGAATGCAAACTGAACATGTTTTTCTTTTTCTTTTTTAATTTAAAAAATCATGAATCATGCTGATTGTCTTTTCATACATTTGCAAATATATTTGATGGGAAAAAGTTCCTCATATACTATGTACATGAGCACCTCTGGGTTGTAGCTTTATTAAAGAAAAAAAGGCCCAAAAAAATTCTTTCAATCTTGGCCTATCAAATGGATTATGTGAAAATGAAGGTCTTTGATTTTCATTTTAATTCCAAGAAAGCCCTATTATAACCATTGGGAGTTGCCTATGTGAATTCTACTTTGCAGTTCGCTCTATCTCTGATATTTTTTTGAATCAAGCCTCGGCCATCATGCAAGACTTTATCCTTGGTCCATTGTGAGAACTGACAAGATAATTGACAGAAAATTTCAATTCATTTTGTAGGATCTTTTCTTTCCTTTTTTTTTCTTTCTTTCTTTTTGCTGTGTGTCATTAATGTAGCTTTGCTCTACTTAATGTGCAATTTCTTACTTCTTATTTCAGTTCAACAAGGTGGTAATTTTCATGTTGATTCTGCACAGACAAATGGAGATAAAACTCTGCACTTTGCTTTACTTGATGGTACATGGAACAACTCTGCTGCCATGTTCAGACGTTTGAAGGTCATACTGGAAACACTTAGTTTTTCCTACTTTTCCTAATAATGGTGTAATTATGTGTTTGGCAAAACTATATGCTTCTGTTTTCTCTGTGATCTTGACATTTGTCATGCCATATATTCCTGGTCCAGTGATCTCTTTTCCTGAGACATTCCCTTGAACCTCTAATGTATAACTGTGACAGCATACCCTTTCCTGAAATTTGTTAATATTTTGGTTATAAAAATCTATTAAACTCAATCAAGTCATTAAACACACAAAACCTTGAGTTCAGGAACTATATCTCTCGTGATTTTCTACAAATCTTAATTTTTTTTCTCTTCCTTTGTTTTCTTATCTTTTTGTTTTGTTTTTTCAACATACATTTAACATCATTTTAACTTGAAGTTTGGTTCATATTTTAATGGAGGCAACCTGACATTTAGCACTGGGCCTGTCACAGAGATAGGTCCAGGAAGGAATTTTTTTTTTTTCTATTGATTTTTTAGTCTCTTCTTGCCTATCTTCAAGTAAGGCATCCTTCTGTTTCCCACTGCAAACCCAGATTTATTATTATGAATAAAAAGAGGAATAAATTATAGAGTGAAGTGTTCCTCATAATTCACAACTCAAAATCATGAATAAATTCATTTGATCAACATAATAATGACAACTCAGGGTTGAGTTTAATAATCAGACAGAAAGGTGGCTTTCAGTAAATAACCCCTTTTTTAAAGCCATATCCTTATCATAACAAGTGTTTAGCCATAGTGGTTTAATTATTGCTTCATTTTATAATAAATTATGTTATGATATTTTTTCTTCATAATAGATTCATTTGATCAACGTAAGAATGAAAATAAGGGAAAACAGGATTTGTGGAATTCTAGCTGATTAAGACATTCATTCGAATCTCTAAAATTGTTTAGTGATCATGGAAAGGATTGTTGGTTTTTGAGGTTTTGCCAAGCACTGATACAGTTGCTTTTATTAATTTTGACAAGGCCATGTTTCGCTCTTTTTATTTATTTATTTTTGGAATTTCGAGGTGGTATGTGGAAAATATTCTGAATGTGGGTTGATAGGGGACCATCCATGTCAAAATTGGGATGCTACATTGGATTGACAAAGGGGTTTACATGATTAGATCAAGGATCATAAGATCTTATCGAAAAAGAAAATTACATAATAGTTTAATTTGAATAAAATTTATTGGAACATATACACAAAATAAGCCTAAACTATAATAAACAAGTGAAAATATTTCAAAAAATATAATGCTTTGTGTAAAATTTAAATATAATATTATGCAAGTAAAAGTTTGCATTTCATCAACAAAAATTGGAGAAGAAAAGTTTTATAATAGAACACTTTGCACTCTTCAACAGTGCATAAAAAGAAAACTAAATTTTTTTAGGAGATGATTTGGTTCCAATTCTAAATAATCAAGAACCGTTGATTATGGTTTGATTCATGGATTAAGGGTCAAAAGAATCGTAGTGAACTCAACCAAACCAAACTTTTCCCTATGTTGATTTTATTTTTTATAAACTAATTGTAGTTGGTAAAGTAAAAAATATTAAGGTGTTGAGAGGAGAAATCAAACCTTAGATTTCCAACTTAACCTTCACATGTATCAATCAATTGAGTTGTTCTTAATTTGTTAGAATCTCACACTAATAAATTAATATAACCAATATTTGTTTACACACATAAATATTATGACTTAAATTTAGTTTTTGACAAGTATTTAAGTAATAAATTTATATAGTTGCTTCTATGTTATGCTGCAATTAATTGATCTTCTATTGATAATTTTTTTTGAATTGGAATAGGTTAAAACCGTGGAACCAAACTGGTTTCTATGGTTTAATCACATAGTTTTAACTCTCTGATTCTGGTTTTAAATTTCCTGGAACCAAAAGGAATGGTTTTATCCCATTTCCTCTTTAAAACTGCACCAGTTTGGTTCGTGCACAACCCTATAAGAAAACATAAATAGAGTAAAAGATAAGGAATTCTCCAAGAAACCTAAATAAAGATACTCGAACAAATAAATAGATCTTAGGCTACATATGCATATATTATTTGTCTTTTATCTCTTTGTTTTGAGACAAAATAATTAATTCTGGACTAATTTCTTGTTGGTTGATACAGATTTATATAGAGGTTGACAAATTCGGGGAGGAATTAGTAAAGCATCCTGAGAAGTCATCGCCCTCATTATTTGTCACTATTAATGGTTTATTTTCAAAATTGGAGGCGTCAATTGGCCATTTTTATACAGTGTGTCAGGTCACTTCTCTCACTAATGACCTACTTTGTTTTCCTGCGGCTTTCCTTGTTGTAGTTGCAATTTACCTTTGTATTGTTTTCCTCTCTTTTCTTTTGTTTTTCTCTTTTGACTTCTAATTTTATTTATAAACATAAAGCATCAAAAGAAGGTAGAGCTACTTACCATTAATTTTGATGTACTTTTATACCATTTTCTGTTTGTGTAATTACTGTGCAGAGTGACTTTTCTGTTGATGGGAGCTATTCATTCCCTCTAATGTTTGAGAAATTTCCAGAAGTGAACCAAGAAGGCTCTCAATGGACAAATTGTGAGATTAGAGATGCTATCAACTTAATTTATGAAAATCTACACAAGCTGGATTCTTACTTAAATGTCATTGTAAGAGTCTGAACATTCTTACTTATGCTTTCTGATTTTTCTTCAAAGTTTGTGGTTGTGTTTTATTACTAAGAATTGTTTGTGGTTGTGTCATTGTAAGACTTTGGAAGGACTTATTAGCCAAGAAAAGTTTGAAAAATCTCGAGCCTATAGTCTTGATAAAAGGTTTTGTTGTTTTTTATCTGGTCACAAGTTTCCTCATTTATATTTTTTTACCTGTGCTACTCACTAATATAGCTATTTTGGTTGTGCTCTGATTTGCCTTTCTTAACTTTCAGCCACTTCCATTTTGTTCATGAGTTCGTAACTATACTGATGGACTCTGCAATTTTGTTTTTTGGGGGTATTGCCTTGGTTGTGGAAGGTGAGTGGTTTGTTGTTAGATTATGGATTGGTTGTGCTGCGACACTATTCTCTGTATCTAATTTTTCCTCTTTACTCCAGACATCAGGAGACTTCCTTGTGTACATGGGTCTCAATGCAAAGAATGAAATAGTGCACACCCTTGCATTTTTGGCCGGTGTTATGTTTTGGTCACAGGTGCACATATCAACCTTCTTTTTGATCTAAATATAATGAATGCCTGGTTTACTTGTTATGATGTGCCATATTCTGCTTTAAAAGTGAATTTCTTCAAATTTGTCTTTAGAATCATGTTAACTATATTTAAGCAGCTAAGAAGCTTTAGTTAGAACTTAGATGTGTATAATAAGTCAGCAAAAGTTGCAACACTTTTGTTACAAGATTAATATCTAAACAGTTGGAGACGTTAGATCTAGAGAAAGCATCTCGTTCGCATATCCCACTTCCTTAGCTGGAAAGGAACAATCTAACACATAGTCCTAAAAAACACACACATTATGAGTACCCTGAAAAGTGCAACCTCCATGTACTACTCAACTTTTGCTTGGTTTCTTTTTATTTGGTTTTGATTTGTGACACCAGCAACACATCAATGACCCTTTGCAATTTTTTGCTAATGAAGACTATTTATCGTTGAAACTGTTCCTTAAAATTTATGGCTTGTATGTTTGTGGGGGTAAAACCAATTCATCTTATAGGTGGGACTTTTCCTAATTACTCATTTTCAATCTCAACTTCCCAATTAATCATTTTACGTCCAGCCACAGACAGTTTCATGAATAAAGAAATGAATACTTTGTCTTTGAATAAATGGTCCCTTGATTCTAGTTGCTAGATTAAGGAATTACATGTTTGGTTCTTTTTATTTTTAAAGAATCTATATAAGATGTTGTACAAATATTTCTTGTTTAAATTATTGATTGAGATGCCAATTTCTTTAAATCATCTTCAAATCTAATTAAGGCAGGTCAAAATTTTCTTCAACGTTCTTTTTAAATTTCATCAAAACACTGGTAGTCTAATATAAGATGTTGTACATATATTTGTTGGTAGTCTACTAGGCACTCTGGACTTATAAAACTGTAACTTACCATGTCCATCAAAATTTGAATTTGCACACTAATTGGGAGTTTAATTGTTATTTTCTTTAGTCAAACTTTTGTTGCTTATTTCCTGTGCCTTTGTTCCTTGGTGTTCCATTTGTCAAATAGATTTTTTTTTTTTAACTTCTATCCTGTGATTATTTGCCATCTTATCTTTTTGGTCTCTTCCTAACAAACCTGCTCTTTCATCACCCAGGATTGGATGTATACTTCTTTCTGTTGGACATGGTGAATTCCATGGTGAAGTGATGCATACTCTGAAGTTTGTTGTGAACCAGTCAGACTACACTGTGCATACATTAAGAAATGTCACAGAGTATCTATTACTTGCGAAAACCATTAATATGGTCCAGGTTTTTCTTCCTTCAAATGACAAAGATGAAATTGACAAGTTGAATGCAGATTTATATACTGCAGTAGATACACTGAGCTAGAAAACAATTGAAAATTCTGAAACAATACACAGAGTCTTCAATACAGTGTATGAGTTCACAACCTAGGTATTATCAACAAATTTAGATTTTGTATTGACCTCACAATGTTGACCGGCAAAAAACCTTAATTGCAGGCGATCGGCACTGATCATTATTGCTGTGTTGATGCTTCTTCTATCTCTTATTGGTCTTGGTACGTATCATTGGAAATTCACATTGATGATTTCTTGCATGTGGCTCTTATTCACTGCTTTCCTCTTATTAAATTTATTTTTGTTGTAGTGCTATACATTCTGGGGCACAAACATGCAATTCAAATGTAAGATTTCTCTTGTTAAAATTTACTTTTTGAAAGCTAAAATCTTGTTAAAACAGGTGTTTAACTTTTTAGTTTATTCATATGCATCAGCGGTTTCTGAATTTATTTGTGTTTTCATTTTTCAGGTCAGAATTTTTTTGGAGAGATGCAAAATATGATCCAAGAATTAAAGAACTTAGTTTTTTAAAGTTTTTTTTTATTTTTTAATTTATGTAAGTACAGTTAATTTTTTTTATTTAATTCCTTTGTATATACTTTTGAATTTTTAATTTTAATTTATGAAATATATGACGTTATTCTATTCAATATGTGGTTATGATTCAAAATATAGTATATATTGTGTATTACATTCTTCAAATGTGCATACAAAAATAATATTGATTATTTTTCAAATATGTCGAACCCTTTTTTTATCACAGATTTTATTAGTTATTAATCACACTTAAAAGATGTGATCTAAATGTTATTAATCACACTTAAAAGGTGTGATCTAAATGTTATTAATCACACTTAAAAAGTGATTAAAAATGATATTTTTTAATCACACTTCCAAAGGTGTAATCTAAATATTTTTAATCACACTTAAAAGATGTGATGTAAATATTTTTAATTAAGTGTGATTTAAATGTTATTAATCACACTTAAAAAGTGATTAAAAATGACTTTTTAATCACACTTCCAAAGGTGTGATCTAAATATTTTTAATCACACTTAAAAAGTGTGATTAAAAATGACCCCTTTTAATCACACCCCCAAAGATCACACTTTAATAAAATTTAAAAAGTGTGATTAAATAATATACATAACACAAAAAAATTGTGATATTTATCTGTTTTTGTAGTAGTGAAAACCCTAGAAAATCTCCACAAAAATTTGAATCGTCAAGTTCATCCTCACGTAATCTCCCACAAAATATCAATATGATCTTTAGCTGCCAAATTCAAAACAATGTATATTATAAACAAGGGTAAGACAGGTATTTTACACTCTAAAATAACATTGAGGGACCTTAGGCATCAAAAATTATTATTGTGGACCTCTTCTCATACCAAAAGTTGGGTAGGGATCTTAGACCAATTTCCCCATCTAATTATGGTGAAATTTATTATATCAATATTGTGCTCATAAATATGACATTACAGCTTTCTCTAATTGAACTATTTTGCATGGAAAAAAAAAATTTGTTTGGAAAATAGGGCATGTTTGGTAAGTTCAGAAAAGTGCATGGGTGAGCTTTCAAGCTTAAATCACTCTTTTTCAATATAGCATAATGTTTCATTGTTTATCTTAGTATTTTGAGGCAATTTGGGAGCTTGTTAAAAAAAGTAGTGTTTTGACTTTTTAGTTTTTTAACACAAAAAAGTTACCAAAAAATCAAAAAAATCAAAAAATTAGTTTTTTTTTTTATCAATTTCTCAAAACACCACCTAATGTATCAATCTAATTATGGTGAAATTTATTATATCAATATTGTGCTCATAAATATGACATTACAGCTTTCTCTAATTGAACTATTTTGCATGGAAAAAAAAAATTTTGTTTGGAAAATAAGGCATGTTTGGTAAGTTCGGGATATTTTGTTTTTACAATAGTATGTTTATGGAAAAATTGAGTGAGGTCTGTTTTTAATTGTATAGGATCATCTAAAAATTATTTTTTATTTTTTATGTTTTAAATATAATAATTATGTATTTCCATAACTAAAAAATGTACAAACCACCACGTGGTAAGTCTGATCTATCAGTTAAATTTTTCAATATTATCATTACAAATTTAATTTTATAAAAGAAAAATGCGAACGTGTTATTTCAAAATGAGGGACATATATGATTACAATGTTTTTTAAGGAGAGACTTTAAGAGCAAGTTTAATTCATGTGGGTTATGTCTAAAAAAATGATGTGAAATGGTTTATTTTTGTGTTCCTGTAATCATTTTTGGAGAAGTTTCAATACACCGATGTGTTTCTATAACCTATTTTTCTTCCTAATTGGTTGCAAATACGAGAGGATACTTTGGAAGATGGAGGTGAAAAAATTGAGTCAAAGAAACACAAGAAGAAGAAGAAGAAGAAGAAGAAGAAAAAGAAGGATAAGGGAAAAAACAAAAAACAAAAGGTTTGTTGCCATTGACCATTTCATCCTAGTCAAATCAAAATTGTAACCTTTGCTTAGTCTTTAATGTTTTTCTATTGCAGTCATTAAAGGACACTACAGATGCTGTAGTGAAACGGTCTAAAAAAAAGCTAAAATTGTGATTCAAATAGAATTCAATTCCAACTGTTTGTCTGAAGGCATATTGAAGGGTTTACAAACTGATTTATCAGAGCATCTGCTTTTGCTTTTGATTAGAACAGACACTATTCCAATGAATTTTCAAGGAGTTTTTTTTTTAATTAGTTTTTTCAATTTGTTTTTTTTTTAGAATTTATTTGATGCAAATGATTCAAAACCCTAATGATTAAATTCTTGAGTTGTGCAAGTCAATCTATTCTTCTGGTTCTTTGTTAAAGTGGATTTGTACCTAGAAACTTCTTACAATGTTTTCCATATGGTGTTTTGGTTGAGTCCATTACCTCATTTCCATTGAATGATTGTTGTGTTGTGTCAATTTTCTAAGGAATTTCATAACATTCTCTTAAATGTGTCTCAATAGGATATTTAATTGTTGGTTAATATTTCAAACATTCGTTGGTTGTCTTGTTTAGGTCCTCACTCTCTCTACTAAACAACCAAATGTAGTTTGACTTCTTGTGTTTATACTCACAGCCTCATGGGCCATAATGATCCAGGCTCATATGGTAGGGTCGGCCTAAATTTTTTGAGACCCAAAGCAAACTCAGAAATGGGGCTCAACTTTAAATTTTTTTTAAAGAATATATATTGGTAAAATATTTAAAATCTTTAATTTATTTTACAAATTACATTCCACTATTCCAGAATGCACGATTGATCACAATTCAAACTTTCTTTTTTTTTTCAAAATAAAAATACATAATAATATTAATATTCTTTATAATATTATTTTCTTTTAATAATAATATTTTTCTTTTATTGATTGATCTTCATTGCCTTAATAATAAATTTTTCCTTCATCTTCATTGCCTTATAAAATTATTTTCCTTTAATGATAAAATTTTCCTTCATCTTCTTCGTTCCCCTATATCTATATATACATATTGTTTTGCATAGCTAATTACACTGAAATCATACACAACAAACAAAGAGAAAGAGTAATAGAAAGAGAGACACTGGTAGACCGGGCGGACGACCAACGAATGTTTGGCCGCTCAATTGGCCTATGCAAAATTTTTACAATTTTTCTTCTTGAGCTGGTCATCCAAGGAGTCGATCGACCAGTGTAATTTTTTTATAAACTTTTACCTTGAGGCGGTCATCCGGAAGGACATTGGGGAGACATTCGGCGGTAAAAATTCAACGGCAATGAACAGTAATTTGATGAAAGGTATATTAGTCTTTAGTTTAATGAAAGAAAAGTGAAATCTTATATTTGATACCGATTTGATGAAACCGTTGGAGTTGAAAAAGGAATCATTTTTCATCAAATTTAAATTTGATGATAAATTTGATACATGGTTGAAGATGGTCTTATAAGTCAATTTATTTATTCTATTTACTTAAAAAAAAGTTAATTAATAGTATTTTATTGTAATTTAAATCATAACTTATTGGGGAAATTATCAGAAAGTCCCATTTCACAACCTGTTGCACTATATGGTCCCACGTTTTTTTTATTAGATTGGCAAGTCCTACTGCTGTGTTCTTTTAGTCAGCCAAGTCCCTTTTTGAATTTTTTGGATTGTTACTGGACGAATTTGTCCTTTTTGTCAATTCCCCCAATTAAAAAGCCAAAATGCCAAAACAAAACCAACCACATAATTTGTCTTTAAACAGAGGGTATTGGTAATTTATAATTGTATCATCACATCAGTCCTCTCGAAGCAGAGAGAACGTGAAATGGAAGCGACGATTGGGAAATTCTTCGAGTCGGTGGGCAATTTCTTCAGCGGTGGCGATGAGATTCCTTGGTGCGATGGCGACATCGTCTCTGTATGTATCTGTTTTCGTCTCGAATTCCATAATCATTGATCTTCTTCTTCAGCATGTCATTGATTTGCTTGCTCACTTTTATCCTAACCTTGCTTCGTTTGTATTCGACGACCAATTGCTTTGGAAATGGAAATTAGGCAGTGTGGTCCTTCACTTACGGAGCAGTGTGGTACTTCGTGTTCACACTCACACATCTAGTTCACACACACATCTACTTCGCCCATACTTCGAAACATTAAAACAATATTAGTACGTTTTATTCGGTAACGTGAAACACAGGCACCCTTACTTGTGTTCGACCCACATCACAAAAAAAAAGAAAAAAGAATGTGTTTAATTACTTATGTTCACGTCACAACCCACGTCACAAAAAAAAAAAAAAAAAAAAATGGTGTCACATTACTTGTGTTCACGTCACAACCCACGTCCCATGTTTTGAGTGTTACACACTTACTAAATTAAAAAAAGTATTAGTGTGCTTTTTTGATCAGCATTACATACAAACACCCATTTACGTCATGGAAAAAATAAAAATAAAAAATTGTCAAATTCACGTCACAACCCACGTCACAGAAAAAGAGTAGTATTACCTTTTTTTGGAACGTGAATCTCACACACCCCTTCCCATAAATACATGCGGGTCTACAAATTCAAATTAACACTTTAATGGCAAAATAGTAAACAAACAACCCAAAGGACTAAACGGTTTAAAAGAAAACAATTAGGACCACATGATCTACAAGATGATAAAATGGGATTTATTGGTCAATTCCCCTAACTTATTTGGGTTTTTTTTTTAAAACTTATTTTGCCAAAATAATTAAGATTTTCTTTAATTCATAGGTTTTTTAATTTATTTGAAAGCTTTCAATGTGTTTGTACAAAAATCTTATATATATTTTTGTTTTGAATTATAAATTTTAATGATACTCTGAATATTTTTACAACAAAAAAGTAATGTAACAACTTTTTAATTCTTTTAAGTTAATAATTTACAATTTTATAATTACAAAAATTAATTTATAATTGATACCGGGGGGGGGGGGGGGGTGTTGGGTAAAGATTGTGTGAACGATATAAATATTTTGATTGGTGTAAAATAATAAGCCTACCATTCTAGACGGAGTTATTACATTTTTTTTGTATGAGATCTATATATTTGAGTCAATCATATCATGTGTATTGTTTGTACACTAAAAAATGTGTGAATAAATTTATTTTCGTACTCATATGTACTCACAAAAAATGGTGTGTCTTAGATTCAACTTGTATATAAAAAATAAATCAAAATACATGAAAAAATTTCATTGAATGAGACACAAGTGAGACAAAAAATGAGTGGCACGGAGGTGGATCTTGTACGTAGAGGTAGAATCCATCTTTTATTTCACATTTGTGTCCCCAAATCAGCCTTTTAAAGATAAAAAATAAAATAAAAATAAAAGACCCAATTTATTGCAGTGCACATTCTGGGTTATTAATTTTAATTTTATTTTTTTTGTGTGTGAATGATGAGGCCTTACGCTTTTTCTTTTTTTCTTTTTTGTGGTTGAACACAATGAGGCCTTACGCTTGAGAAGAAAAAACATGATATTAAATTTTTTTATTCAACTTTTATGTAATTGGGTCTTATTCTAAAATGAATCGAGATGACATTAATTTTTCTAGTTGAATCAGCATTCTCTATGGTCCACTTAGTGGAATGGATCATCTAGTTTTGTCCATGGATTTTACCACATATTCAGTTCAATTTTTAAATCTGTGTGCAATTCAATTATAAGAATATGGAAAATGTTTGGTAGCTCAAATTTTGTGGCTCAAAAGTGGCTCAAATGGCCAAAACGACGTCGTTTTGGTCATTTTTATGTTGTTTTGTACTCAAAACGACGTCGTTTTGGCCATTTGAGCCACTTTTGAGCCACAAAATTTGAGCTACGTAGCGGGGTCGTAAAAATATTAGATTTGATTCGATACTCATCTCACATGAGTTTATGGTATTAGTCTTCAAAATTGTACTCATTGTTAATATTTTTAAAGGTAAAAATAATAAATTACTGTGACTATAATTATCAGATTAATTTAAAAAAATTCATTCACAATTTATGCATGAATAAAATAGATCATCAGAATAAACTTTATGGATGTATCATTGGACGGCCTATGAGAATATTATATGTTGGAGAGAATCCACTCTATTTTAATACATATGTAACATTGGTGAATGAGACGAGAGTGTGGATGGTGAGTAATCCCTACTAGGCTTCGTTCGGCGAAATGCATTTATAGTTAAAAAAAAATTAAAAATCATTATAAATTATCATATTATTATCTTTATCTTATTATAATGTTTTTGTAAAAAAATAATAAATTAATTAAAACATTTAATTTCTAAATGGGCTTAAATGTGGAAAATTATTTTGGTGGTCTGGTATTTCATTGGGGTTTTTTACCCTGGAAACCAGGAAAATCTAATTGGTAGCTTTTGCAAAAACCTGTAAAAAGTGGGATTGAAAATATCAAAAAACTGCATGTGTGAGCTTTCAAGCTTAAATCACTCTTTCTCAATATAGCATAATGTTTCATTGTTTATCTTAGTATTTAGGCCTCGTTTGGCAAGTGCCTTTTTTAGCCAAAAAAATCAAAAAGTTACTAAAAAAATCAAAAAGTCAACAATCCATACCAAAAATTCAAAGATTATCTTTTCTCTCTACTTTTTGCACATCTTTTCGTAAAAAGTCAAAAAGTCATCCCAAACATATTAATTTTTTTTATATCACATTTTAGCTAAAAACTAGAAGTTACTAAAAAAGCCTGTTCCCAAACGAGGCCTTAGAGGCAATTTGGGAGCTTGTTAAAAAAGTGATTTTTTGACTTTTTAGTTTTTTAACACAACAAAAGTTACCAAAAAATCAAAAAAATCAAAAAATTAATTTTTTACCAATTTCTCAAAACACCACTTAATGTATCAATCTAATTATGGTGAAATTTATTATATCAATATTGTGCTTATAAATATGACATTACAGCTTTCTCTAATTGAACTATTTTGCATGGAAAAAAAAAATTTGTTTGGAAAATAGGGCATGTTTGGTAAGTTCGGGATATTTTGTTTTTACAATAGTATGTTTATGGAAAAATTGAGTGAGATCTGTTTTTAATTGTATAGGATCATCCAAAAATATTTATTTTTTATGTTTTATGTTAAATATAATAATTATGTATTTCCATAACTAAAAAATGTACAAACCACCACTTGGTAAGTCTGATCTATCAGTTAAATTTTTCAATATTATCATTACAAATTTAATTTTATAAAAAAAAAATGCGAACGTGTTATTTCAAAACGAGGGACATATATGATTACAATGTTTTTTAAGGAGAGACTTTAAGAGCAAGTTTAATTCATATGGTATTTTGGTTGAGTCCATTACCTCATTTCCATTGAATGATTGTTGTGTTGTGTCAATTTTTTAAGGAATTTCATAATATTCTCTTAAATGTGTCTCAATAGGATATTTAATTGTTGGTTAATATTTCAAACATCCGTTGGTTGTTTTATTTAGGTCCTCACTCTCTCTTCTAAACAACCAAATGTAGTTTGACTTCTTGTGTTTAGACTCACAGCCTCATGGGCCAGAATGATCCAGGCCCATATGGTAGGGTCGGCCTAAATTTTTTGAAACCCAAAGGAAACTCAAAAATGGGGCTCAACTTTAAATTTTTTTTAAAGAATATATATTGGTAAAATATTAAAAATCTTCAATTTATTTTACAAATTACATTCCACTATTCTAGAATGCACGATTGATCACAATTCAAACTTTTCTTTTCTTTTTTTCAAAATAAAAATACATAATAATATTAATATTCTTTATAACATTATTTTCTTTTAATAATAATATTTTTCTTTTATTAATTAATCTTCGTTGCCTTAATAATAAAATCTTCCTAAATCTTTATTGCCTTATAAAATTATTTTCCTTAAAATTTTCCTTCATCTTCTTCGTTCCCTATATCTATATATACATGTTGTTTTGTATAGCTAATTACACTGAAATCATACACAACAAACAAAGAGAATGAGTAACAGAAAGAGAGACATCAATGGCATTCAAAACTTTTTTGTCCCGTATCACATCATCTTTCAAAATCCGCCGTTCCTAAAATCCGTCCAGCATTCCTATCCAACCCTCCCCACAGCCTCTCTTCATTGAGCCGGCCACCCCGCTCCCTTTCAAAAAACCCCGCCGCTCCTTCAAGCACCACCTCTCCTCCTTCTTAGGCTGTGGATTCCGCACACACGAAGGCGACCTCCCCGAATCACCGCCATGCAAGTGGGACGAGACGCCACGTCGTGACTACAACTCCTCCATCTCCAGCGATTCCAACGACGAACTCTTCCCTCCTCCTCCTCCGCCGACACGACACCCTATCACCCCTTTCATCTCCGGCGATTCCGACGAGGAGCTCTTCCCTCCTCCTCCTCCTCCTCCTCCGACGCCGACACGACACTCTATCACCACTGCCTTGGCCGACACTGGTTTGTGTGGTTACGAGTGTGACGATGAAGAAGAAGAGATGGTGACACTTTCACTAAATCGCAAGAAGAAGATGAAGAAGATGCTACCGTCATTTCTGGCAGAGGTACATGCATTAAACTGGGTTTAATTTTAATTAATTAACTTCAATTATCACTTAATTTTGATTAATTGTTTCTAATTAGTTTGATTAATAATTTTGTGGGGGTTGAAGAGATCGAAGATGGAAGGAGGGAGGAGTCTGTTGGAGAGGTGCGATAAGCTGCTACACAGCAGAGCGGAGATGACGAATGGGACTGAGTTGCAACCGAGTACAGTGTCGGTACTCGACTCGTCGTTCTACAAGGATGAGTCGTCCTCTCCATCGCCTGTCATGAAACGCAGCACAGAGTTCAAAGGTACGTAAGTCTCTCACAAATTTTCTAGTAATTAATTATCCAACGAGTTTATTTAATACTGTAGTCAGATGGCGTCTTCACTGCCATGTCGTGGTTTGACTCAGAGGGCCGAGCCTAGTCGTCGGTTGTTCGTTTGGTTATGCTTTAGGGGTTTGGGGATACTGCTGCCGCCAAAGAGTCCGGATCCTCTCCTTGAGCCCTCTCCTTGAGTCCCTCATTGAGGGGCCTTCAGGTCCACTTTGAGGCCCAATTTTGATAATCTGAACCGTTCACATTTTAATATTTATTCAGTATAACATACCTGTAAAAAATCAAGTTGATCGGATATCAGAAAGTATGTGTTCAGAAAATTAGGACTACAAACTATTTTTTAATAAACAGTTTTCGAACACATACTTTCTGATATCCGATCAACTTGATTTTTTACAGGTATGTTATATTGAATAAATATTAAAATATGAACGGTTCAGATTATCAAAATTGGGCCTCAAAGTGGACCCAAAGCCCCTCAAGGAGGGACTCAAGGAGAGGATCCCAATTCGCCCCCAAAGGGCAGCAGGTACTGCAGCGCCTTCAAACGGCACAGTTTTGACAATTTTTTTTATTTTTTTTTTGGTATTTTTTATTTTTTTATTTTTAGGCGTACAGTCACTAGGCATTACTTTGTTAATTACACAACTTTTTGGATTTCACATTTTTGACACTTCTTTTTTTTTTTTTTTTTTTTTTTCATTTAGACGTACAGTCACAAGGCATCACTTTGTTAATTACACACAACCTTTTAGATTTTGTTCATTACTTATAGAGAATTTAAAATATGTATATACAGTATTTATATAATTCTCAATACAAAAAAGTGTTTCACAATTTACCCACTTATTAAGGTATTAATATTATTTAATTACTTGATTTCAAATTTTCTATATTTATTTTTAAAATTAGCATAATAAAATATTTAAAATTTTATGGTTAATATTGCAATTTTTTGTTATGTCAATTTATTAAGAAATTATATATTTTGTGGTTGATATGAAATTTTGTGATAGGGTGCATATTGTTTACACCCTTACCATTCATTCTTGATTCATTATAAAAATAATTATAATATTATAAATAAAATTATTGTAAAAGAATAGCAATTCGACTTCATTCTATTTTACCCTAGTGAAAGGATTAATAATTCCATAAATTAGTGAGATAACCATTATTTTGGATTCATTTTTTTTTTCTTTCATACTTGAAATTATGATCTTCAATCCCTCTCAATATTAAAAATTTGTCAATTTTGTCAAATTGAATATCTATCGTACATGTAATTTGATTTAGATAATTTGCAATTAAACACGAGATTGTAAATTTATGGACTAACAATTCTAATCCTATACTATAATCTTTGTAATCAAACATGCTCTCAATGTTTAGAATTCGATATGTTGTGCATGCGTGAAATTATAATATAGTGTATTTACCTGTAACAATATTTTATAAATTATTATGATATTGTGATACCTTATTAGTCAGAAAGGATGAATTATGGATATAATATTCTTCTCATGTATTATTTTAATTATGCCTACTCACTAACTTATTCATAAGTGACAACTTTATTTTCTCAAACATCGTAACTAAGTTACAAATTTTTACAATATCCATCATAAAATTTTAAACATTTTATAATGAAAATTTTAAAAATAAATCTGGACAATTTGAAACCAATTAATTAAATAATATTAATACCTTAGCAATTGGGTAAATTGTGAAACAGTTTTTTGGTATTGAGAATTATAAGTAAATATATATATATTTTTATTCTGTACAAGTAAATATTAATTTTGTTCTCTATCTGAACGTATAACTCTTTATCTTTAGTTTTTCTTTTTCTTTTTTAAATTTTTTTTTATCAAAACTGTGCCGTTTGAACGCATCGCAGTACCTGCTGCCCTTTAGGGGCAACAGTAACCCCAAACCCATGCTTTAGTGAACCTACTCATTAACTAAAAAAAATAATAATAAAATAAAAATTTTGTTAAGTCTATGCATAAGAATTTATTTATGAAGGCAAAATTATGGACTTGCTAAGAATTTGTCAATTTTAGCCTTAATTACTAGGAGAATGAAATGTTTTGATCGAGTACATATAGTGATGTCAATTCCTATGTAATCAGATGAACTAGGAGAATTTGAAGAAGATATGTGGAGTCCTGCGATCTTGCCCATTCAATCAAAATGCGAAGACAAATCAGACGACTGTGATTTCGTCTACATTTCAGAGATCCTTCGAGCTTCCAATTACCTCCTTGAAGACTATGATATATTCCAATGGTTAGAGAAGCAACAGTATCTCGAAGGGAACGATACCTCTGGAGTCTCCAGCCTCCGAAGAAAGCTTATCTACGACACTGTCTCTGAAATTCTCGACAGGGACAGAGAAATGTCAAATTCCAGTATCGGAAAGCCTTCATTGCATCAAATTTGGTCAGAATTTCAGAGAATTAGAGAACGTGACACTGCAGAGGACTTGCCACGAAAGGAATTGTTAGGAGATGCAATCAGCGGGTGGGGAGATTGTCCGGTGGAAATGTCGGAGGCGACGTTCGACATTGAACGGATGATATTCAAAGATCTGGTCGGCGAAACAATTGGAGATCTGGTGGCATTTGCCGGGAATAGAAAATCTCGGCGCGTTGTAGGAAATTCATTTTCTGATGCAAAGGGCATAGGGAAGATGACGAGTGGGACTGAGTTGCAAACGAGTACAGTGTCGGTACTCGACTCGTCGTTCTAACAAGGGACGAGTCGTCCTCTCCATCGCCTGTCATGAAACGCAGCATAGAGTTCAAAGGTACGTAAGTCTCTCACAAATTTGCTAGTAATTAATTATCCAACGATTTTATTTAATACTGTAGTCAGATGACGTCTTCACTGCTATGTTGCGGTTTGACTCGGAGGGCCGAGCCTAATCGTCGGTGAATACTACTGCTTCATGACATGAAACAAAAAGCATTATTATAGTTTATTTGGTGTTGTTAATAACATTAATTATTATCAGGGCACATGCAAGCCATGTTCCCATCCCATCATCAACTAGTATGTATATTTGCTTAGAACTTTTCAACCAATTTCTTAAAAAAAAAAAAAATAGTTTGTCTTGAAAAGAAAAATTATATAGCCAATGGATTGGCTATATGTTCTCTTGTTGTGAATGTTGTAAATTGCTACTAACTAAAATAAAGGGTCGCAATATGAACTATAGCATGGTTTTTTAATGGGACTATTACAATTAAGGTAAAAATATATATATATATATTTATATGTATTATTTACCAGCTAGTTCATTAAATAAAAAAAATAATAAAATAAAAATCTTGTAAAGTCTATGCATAAGAATTTATTTATGAAGGCAAAATTATGGACTTGCTAAGAATTTGTCAATTTTAGCCTTAATTACTAGGAGAATGAAATGTTTTGATCGAGTACAAATAGTGATATCTGTTCCTATGTAATCAGATGAACTAGGAGAATTTGACGAAGATATCTGGAGTCCTGCCATCTCGCTCATTCAATCAAAATGCGAAGACAAATCAGACGACTGTGATTTCATCTACATTTCAGAGATCCTTCGAGCTTCCAATTACCTCCCTGAAGACTATGATATATTCCAATGGTTAGAGAAGCAACAGTATCTCAAAGGGAACGATACCTCTGGAGTCTCCAGCCTCCGAAGAAAGCTCATCTATGACACTGTCTCTGAAATTCTCGATAGGGACAGAGAAATATCAAATTCCAGTATCGGAAAGCCTTCATTGCATCAAATTTGGTCAGAATTTCAGAGAATTAGAGAACGTGACACTGCAGAGGACTTGCCACGAAAGGAATTGTTAGGAGATGCAATCAGCGGGTGGGGAGATTGTCCGGGTGGAAATGTCGGAGGCGACGTTCGACATTGAACGGATGATATTCAAAGATCTGGTCGGCGAAACAATTGGAGATCTGGTGGCATTTGCCGAGAATAGGAAATCCTCGGCGCATTGGTTTACTGATGCGAAAGGCATAGGGAAGCCTTTTTAGTTTTTGTTTTTAATGTTTTCTGTGTGTCTCAGTTGCACTTGTGTTTTAAGTTTTATTTTTGTTTTTGCCATTTTCTTTATGTTTATTTTTTTTAAAATTTGGAAATCTGGTATTTCGTTGGGGTTTTTAACCCTGGAAACCAAGAAAATCTAACTGGTAGCTTTTGCAAAACCTGTAAAAAGTGGGATTGAAAATATCAAAAAAGTGCATGTGTGAGCTTTCAAGCTTAAATCACTCTTTCTCAATATAGCATAATGTTTCTTTGTTTATCTTAGTATTTTGAGGCAATTTGGGAGCTTGTTAAAAAAGTAGTTTTTTGACTTTTTAGTTTTTTAACACAAAATAGTTACCAAAAAACCAAAAAAATCAAAAAATTAATTTTTTACCAATTTCTCAAAACACCACTTAATGTATCAATCTAATTATGGTGAAATTTATTATATCAATATTGTGCTCATAAATATGACATTACAGCTTTCTCTAATTGAACTATTTTGCATGGAAAAAAAAAATTTTGTTTGGAAAATAGGGCATGTTTGGTAAGTTCAGAAAAGTGCATGTGTGAGCTTTCAAGCTTAAATCACTCTTTCTCAATATAGCATAATGTTTTTGAGGCAATTTGGGAGCTTGTTAAAAAAAGTAGTTTTTTGACTTTTTAGTTTTTTAACACAAAAAAAGTTACCAAAAAATCAAAAAATTAGTTTTTTACCAATTTCTCAAAACACCACCTAATGTATCAATCTAATTATGGTGAAATTTATTATATCAATATTGTGCTCATAAATATGACATTACAGCTTTCTCTAATTGAACTATTTTGCATGGAAAAAAAAATTTGTTTGGAAAATAGGGCATGTTTGGTAAGTTCGGGATATTTTGTTTTTACAATAGTATGTTTATGGAAAAATTGAGTGAGATCTGTTTTTAATTGTATAGGATCATATAAAAATTATTTTTTATTTTTTATGTTTTAAATATAATAATTATGTATTTCCATAACTAAAAAATGTACAAACCACCACGTGGTAAGTCTGATCTACCAGTTAAATTTTTCAATATTATCATTACAAATTTAATTTTATAAAAAAAAAAAATGCAAACGTGTTATTTCAAAATGAGGGACATATATGATTACAATGTTTTTTAAGGAGAGACTTTAAGAGCAAGTTTAATTCGTGTGGGTTATGTCTAAAAAAATGATGTGAAATGATTTCGGAGAGGGGCCTATTGTGGGAGTCCCCAAATTTAATCTACAGGGGCGCAGTAGTGGTCCGTTTCATTTGCAAATTTAGAGGTCATTTGGGATTTTTCCTTAAGTATTTCATTTACTTGTTTTCAATAAAATTAATTTAGTTTTTTAAAATTTACTCCACTAGATGAACCAATTTGTTTTAAAAAAATTTAAAAAACTTTCACTATTGACAAAGGAAGGAAGAAACAGTTGATTTTTTTTATTTTTTTATTTTTTTACTTTTCTTATTTTTAATGATTTTTTTTTAATTCCTTTATACTACACTAACTGGGAAAAAATTGACATAAATTCATAAAAAAGATTATTAAAACAAAAAAATTATTAAAAAAAAAAATTGACTATTTTAATTGGAGGCCAAATGAAACCATAGTGAAAGTTCAAGAGGAAAAAGAACCGAATTGAAATTGTCTTAAGATTTTTGTTGTGACAATTCAAACAAGGTAAAGCATGAGAAAAATAAGAGACACATTAGTGCTTCTTGCTCTGAAAGTCTCGGTCTCAGGAGAGACTTTCGGGTGTCAAGGGTGAGTCACTCTAGTCTCTTGTATGCCGGTTACATAAAATATATGACATCATTTATGTTGTGTTTTTTATTAATGAAAAATTATACTCCCTCCGTCCCAAAATAATGGTCCATTTTGGGGAATCCAACTTTTTTTGGTAGTACAATTATTGCATTTGAAAAAAGTTGATTTTCCAAAGTTATCCTTTTGATAGTACATTTTTTGGGAATATCAATGTCATAATTGTACTTTTTATATTGTTTATTAATTTAAAAGAAGGGCAAAATAGGAAATTTATATTATTTTTGTACTTGATTTTTAAAGAGGAACTAATATTTTGGGACAATGAAAAATGGAATAAGAGACTAATATTTTGAGACGGAGGGAGTAATATATGTTAAGCAAGTCAGTTTATATTCTAACTAGCTAATAAAATATACTGACGTGGTTCTACCCATAAAGATTTTTGATACATCATTATTTAAAAGTACTATTTTAACAATGTATGCTATAAGATATTTTAGGACTACTCATTAATTATCACGATTAAAAGAGGCAACAAGACATGGTGGGTTGAGTTGGGTTTGTAATATTCCATTCTCAACCCTTACCATATCAAAGCGGGAACATCCTTCCTTTGTCTATTGTTAATGGATCAGCCTCCTCTCCAGCCATCCGGGTGTCCGGCCCCGTCCAGCCACGGGCGACCGGCCGGTTGACCGGCCGGTCAACCGGTAAAATTAAATATATATATATTTTTTTTTGAACGGGACAACCGGTTGGTTGACCGGCCGGTCGACCGGCCGGTCAACCGGTAATGTGAATTTTTTTTTTTTTAAAAAAAAAAAAAATATTTTTGGGACACCCGGTTGGTCGACCGGCCGGTCGACCGGCCGGTCAACCGTGGCTGGACGGGGCCGGACACCCGGATGGCTGGAGAGGAGGCTGATCCATTGTTAATTCTTAATCATTGAGATTCATGAACAATTTGGATTTTTAGGGGACCCTATCTTTTTCTCCTCTGAAACAAATCAAAATGATTGAGCTTTTTCTATTTGGAATTATGTTAAGTCTAATTTCTATTATTTTTGCATATTTACAATATAAACGCAATAATCAATTGAACGTTTAGTTAATCAACAATTTTCTTTTTACTTTTTTCTTTTTTAAATCCAAATCATGGAGAGCGGAATAAGGTTGGGAATGATTAATTTTATAACTCTAAAAATGACTATACTTACAAATTTATGTCAAAAAAAGAGTTTGTAATAAGTAGACAAAAATGAATTCTTAGCCTTTGTTTGGGATGTGGGTTGACTTTTTGACTATTTTAGCTTAGAGCTAAAAAGTGTTGTTTGGAATAGGTTTTTTAATTTTTTTGACTTTTATGAAAGAAAAAATGAAATGATTATAGTTTAGATGTAACATTTTATCTTATTTAATTAAAATAGCCAATTTTATTTTATATAGCTATTTTAGTCCAAATAAGGATGCCAAACATAATCTTAATAGCTTTATTTTGAATCTTGTTCATTATTGTGAGCCTTTGAAAGAGTCTCCTCTCTATGCCTATTCTTCGATTCATTACTTCCAAAAACTTGTCCATTACGTGGCCTTCTATCTAGTATTTGGCCACTCACTCCCAACAAAACAACTAAAATTTCACTTGCATGATAATATTGTGAGTCATTTGGACTTAACTCTGACTGAGGGTTGTTTGGAGTATCCTAAATAAATGTATTTTTTGTCTTTTTAGAATAAAAAATTAAGAAAAAAAATATGGATGTTTGGGTTAACTTTTTGACTTTTTATAGAAAAATGTGTATTAAAAAATTGTATAAATTAGTGTATAGGGAAAAATTAAGATTGGAAGTTGTGCAGCCGTAATTTTTGACTTTTGGTGAATAGTGATAATTTTTTAACTTTTTGAGTAACTTTTTGACTTTTTGACAACTTGCCAAACTTAACCTAATTCAATGTAATTTTTTTGGGATGGTAATAATTGTTTCCAAATTAGCATAGACAGTAGTACTATTTTGTAACATATTTTTGTAGGACACACCCTTGTCAACTTCTAGCAAGAAGAGGGCTGACATGTAGGGCTGCAAACGAGCCGAGCCGAGCTTTAGTGTGTTTGAGCTTGTTTATTAAGATTTTAACGAGCTCGAGCTCGAGCTAAATAAAAATTTAACGAACCGAGCTCGAGCCGAGTTGGCTTAGGCTCGACTCGAGCTCGAGCCTGTTCACGAACCTTAACGAGCCAAAAAATTTATAAATTCATACTTGCATGTGAGACTAAAGTTACAATTAAAACTTTGATTATACAATTATATATACAATATATATAAACATACTAAAAAAAAGTCCATATTTTACTATAATAATAATATCTACTACCACTATTATATAAATATACTATCTATAATTAAGTATTATTTACATTTATATTTTTTAAATATATAAATAGCATATTTCTCTTATTTTTTATACATAATTTTATATTATTTAATATATAAATAATAAATAATAAACGAGCCAGCTAACGAGCCGAGCTTTAGAGTGTTTGGGCTTGTTTATTAAAAATTTAACGAGCTCGAGCTCGAGCTCGAACGGCAAAAAAAATTAACGAACCGAGTTCGAACGAGCTCTTACCAAGCCGAGCTCGAGCTTGTTCATGAACGGCTCTGTTCATTTGCAGCCCTACTGACATGTGGAGAAAATCCAGGCTATAGAGCCATGATGACTTCAACAACAATACAAACGGAAAAATTTGTGGCCCCAATCCTTTATTAACGTATAGGTAAATTATAAATAATTTTTTGGAGATTTATCTAAAATACAAATTACTCTCTAAAGTATTGAAAATTACAATTTTTTTTGTCAAAATTTGTCATTCAATAGAGTTCACAAAAAACAAAAAAAATATCAACTATCTGTCTATACTTTTTTTTTTTTTGATCGACAAAGAAAATCTTTATTGAAAAAACATTCAAGAAATGAAGTTTACATCAAT
The DNA here is from genome assembly GCA_036172215.1 of Camellia granthamiana. Taxonomy (NCBI): domain Eukaryota; kingdom Viridiplantae; phylum Streptophyta; class Magnoliopsida; order Ericales; family Theaceae; genus Camellia; species Camellia granthamiana. The sequence continues at coordinate 70,469,777 of CM069914.1, forward strand.
AAAGAGGAGCTTGGGCTTGAAAAACCCCAAGCGCCAGTTGGTGAGAAACCAACAAAGAGAAAAGGAGAGGAAAAAACAACAAGCATAACCAAAAACTCTCAGAGGTTGTAACACTGCAGCAAAAATCAGCCAAAACAAAGGCATTCTCACACAGTAGAGGGAGCATTTTATAGCAGAATTCTCACACAGCAGCAGACAGAACCTAATTCAATCCTTCAGAGTGTTAATATTTTAGCATACACCCGTTTGGCTCAAAACCAGCTTAACAAGCATACCTCCACTCAGACCACCACTCGGCTGCTGGACCCAAGAGAATACTAGAACTATTAATTGAAATATATTGCTAATTACTTAATTAAAAATTATTAGTTAACTTAATGGTTGATTAATAAAAGAGGCTATTTGTTATAACTTATAAGATTAGAAATTGTAAGGAGCGGGATAAAACTAAAAAATTACAGGGAACTAGTATTTTAAATAAATCTTTAAATAAATCTCAAAAGATTGTTTATGATTTATTCTTAATATATATATATATAAATGTCATGCCTTATATATATAGTATACATTTATTTGAGGCTATGTATTTTATAATAACCCAATAGAGAAACTCAATCCTTTGAATTCATACCATCGAAAACGATACGTTTAGCATTAATGTAGGAAAGAATTAACTTTTTTTTTTTTGACTTTTCTGGAGTAAGTTACTTTACTTTTGCTAAAAATTGTTAATGAGAAAAAAGAAAGCATATATTAAAAAAAAATACATTGTTAATTGGTGAGATAATGAGTTTTACTAAAAAGGGTTAAAACACTTTATGGTTCCGTGTCGTAATTTTTTTCTTCTATTTTTCAATCCTACTAGTATTATTCATTAAGAAAAGGGGTAAACTTTGAACTCAACCATCCCTAATTACTCCTCAAGTGCATCATTCACAAAGGCCATGCCAATCGGCTCAATCAAAATGCTTCTCACACTGAGCATCTCCAATAGTGTATTTTATGGCTTATTATTGCTATATTTTATCATGAAATTTTTTAATTTTCACTCAAATAATAAGGCATATGACTTACTATATATATTACTTATGTGTAAATATTGAGTCAAATATAGCATAAATTTTACCTATAGCTAAAATCTTTGTGTCTCTCTCTTTCTTCTAGGGATCCACATATAACATTTTGATTTGACATTTTATGTGAAAAGTTAAATTTTTTTACATTGTATCATTGCAGCGAAATTGCTAAAATAAATATTTTAACACTATTCATTATTAAATTATAACAATAACTAGCACTTTACCTATCCAAACTTAGAGATGCTAATTATAACTTGCTTAATTAAAAGGAAAATGTTTGGGATCCCCTTTGGGGATGATTTCCACACCTCCAAAGTGATCTTGACCCTCTATGTATGTGTGAGACCCACACTATGAGTTGTTCAGATTTGTGAGAGTCTTGTAAGGGTCTTATAGGGGTGAAGGTCTCAATCCTTCCTCCAATTAAAATATGTTTTGGATAGGATGACTTAACCACCAAATCAATATGTTGACATATTTTTGAACAAATAAAAACATTAATTACGTGATTGAAACTCATTTGATTCACTTTAATTAAGTAGAGACAACATCAGCTTCAGTGGAAAATAATTTTGTGCAACCTTATTGGTCGGCACTCGAGAGCATCATATGCATAAATATTGTGGTGTTATTTTAGAATTACTGAACGAATTTTCAACAAATGTAGTTATTATTTCAAGTGCTAATATTTAATTAATTTGTCTACGAAACTTCATTCCCGAGTCCAATTGTCAAGGTTTATCTATAAGGATTGGAGAGAGGATCAATTCGATTTTCACACCTCATAGGTGCTTAGATGTAAATTGTAATAAAAAGGCACAAAGCATAAGTTTTAGGCCTCACTTTAGAATCATTTTGCAAAAAGTCCCATTTTCTAAACTCTTGAAACATAGTTGTTAAATAATTCTATATATTTTTTTAAACGCCCCCTTTAAAAAAGGCCTTCACACAACTAAGGGGAAAACAAAAATTCTTATCTATAAGCATAATACAAGTTTTATAGATTTTAAAAAGACTTCCACCAATGTGTTTTATGCTAATCAAAATGACTTAGATGAAATTTGGCATCCCCTAAATAAGTGCATTTATTTGAATCACATCACCTTTTTATTTTTTGTATATTTTTTTTATAAAATTAAAAATTATACTTATTTAGATAATTAATCTCAAACAACTCATTATTCTATTATATTTTAGAAGGTTTACATTAGAAAAGAGCTCCATGTATTTTATAAAGTATCAAGTTTGTTATCATAAGAAAACCCATTTTGAAAAATAAATAAATTACCAATTTAGAATAGGTTCTACAAATTTAATTTTTATTTTCTAAAATAGTATTTTTATTTATTAGATAGTTTTTGACAATTTTATTTCTTTTAATTTGATAATAATCCTCGTAAATGCTTTAGATAAACCTTAATACTAATAGTATTATTTGACTTATATTTAAGTATCAAAAAAAAATCCCATTTTAAATTTTGCTTTAGGTCTCAATGAGAGTTGGACTGGCCTACATAGAAAATATTTGAGAATACTTTTAAAATATCTCTCCTAATTATACTTTTAAAATTCTAATTGGTTTTACAATGATATGATAAGTATTAATTTTTAATTTATCATATATTTCATATCTATATAATAAGGCAATAGGCTTTTTGAAAATGTCTAAATATATGAGAGATACATTTTAATGGTTGAGATTAATCCAAAATTTATATCAATGGTTGAGATCAATAGATCTCCCGCCGAAGACTTCTCTCCCTAAGCCTCATGTCTTTCCCACCTACCCACGTCTGCCTCCCCACCTTTCCTTTCTATCTCTCTCTCCCTCTCCCTCTCCCTCTCCCTCTCCCTCTCCCTCTCACTCTCTCTCTCTCTCTCTGTTCCTGAAATTTATTTGGGTTACTAATAAATTGGTGTTTCATTTAAGTTTCATGTCTTCATTTAGGAATTTTTCTCCTTCATGTGAATTCATTACCTACTCTTTGAAAAGAAATGAAAAAAACAAAAAACAAAAAACTAGGAACCTCCATGACTCCCAATGAAGACATGAAACTTAAATGAAGACATGAAACTTAAATGAAACACCAATTGATTAGTAACCCAAATAAATTTCAGGAACCCCCAAAATTAGGAACCTCCATGACTCCCAAAATGATGTAAACCAATCATATATTTTTATTTTTTTTCTTTCCTTCCTGGACCAATCATAGGTGAGTGAGAGTTATAAAGTTGTGTTTTTTTAAGAATATGTAGCATTTTTTATATTTTTAATAAAAAAAATCTTCCCAAGATAAATTGCACTTCCCCAAATTGCAATCTCTCAATTTTCTCACCCACTCTCTCTCCTCTTCTCTATTACCTCAGTGTCTCTCCCCCAAAGACTATAAAACATTAATCTTCTAAATTGTCTCTCTCTCACCAACTGATATCCCCTCGTTCTTCTCTCTTTTCAAACGAAGACTCTCTTTTCATTCTCAGAAAGCTAAAATATATATATATATATATTTAGCCCAAATTTTACTTTCTTTACTATTTCCCCCACTTTCTTACCAACCAAACAGGACATAATTTTTTTGGGTACAAACTACTAATTCATGGGCTGATAAAAATATGATGAAATTACAGATTATGGTGGAATACTAATTCATGGGCTGATTTATGGTGGAATACTTGACATATTTATGAGATGAAAGTTTAAAAATCTGATGAAAGTTCAAATATTTAAACTGATAAAAAAAAGGGATATTTACCAATAAATCCTATCTCACAAACAGTTTTACCGATTAGTCCTAAGGTTATTTCTATTGTTCTGATTAGTCCTATTAGTGGGAAAATATCTTACCAGTTGATCCTATTTCCTTTGTTTAGTAACATTGAGTGGTCAATTATACCCTTTCGTGTGTGTGTCGCGTGGCATACGTCATTCCAAGGCAAAAAACATAAAGAGCCTTAGTATACTTTGTTGATGTGTGACACCCATTGTGTGTGTCGCGTGACACTCCAAGGCAAAAAGTATAAACAACCTTAGTGTACTTTGTTGATATGTGACACCCATTGTGGTGTGTGTCACGTGACCCATTGTGTGTGTCGCGTGACACTCCAAGGCAAAAAGCATAGAGAGCCTTAGTGTGCTTTGTTGATGCGCGACACCCATTGTGTGTGTCGCGTGACACTCCAACGCCAAAAATATAAAGAGCCTTAGTGTATTTTGTTGATGTGTGACACCCATTGTGTGTGTCGCGTGACATATTGTGTGTCACGTGACACACCCTCATAAAGAGCCCTGGTGTACTTTGTTGATGTGTGACACCCATTGTGTGTGTTACGTGACATATTGTGTGTGGCACGTGACACACCCTCATAAAGAGTATGCATCTAATAACATCTAAATGAGGGCATTAAGGTCCCTCAAAATATCCAAGGACTAAATGGTTTATTAGAAAAAAAATGGGACCAATTGGTTCATAAGTTTAACATTTGGGATTTATTGGTAAATCTCCATAAAAAAAATCTAAAACTAACCCAACACATTGAAAAATAATGGAAAGTTTGAAAATTTTAAAATCTAAAATCTGATGGAAGTTTAAGTATTCATGGGATGAAAGTGTTCATGGTAGAAATTTTATCAGATAAAAGTTTCTGCACCAAGTGCAGCAAAGAAAAAACCCAAGTAAAACTATCAAGTATTCTACAAATGGCATAGAAAACCTAAATAAAACTAACCCAACACATTGAAAATACAATGGAACACAACCATCATCAAATGCACAACCAATTTCCCCCACTTTCTTTCCAACCAAACAGGATATAATTTTTTTGGTACAAACTATTGATTTATGGGTTGACAAAAATATGATGAAACTACTGATTTATGGTGGAATTTTGACATATTTATGGGATGAAAGTTTAAAAACCTAATGAAATTTTAAATATTTGAACTGATAAAGAAACCTAAAACTAACCCAACACATTAAAAAACAATGGGTTGTTTGAAAAATCTAAATCTAAAATCTAAAATCCGATGGAAGTTTAAGTAATCATGGGATGAAAGTATTCATGGCAGAATCTTTTATTCAATTTGGTCTGATTTTGATAACAAAAATACAACAATAATTTCATGACTTTTCATAGGTATCCATAGAAAGCAAAATAAGAGAGAGACATAGAGAGAGCATACCATTTCTGCTCACAAATTCATATGTTTATATATTCATATATCTATACACATTTCTAGGAGAGATAGAGAGAGTAAACTCACAGGGATGTGCTAGAAAGCGCCTAAGCCGGAAAACTTGTTCCCGGAGGTGATATCTCAAGCGAAACGACTTCGAATTTCTACGGATTTCTGCGAATAAAACCCATCAAATCCATTTCAAATTTCAGAAATCAAAACCCATCAAACCTCAACAAATTAAAATAGTTTACACCAAAATCATTAACTTTAAAGCAAAACCTGGAGAGTATCTGTGTATTTTTTCCTAATGTAAGAGTTTAGATTATTCCTACACTCTTCTAACTCATTGAGGGTATTGTTCAATGGAAACCCAAAAAAAGGAATGTGAGACATGTATTTCATAGAAAAGAAAAGTTACATTATTAATTGGAACATGATTAAACAACGTAATAATGGATAAGAATTTTTAAGATTGTAAACCGACACATAATTAAATTCAAAAAACAATTAAAGTTTACCTTGTGTTTAATATTCATTTTTGGATGAATATGTTGCTTTGAGTTCCCATCAAGAAAACAAACCAGTTGGAAACATTGTTAATTATAAAGGTTAAAAAATACAAAATAAATATAAATGATAAAAATAAAAATAAAAAAACAATATAATATAATATTTTGATTCAGATCCAAAAATATACATGATCTCCTAGCCCAAAAATTCAAATCATATTAAATAAAACCTCCAACGAAGCTCAATAATTAAATCATGAATTTACCTTTATAACTATAACTCATGCCTCAATCTGGAAGAGTTCACACTGGTAAATAAAAAAATTACAAACTTCAATCAATGTGAATTTTTCCAAAGAAAATGAGCATCAAAACTAAAGAATTTCAAAACAACAAATATGAAGGTCGAAAGAGCTTAACAATTCAATAAATCCTAGTTCTGCTACATCAATGGAAAGAGTGTCTCGACTCCATACGATATAATATTAACACCTAAGCTCAATCCCGTTTAGTCAGTCAATTTTATTTATTTTATTTACTTTTAACCAAAAATAAATAAAACAAAGAAGACCATGAATTACTCTACTCAAGAAAATAACATAACATCTACACAAAGATAAAGAATTACATGCCTAGAATCAAACCATGACAAAATTGGACTTTCAGCATGTTTAACTAATAAAGATAAAAACACATTAGCATGTTTTGTAGACTAAAAGAGAAATAGTTGTATAACCTAATTAGCATAATCCACAAATCTAAAAGTAAATATTTGAAATCCAATACACAAACTGAAGGAAAAAAGAAAAAGAAGAAAAAGAAATCTCCCTTAAATTAGCAAAAACTTTAGTCTTCCCTGGGGATCGGTTAGTGCCCTGTTGATTTCTTATAATTTATTTTTTCAAACACTTGCCAGACCTTTAATTCCACAACACTGTTCAGATTCCATAAAAAAAAAAAAAAAAAATAGGAGTATGATGCTTTATCGATCATGACTCACATCAACTTATAACTTTTGCGTATATCACTTGCATAAGATAATGAAATTTTACAATGTTTTCTTGGCTACATAATACTACTATTGAGGGAAATTATCTCTGGCAATCTCAATTTGGAGTTCAGCCTCCATGTCATGTACTTCTCAAAGCAGTTTTTAGTTTTTCTACATAGAAACAATTTACAAAGTATATGGAGCTCAACTGTTCATAAACTTCAGGGTGTGAAAAATTAGGGCTTTCTGCTATATGAGAACAATAGTTAGATTAAGTAAAATCATGCGAATGCGGTTAAAAATCTTGATCAAACTGAAGCATGTATATAAATAAATGTGTTTACCCTTCGCAATGTTGCATGGGGCTAAGATGGTAGCTGTGCGATGGTTGAGATGGGGAGTGGGGTTGCTACAGTTGTTGCGATCAAGATGTCGACAAAGGGTCGCTAAGGAGAGAGGAGCAAAGATGGTTGTGAGGAGTGTGGGTGCCTGCGAAAAGGAAGAGGCAAATCTGCTACTGTGGTCATGGTGGAGAAATCTGTGTACATCAAACAAACCAGACAAAGAACTGATTGAAGACAGAGAAAGAGAAAATTGGAAACCACAACCAAAAAATTGGAAACCAGTTCATATATATAGACTGATTCAAAAATTGGCCCTAAAACTGAAGCCTCAAAGAACTGAAGAAATAAAATACCTCTCATATTGAGAGGGTGGGAGCCGAGGGAGGGTGGACAGTCACAGAGCTTGATGTTGATCAATGGCGAGACCACCATTTCTGTTGCAGAGAAAAGGGAAAATTGGAAACCACAACCAGAATATAAAATTATTAAATTAAAATGTAATTTATTAAATTCATTGCTAAAAATTTGAGGTTAAAATATAATTGTTGGTTTCGACTTTTAAATGAATTTTGTAAAATTATTGGGCCATAAATGCACCCCAATAAAATTAAAGTAAAAACTGGAAAAGATAATTTATTGTAAGAATATGTCTCGTGGGCTTTGTCACCGAGATGGAAAACAAAGTTTTGTTAAAAAAAAAAAAAAAAAAAAATTCCTTTTCCCAGTCTTTAAACAAATAACATCACCCCTATTATCTCTCTTCTCTCTCTCTCTCTCTCTCTCTTTTTCACTTGCCTTGTGAAAAAATTACATTTTAATAGTAAAACATAAACTACTTTGATTACTATTTTTTTTTTAACAGAACTCAATTCAAATTTTGAGTTTAAATTTGTCCACCAAAAAAAAAAAAAAGTATTTCCAAAAAACAATTTCACATGCCCTTTGCCTCCAAATCCTTCCCTACTTTCTTTTTACCTTTCCTATACTAACTACAAAAACACATAAATCTAGGACATGCTCTTCACTTTAAGAAGGCCCATAAAACTCATAAAAAAGAGGGACCAATTTCACACTGAAAAAGTTATCAACCCATACAAATTCTTTAGGAAGTCCCCTTCTCAAGACACTCCTCCATCTACCCCCACTCACTTTATATAGAATAGAATGAATTTATATATAAATACTGGTTAAGATATAGAATACTGATAAATTAAATGTGACAATACAATTTTTTTTTTATTTTTATTTTTTGTTTTTAGCTCACCAACATATTCAAAATTACATCCCAACTAATCTTGAGATGTATTTGTTTCGCATATACCAAGTAATTTCCGTCATTTTCATAAAATCTTAAAAAAAATAACAACCATATATTGTAGTCAAATATTTTTTCCAAATCATTTTTTTAAGCTCTCTAATTTCTAAAAAAAATAAATCATAAAAATTGTAACAATATATTCAATAGAAATCAAACCCTAAATATTCAATAGAAGTAACCAAACACCAAATATATTCAAAAAAACATACATACAGATGTATGTATGTTTCTACAATTTAAGTAGTACTCAAAAAGCATACCCACCTTCCCCTCTCTCTCTCTCTCTCTCCATTTTCTTTTCTCCTTTTCTTAGGTTCTCAGAAATCCTATGATGATCAACCTTTCTCTATGGTGTTTCATTACTTATATAGATTTCAAAAAGCTGTGAACAATATATCAAAACCCAAATATATTGTAGGTTATTAATGGCAACAAAGATACTATTTTGGTTCACTGCAACAAATATACTATTTTAATAACATACAAAGACTTATCTAATATACAAAGACCCACACTATTTTAACCAAAAAAAATAACTTGACTATGTTGAAATAGAGAAATTTTCATGAATCAAATTCCCAAGTTTAGAGAGAAATTAGAAGAGAGAAGTTATTTGGTGTGATTTTGATTTTGTTGTTGCCTCAAGAAACTTGACTGTGTTGAAATAGAAAAAATTTCGTGAATCAAATTCCCAAGTTTAGAGAGAAATTAGAAGAGAGAAGTTAAATTAAGGCCAACAGCAAAATCAAATTGAGGCAACAACAAAATCAAAATTAAAATTGAGGCAAAATCAAAATCAAAATTAACATGAATCAAATTGAGGCAATAGCAAAATCAAAATCACACCAAATAACTTGAGGCAACAGCTTGAGGCAACAACAACCTAACAAAAGTCAATCAAAATCACACCAAACTAAACATTAGACCAAATAAATTCAAAGAAAGAAACAGAGGAATAGGGGGTTCGGGGTTGGGTAGAGAGAGAAAGTAAGAGAATAACTTATTCTTCAAAGCTTGACAACCACTCACCACTCCTTAATTCACCTCCAAATTCAGACCCAGCTCACCAAATTGGCTCCAAACGTAGAAGCACTCCTAAGTTTCCATCAAACAAATCCAATGACACCAACCCACCAACAAAACTACTTCTATTAAGTCTCAAAACTCAAAACCCAATAAAAATTCTCTTTTTTCTGGCAATAACAAACACAATTGGGTACAAACAAATCAACATAATTTGAAACACATCAACTATACATAAACACAATTACAAACTAATCGAAACCCACAATGGAATTGAAGTCACTATCAAAAACTAAAACACAAAAACACTCACCGATCTATGGAAGCGGTGTATACAGAGAGCCATGAAACCGAAATGCTTTGAAACCGAATTGTTTTAGAGCAATCCAAATACCTAAAAATGATATCCAAAAAATACCTAATTAACAAATCAATTTAAGGTTTAGAAAAACAAAAATCAAAATCGAAATCAAAATCACAATGAGTACTCTGTTACTCTGTAATGGTCAGACGTGGGTATATTTAGGCAGCAATCGTCATTCATCTGAACCATCGATATAAACTTAAATTCATCTTATCCATTAATATCAAATGTATCTCTGATACATTTTATATATTTTCAAAAACCCTTCTCCCTTATTATATAGATGGGTTCGGGGTTTGGAATCATATATATACATACATATTGGAATCATGTATAGAGAATTCTCCATTCTCCCTTTGGAGCACCCCATGCCAACACGAAAATTGTGTTTTTGATCAAAATCCACATAGCAAACATCCACACCAAACCAAATCTATATAAGTTTACACAACATCAATGACTGAGAATATTTTACAGAGCAACAACATGAAAGTAGTTAAAAAACCCAAGTACTCCATTTCAGTTTAAAAAATTCTTAGAATTTGATTTCTTTCTTTCCTGAAACAAAAGGAAAATCACTGGAGCAGATTGAGGCATTGTTTCAGAGTGAACATGAGCGGCAAGGGAGTGGAGTGGAGCTTAGAGATGTTGAGCAGCTTGTGCAGAAAGAGTGACCCTTTCCAGGGATCATTTCTGACCCAATTCCAGTAAGTTCAGGTATACACAAATGGATGTCATGTTCTAAGTTGTATAAATCAATAATTTCCCAGTTTCAAGCGTACAGGAATTCTGAGAATTATAGCTAGCACATGTAGGAATTGCTTTTTGTGTGTGTGTGTGTGTAAACTTGTGTCAGAAAATTAAGTGTATATCTATATAATAGTTTCATTTAATAATTTTTTTTTTTTTAAAAAAAAGGAGAGAATCGGAATCAATGGCATGGTTGTGTTTTTGTTTCATGTATTTTCTGTTTTCATATCCTGCAATAAAGATGCACAAACATGGAGGAAAAGTGATAAAACAATGTCCACATTAAATTCCTTTCTCTGTTATTGGTTGAAATCCAACTTTATCATTAAACCTCATTTCTTTTGTTTATAGTTTAATTCTGTTTTATTTGTGCTAAACTTGTTTGAGACCCCCAAGGGTCCACAAAACAAAGCAAAGAATTGAAATTTTCCTTAATTTGCCAATTTGAGTGCTATTATGTATTCCCTATACACATCAAAAGTAGGAGTTATTGACTATCTAAGAAAAGCTACGGTTTGGGAACAATCAAATGTATACAATTTTACTTCCAACATACTGAGAAACTGTTTCCATATTTTTAATGTGCATGAAAGAAGAATTCAAGATTAATGGCGAAACAAAATAGGGGAAATATCAAAAAAATGAAAAGAATTAGCAGTAAACTTTTTGTATACATTTTATACATTTTCAAAAACCTTCCTCCCTTATTATATAGATATATGTTTGATAATACAGATGTTTAGTGAGAAAACAAAATTTTAAATTTTGATGATTTCCCCTTCTATTTCTTTACATTCAATAGAAGGGAAATAGGAGCTCAAACTCAGGAATCGCACCTGGCAAGAGAGCACCACAGGCCTTAGAAATTGAAAAAGCTAGAAAGATAACAATAATGTGACTTGGCAAAAGAATTTAAAATAGCAATGATATGATTAAAGTCAAATGAATAGAGGATAAAGTGGTGTAAAGGTAAAAAAGAAAATTACCAGCCAATGCCAACCACCAAGACCAACAGCCTTCTTGACGACACCTTGTAAACCCACCAAGACAGACTTTGTTCTGTTGTTTCCTGTTACAATAACTTTGGTGTGCCTAGGAAGAACAGAAAGCTCTTCATCCCCGCTTTCTTCCCGAAAAGGTAAGAGAATCCGAGAAGAACATGACTCAGGTTCCAACATTTTGGTCCCCTAAATTTCCCACTTCACAATTTCGAGCAACAAATAGAAATCAAACCCAGTTACTTCAAAAATAAGCAAAACACATCCGATTAAAATGCCTAAAACGTCTAAATTTAGTCGAAACCTTCCTTGTCATAAGCAGCTGATATTAAAAAAAAAAAAAACCAAATTCATTAGAAGAACACCCATCAAAGCAAATTCGGTCTTTACTATTCAGTACCCAGAAGCAAAAATGTTGTATAACCTAGTATTCATATTGAATTGCAGACCCAGAAGAACCCATAAACTTCAATTCATAGAGTGTCTCTTGTTCTAATTTGTACTCGGACTATTCTCTTCACACATTTCAATTGAATGAAGCTATGATATTACTGAAGATGAAAATCCCAGAAACCAACTGAAATCCTTGAAAACAATAAAGATTGAGGGTATGTGAGAGAGAGAGAGAGAGAGAGAGAGAGAGAGAGAGAGAGAGAGAGAGTTCTATATTAATGTTGATTCTTGAAGGGGTCTGACACGAAATTTTGAAGGGAATGTTGAATGCAATGAGCCACAAAGTTCAATGGGCCTCTCAAATTCACGGATTTAGTTTGACAGCAATAAATGAGCAGCAATTGCTGTTGGGATACCTCCTTATTGGAGTGTGGGACCCAATTGATTTTGGAAAAAGAGTTTTAATTGGGCTTGGTTTAGGTATAATATTTTTATATATTATATTTGTGGAGGCCTAATCCAATTTGGATACAATTAGGGTTTGATTACAAAACCCTAGATTCACAATACATAATGATTGATGTTATTCTTCACAAGAAAAAAAGTGGCGGCTACTACAAGTTATATTGGAGAAAAAATCAACTTGGTGTTGTTTGGTTATTCTTGATTTGACTTGGTCAATCAAGAATTGGTGCTTTGATTTGTGAAGAAGTTTGGTTCGTTATTTTGGGTCTTCTTCAACTCAGGTTCTAAAGATTTTGGTTCATCTATTTGGTGAGGTCTTTCCTCTTGTTTATTTGTGATTATTTGGAATTCACCTAAGGGTGGTTTTGTGAGACCATTAGTGTCTCGTTTGTAATCGTTTGGAATTTATTTGGTTGATAGTGGAATCGGATTTCGATCCCGTGGACGTACCTCACATTGAGGGAACCACGTAAAACTTCTTGTGTTGCCTTTGATTTAATTTTTCCGCATTAGTTTATATTCCCATTGATTGATTTACTTGTGGGGATTCATCGATTTTCCCTAACAACTGGTATCAGAGCTTACGGTTTATTTGGATTTATTTATTTGTGTAAATCAATGGAAGGGAATGTGGGTCGTATGTCTAGCTTCAATGGAAGCAATTGGGTAACTTGGAAAACTAAAATGGAGGACCTATTATTTTGTAAAGACTTGTATGGACCCATTGAGGGTGATAGTGGCAAACCTGCTGATATGAAAGATGATGAGTGGAAGAGGCTTAATCGAAAAGCCGTTGGTGTTATCCGTCAATGGATTGATGACAGTGTGTTTCATCATGTTGCTACTAAAACTTCAGCACATGATTTATGGAAAAAATTAGAGAGTCTTTATGATAGAAAATCAGCCACAAATAAAGCCTTTCTGTTTCGTAAGTTGGTTAATTTAAAATATAAAGATGGCAACCCTATTCCGGAACATCTGAATGAAATAAAGAGTATTGTTAACCAACTTGCTTCTATGAAAATTATTTTTGATGATGAGTTGCAGGCTTTGATGCTACTTAGTTCCTTACCCGAAAGTTGGGAGACTTTGGTTGTGACAGTTAGTAATTCGGCGCCCGATGGAGTTGTCACTATGGGTCAAGTCACTAGTAGCTTGTTGAATGAAGAAACTAGAAGAAAATCAGCCGGTTCCTCTCATTCAGAAGCATTTGTTGTGAGAGGCCGAAGCAAAACAAGGGGGAGGAGTAAGACTCCTCATGGTCGTGATCAAAGCCGTGACAAGTCAAGAGATAGTTCTTTTTCAAAGAAAGACGTTGAGTGTTATTATTGCCATGAGAAAGGGCACATGAAGCGAGAATGCCGAAAGCTCAAGAATAAAGAGAAAAGGCGTGACAAAAGTGTGGATAAGAAGCAAGAAGACACAACAGCAATTACTACCGATGATATCATGGTCGTTTGTGAAGATGATTGTATCAATTTTGTGGGCCAAGAGAGTCATTGGGTGATTGATTCTGGTGCTTCTTTTCATGTGACTTCTCGAGTTGATTTCTTCACTACCTACACTGCAGGAGATTATGGTTCTGTTCGAATGGGTAATGAAGGTTTGTCTAAGATTATCGGCATGGGTGATGTTTGCTTGGAAACAAATTTGGGCTGCAAGTTGTTACTTAAAGATGTGAGGCATGTTCCCGACATTCGCCTTAATTTAATCTCTACTGGGAAGCTAGATGATGAAGGCTTCAACAACAAATTTGGTGATGAAATATGGAAGCTCACAAAGGGTTCTTTGGTGGTGGCTAAGTGCAAGAAGACTCATACACTTTATTCGATGCAAGGAAAAATTTGTAAAGGTGTTGTCAATGCACTTGAAGATGATACTTCTACCGAATTGTGGCACAGGCGACTTGGGCACATGAGTGAAAAGGGGCTGCAAGTATTGTTCAAGAAAGAGCTTCTACCCGGTTTGAAAGGTACACATCTTAAAACTTGTGTTCATTGTTTGGCTGGTAAACAACATAGAGTTTCTTTTCATAAAAATGTTGCTTCTAGAAAAGAAAATGTGTTGGAGTTAATTCATTCGGATGTTTGTGGTCCTTTAAAAGTTAGAACACATGGTGGTGCACTTTATTTTGTTACTTTCATTGATGATTATTCAAGGAAAGTTTGGGCTTATCTACTAAAAACTAAAGATCAAGTTCTAGAAGTATTTAAGCATTTTCAGGCCATGGTTGAAAGAGAAACAGGGCAGAAATTGAAGTGCATCCGAACAGACAATGGTGGTGAATACATTGGGCCATTTGATGAGTATTGTCGCAGCCAAGGTATTCGGCATCAAAAGACAGTTAAGAAGACTCCTCAACAAAATGGCGTTGCCGAGAGGATGAACCGCACCATTGTGGAAAGAACAAGGTGTTTGCTTTCACAAGCTAAATTGCCAAGACCCTTTTGGGGTGAGGCAATGAGTACAGCGATTGACTTGATCAATTTATCTCATTGCTATCCTTTGAATGGTGATGTTCCTGAAAGAGTTTGGACTGGCAAAGATGTGTCTTATGAGCACTTGAGAGTGTTTGGTTGCCGAGCTTTTGTTCACATTCCAAAGGATGAGAGGTCCAAGCTTGATAGTAAGTCAAGACAATGTATTTTTCTTGGCTATAGGCGTGATGAATTCGGGTATAGATTATGGGATCCGGTCGACAAGAAAGTCATTCGAAGCCGTGATGTTGTGTTTCTTGAAGACCAAACAATTGAAGACTTTGGTAAAGGTGATCAACCGGAGCCAAAAACTAGTGATCTCATTGATATGGATCCATCTCCTTCATCTCCAGTTGATGATGAAAATGGGGGAGATGTGCAACCACCTATTGAAGATGTGGAGGATGATGCTAATCCTAATGAAGTTGAGCCAGAAATTGAGGAAGAGCATCCAACTCAAGAACCGCCACCACAACTTGAGTTGAGAAAATCTACAAGGGACCGACAACCTTCAAGAAAGTATCCTCCCAATGAATTTGTGTTGATTTCTGATCAAGGAGAGCCGGAGAGCTACCAAGAAGCAATTGAGCATGCAAAGAAAGGTGATTGGAAAAAGGCCATGGAAGAGGAGATGAATTCCTTACTTGAAAATCACACTTATGATTTAGTGAAGTTGCCTAAAGGGAGGAAAATTCTGAAAAATAAGTGGGTTTTCAAATTGAAGAATGATAGGAAGAATCTGAGGTACAAAGCACGCCTTGTTGTGAAAGGCTTTGGGCAAAAGAAAGGTATTGACTTTGATGAGATTTTCTCGCCGGTTGTGAAGATGTCTTCTATTCGGGTTGTACTTGGCATGGCTGCAAGTATGAACCTTGAAGTTGAACAACTTGATGTGAAGACCGCATTTCTTCACGGTGATCTTGAAGAAGAAATTTATATGGAGCAACCGGAAGGTTTTGTGGAAAAAGGGAAAGAGAAATTTGTTTGCAAATTGAAGAAAAGTTTGTATGGCCTCAAGCAAGCTCCACGGCAATGGTACAAAAAATTTGACTCTTTCATGATGAATAATGGTTTTTCTAAAACCACTTCGGACCATTGTGTGTTTGTGAAAAATTTCCCGGATGGCAAATTTATTATTCTTTTGCTTTATGTTGATGACATGTTAATTGTGGGTCAAGATTCTACCATGATTAACAAGTTGAAGTTGGAGTTGAGCAAATCTTTTGCTATGAAAGATTTGGGACCGGCAAAGCAAATACTTGGTATGAAAATTGTTCGTGATCGCAAAGAGGGACTGATTTGGTTGTCTCAAGAAAGCTACATTGAGAAAGTTCTTGAGAGGTTCAACATGAATAAAGCAAAGCCGGTTGGTTGTCCACTTGCAGGTCACTTCAAACTTAGTTCGAATCAATGTCCTACAAGTGAGAAAGATAAGGAAGAGATGCTGAAAGTTCCTTATGCTTCAGCAGTTGGTTCTTTGATGTACGCCATGGTTTGTACAAGGCCGGATATTGCTCACGCCGTTGGTGTGGTGAGTCGTTTTCTCTCTAATCTGGGTAAAGAACATTGGGCAGCGGTAAAATGGATTCTAAGATATCTTCGAGGGACTTCGAAGGTGTGTTTGTGTTTTGGGGATGGTAAGCCGATGCTTGATGGATTCACAGATTCTGACATGGCTGGTGATGTTGATTCTAGGAAATCTACTTCGGGGTATTTGATGACTTTTGCAGGGGAAGCTGTGGCATGGCAATCTAAATTACAAAAATGTGTTGCTCTCTCAACTACCGAAGCTGAATTTATTGCCATTACAGAAGCTTGCAAAGAAGAGTTATGGTTGAAGAAATTTTTGCAAGAGTTGGGTTTGAAGCAAGAAAGGTATGTGCTTTATTGTGATAGTCAAAGTGTTATTCACTTGAGTAAAAATTCTACCTTTCATTCGAGATCGAAACACATTGATGTGAGATACCATTGGATTCGTGATGTGCTAGATTCGAAATTGTTGCAACTCGAAAAGGTTCACACAGATGATAATATTTCAGATATGCTGACTAAGACTTTGTCGAGGGACAAATATTTAAAGTGTCGAACTTTGGCGGGTATGGTTGATGTCTCCACCTAAGTCGGTAGGGGGAGAATTGTTGGGATACCTCCTTATTGGAGTGTGGGACCCAATTGATTTTGGAAAAAGAGTTTTAATTGGGCTTGGTTTAGGTATAATATTTTTATATATTATATTTGTGGAGGCCCAATCCAATTTGGATACAATTAGGGTTTGATTACAAAACCCTAGATTCACAATACATAATGATTGATGTTATTCTTCACAAGAAAAAAAGTGGCGGCTACTACAAGTTATATTGGAGAAAAAATCAACTTGGTGTTGTTTGGTTATTCTTGATTTGACTTGGTCAATCAAGAATTGGTGCTTTGATTTGTGAAGAAGTTTGGTTCGTTATTTTGAGTCTTCTTCAACTCAGGTTCTAAAGATTTTGGTTCATCTATTTGGTGAGGTCTTTCCTCTTGTTTATTTGTGATTATTTGGAATTCACCTAAGGGTGGTTTTGTGAGACCATTAGTGTCTCGTTTGTAATCGTTTGGAATTTATTTGGTTGATAGTGGAATCGGATTTCGATCCCGTGGACGTACCTCACATTGAGGGAACCACGTAAAACTTCTTGTGTTGCCTTTGATTTAATTTTTCCGCATTAGTTTATATTCCCATTGATTGATTTACTTGTGGGGATTCATCGATTTTCCCTGACAATTGCTTCAGAGTTCAAATTAAAAAAAAGAAAAGTTTTACAAACTAAAAAATAAATAAAATAAAATCATACTCGCTATCCTAAAAAAACCCAATTTACCTTTCAGCTTTCTCTCACTAATTTGAACAATTATCAGAAAAGTACACATACTGAAAAAGAAACTTGAATTCTTGAGGGGGTGAGTGTTGGTTGACTAAAACAGAAACCAAATAAGCCCTAGAATTTAGAAGAGAAGCAGCGCATTCAGAATCCAAATGCAATGAATCATGAAAACCAATAAGACACACCATACCTGTTCACACGACTCCGAGAAAGTAACAGAAGCAGAGAAACACCGAATGCGAGGGAGAGAGAGAGAGAGAGAGAGAGAGAGAGAGAGAGAGAGAGAGATGAAACAGGGGTTTTCTTCAGCAAGAATTCGGAATTTGGGGTGGGATTGGGGTGGAACGCTACGGATCTGAAGGGAGAGGGAATCGAAGGTTTGAATTTGAAGGTGGGTATTTGAAAATGCACGACTTTTGAGAGTGGAGCGTGTGTGTTTGTGCACACACACTCTCTCTCTCTGTCTGGTGCTGAGGAATTCTTCAATCAATCAAACTTAGGTGTATCTGTGAAAGAGAGAGATGTATTCAAGAACAGAGAGTGAGAGGGAGAGGGAGAGGGAGAGAGGGAGAGAGAGATAGAAAGGAAAGGTGGGGAGACAGACGTGGGTAGGTGGGAAAGACAAGAGGCTTAGGAAGAGAAGTCTTCGGCGGGAGATCTATTGATCCCAATCATTGATATAAATTTGGGATTAATCTCAATCATTAAAATGTATCTCTCATATATTTAGATATTTTAAAAAAGCTTATTACCTTATTATATAGATTTTGTTATTTTTATAAAGTGGAGGGCAAAATGATAATTTAGCCATCAATTTGTATGAGGGGCCAACCCTCCCATGGAAATGCTAATCCCACCATAAAATGGGATTTATACTTCTATGAGATTGTTAATCTCATCGTATTTTATTGCATACAAATATGAGTTTAGTGAGTCCCAATAATCTAATCTTTCCTCCCAAACCCCCCATCAAACATGACCCCTAGGTACTTTTTTTTTTGGTTTTTTTTTTTTTTTAGAAAGCTTCTCATAAGGTATTTTGACAGATTCTTTCTAAAGCAATGCAACTCCATCATTGAGGAGGTTATTGGGTGAGGAAATTATTTATTGTTATTGGAGTAAATACATGCGAGGATTAGAGTATCTCTATCTCATATTTCAAATTTGATATGATATTTTAACAGTTATATTTGATTGTTTAGAATTAGGTTATTTTAGTAATTTTATTTTATTTTTTAGCTAAAATATAAGGTAAAAAAAAGTTGTATATTTGGAATGACTTTTTAATTTTTTACAAAAAGATGTACAAAAAATAAAGAGAAAATAGAATCTTTGATTTTTTTAGTATAGATTATAAGCTTTTTGATTTTTTAATAACTTTTTGGCTTTAGAGTAAAACTTTTTTTTGATTTGAAAGAAAATTCTACTTTCTTGTTTTCCGTATTTTTTGTTTTTACTGAATTTTTTTAATATTTTAAGTAATTTTTTTAATTTTTAGACACACTTAATATAAATACACTTAAAAAGTATAATTTTTGTGAATTTTTCAAAAATACCAAAAAAATACAAACATTTAGTACATTTTTCATATTTTTGTGTATTTATTAATTTTTTAAAATATTTTTTCACAAATATTTTACTTTTTAGACACATCTAAGTAAGATGCATCTAAAAAAGTAAAAAAAAAATGCTTAAAATTTTAAAAATATTCACTAAAAATTTAAAAAAAAATATGAAAAATAAAAAACTCAATTTTCAAAAAATTTAACTCAAAAAACTCAAACCAAACACACTGATTACTTCCCAAACGAGGCCTAAATATCAACTCTATCCGATGTGCTAAAAGTTAATATGATTTTTAGTATCAACCTTTCATATCAATTTTGACATGTAGACCACTTGATACCTTTTTTTCTTTTTTCTTTTTTCTTTACAATTAGTAAAATAAAATAGCTTAAATTTTAAAAATAATATAATAATATTTAACATATCAGATGGAAAGTTTCTATGTCAAATTAGCATATGTCAGTTTGCCACCTAAGCCTTCAATAAAATTTGGCATACCAAATTTTGAAAGTTTGAATGGAAATACTCTTATATATATATATATATTGTCAGTTTAGTTCTTTCATTTTTTAATTGGTTCGATTTTAATCTTTAATTTTAAATTTTATGTTAATTTAGTCTAATTGATAATGTTGAGAAAGATTTTATATGAAAAATAATTGCTAAATTGGTTGAAATTAACTCATTGAATTTAGCATGTTTATAATTTTATTTCTAAAAGTATGACCCGTGTTGCTTATGTGTGTATTTTCGATCAAATATGCTATTGAGCATAATCAATTAGACTAAATTGACATAAAATCATAAATTAAACGTCAAAATTGAACCAATTAAAATTACACAAATTAAAATGGCACAATAATTAAAATATAGAAATTACATATATAATTTGACTTATTATTTTTATGTCTCTTTTTTAAGAAAATAGGACAAGAGTTCTAATATAAATAGTGTGGAGCAATCTTTCCAACTCCGTCAAAGTTGTTAACAACTCCGCCAGTCCCAAGCCCGGGTTAAGGAGGAGGATTGTGTGTTAGATAGCCGACAGGCAACACGTAAAAAGCTGCTCGGATCCCTTATGACAATGAATACTACTTTGAATTGTTTAAATGTTAGGTTGTTCTCCTCAAGTGACACGTTGCGCTTGCCTCTGAGTGTTTCGAAAAGTGAGCAAGGGGCACCGCATCGACGCCTAGGTGCGGTGAAAAATAGGCAAAGGTTCTCGTGTTTTTCTGGATTAGCGCGAGTAAAGAAACTAGTCCAAGACTATAGGTTTAAGGTAGCCGCTTAGAATATAGGAACCTTAACTGGTAAAAAGATAGAGTTGGTAGATGTTATGATTAGAAGGAGAGTTAATATAGTTTGCGTACAAGAAACTAAGTGGACGGGTGAGAAAGCTAGGGAAATTGAGGATACTAATTTTAAATTGTATTATAGTGGTAAGGATAGACGCAGGAATGGGATATGAGTCTTAATTGTCAAGGGTCTTGTGGAGAATGTAGTAACGGTCATTAGAAATAGTGATAGGATTATGTTAGTTAAACTAGTTATTAGAGGGAATATAGTGAACGTTATTAGTGCATACGCCCCTCAAGTAGGATTAGATGATCAGACTAAGAGGGATTTTGGGAGCAAATGGATGAGATCTTACAAGAGATACTCGTATGAGAGAATTTGGTTATAGGTAGAGATTTTAATGGCCATGTAGGTATAGATAAACTAGGCTATGAAAGGGTGCATGGTGGATAGGGTTTTGATGACAAAAATGAGGGTAGAGAGAGTATTTTAGATTTTGCGTTGGCTGCTGACCTGGTGGTGGCCAATACTATGTATAAGAAGAGGGATGAGCATTTGATAACATTTAAGAGTGGGTCAGCTAAGAGTCAAATAGATTACTTCTTAGTGAGAAAGGTGGACTGCCTAAAATGCAATGATTGTAAGGTGATTCCTAGAGAGAGCCTGACCTCTCAACATAAGATTTTGGTACTACATTTATGTTTTAGAGGGCAATACCAAGGTAGGAAGGATAGTGGGCGTCATAGGACGAGATGGTGGGACCTAAAAGAGGATAAATTAGAAATATTTAAGAATAGAATGGATAAGGAAGGTACTTGGGAGTTGAAAGATGATGCTAACACTATGTGGAACTCAATGGCCAATTTTATGAAGAGAATCTCAAGGGAAATTCTTGGAGAATCGAAAGGAACGAGACCCAGCTCTAAGGAAACTTGGTGGTGGAGGGAAAAGGTTCAAGCGGTAGTTAAGGCAAAAAAGAGTGCTTTAAAAAGTGGCAAAAGGATAGAACTGAGGAAAACCTTAAGAGCTATAGATAGACTAATAAGGAGGTCAAAAAAGTAGTGAGAGAGGCTAAGCTGAAAGCTTATGATGACCTATACACTAGATTAGATAGTAAGGAGGGAGAGAAGATGGTATACAAACTTGCTAACATATGAGAGAGGAAAACAATAGATTTTAATAAAGTTAAATGCATCAAGAGTGAGGATTCTAAGGTATTGGTGAGAGATGAAGAGATTAAGGAAAGATGGAAGAATTATTTTGAGAAACTATTAAATGAAGAACATAGAAGTACGGCAATAGGGGAAGAAATAGCCAGTAATACGACAAACCAAGATTATAGGTTCTATCTTTGGATTGGGAACTTTGAAGTGGAGTTTGCACTTAAGAAGATGAAATCAAATAAGGCTTAAGGACCAGATGATATCCCTATTGAAGCTTGAAAGTGTTTGGGTAAAAAAGGGGTTGCTTGGTTGACTAGGTTGTTTAGCAAAATTTTGTTGACTAGGAACATGCCAGATGAGTGGAGGAAGAGTATTTTAGTACTAATCTATAAGAATAAAAGGGATGTCTAGAATTACAGCAACTATACAGGAATCAAGCTAATGTGTCATATAATGAAAGTGTGAAATAAGGTAATAGAACGCCGATTGCGAGATATAACAGAGATGTCAGAGAATCAATTTGGGTTTATGCCAAGCAGGTCAACAATGGAAGCGATCTATCTTTTGAGGAGAGTAATAGAAAAGTATAGAGAAAAGAAAAGAGACATTCATATGGTGTTTATCGACCTTGAGAAAACATATGATAGAGTGCCCCGGGAGATAATATGGTGGGTGTTAGCAAAGAAAAGGGTGACAAAATGTTACATTGATGTGATTAGAGACATGTATAAAGAGGTGGTGACCACTATTAGATCGCCTGCTGGAGAGACAAATGAATTTTCTACCACTGTAGGGTTACACTAAGGATCTACCTTAAATCCTTATCGTTTTACTTTAATTATGGATGAGTTGACGAGAAATATCCAGGATGACGTGCTATAGTGTAGGTTTTTTGCAAACAATATAATGCTAATGGATGAGACTAGAGAAGGAGTTAATACAAGGTTGGAGATTTGGAGAAAAACTCTTGAATCTAAATGATTTCGGATAAGCAGAACTAAGACATAGTATATAGAGTGTAAATTTGGTAACGGTAACAATGAAAGCAAAGGAAAAGTGAAGATTGAAAATCAAGAACTACCTAAGAGTGAATATTTTCGTTATTTAGAATCAATTATCATAATAGTATGGGAGATTGATGCAAATGTGGCCCATAGGATCAAGGCGGGATGGTGTAAGTGGAGAAGTGCGTCTGGGGTACTGTATGATAAACGAATACCTACTAGACTTAAAGATAAGTTCTATAGAACAGTTATTAGACCAGCGATGTTGTATAAGACGGAGTGTTGGGCAACCAAGAAACAACATATAGATAAGATGAGTGTGGCTGAGATGAGAATGCTAAGGTGGATGTTTGGCAATACTAGACAAGATAGAATTAGGAATGAGTGTATTCGGGAATGGGTAGGAATAGCACCAATAGAAGATAAGTTGAGAGAGAATCGATTGAGATGGTTTAGTCATATTCAATAGAGACCAACAGAGGCAATAGTGAATAGATGCGATACTGTAACGGTAGATGGAAGTGTTAGGAGACGGGGTAAACCTAGATTAACGTTGGTTAGTGTTGTAAATAGAGCTATGGATCTACTTAATTTGACTAACGAAATAGCCTTTGATAGGGCCGCGTGAAAAAGAATGATTCATGTAACTGATCCCATTAGATAGGACTTAAGGTTTAGTTTGATTTGGAGCAATCTTTCAACAATGCTCTAGACCATGCAATTTGTAATACTTTTGTGCTATCTTCTAACAAACAATATAAAAGGTGGTACACTTTTAAATCAAAGAAAAACAACTGATAATACCACTCAAATTTACTACAAGAACACTAAACAACTTTTCTCATTATTGGCCATAGTTACGTTGTCTAGAGTTTAAGCATAATCATAACGGTAGAACTAAATTTATGTATTATAAAACGTTTATTATTATGTGTAGCTATTGTATCCATTGAGAACATATGATGACACACATATTGATATAAGAATTTGTTTTGGAAACATTAAAAAAAATCTATTTTTTATTATTTAAGTCAAAAATAGTTTAGTTATTTGGTTACATTTCATTTAGCTAAAACTTAATAAAAAAAAAAAATGGTAAAAAATTCACCTGTTTGATAAATAATAAACATTCACATTTTTTAAAAAAAATTAAAACTTGCATTATATATATATATTTTAATTTTTCAAACCTTTCTATTTAGAAGGATTTAAAAAGTAAAATATTTTGTGAAAAAAAATTTGCTAAAGTGAAAAAAAATCAATCTACCTAAAATTTTCCTAATAATAAAAACTATTTTTTAGAATTTTTTTAACAAGAATTTTATCTATATATAAATAAATAAGTAAATAAAAGTAATTTCAAAACCAGGCCTAAATAAGTATTGGGTTTTGGCAATTTGGGCTTGCATGTAAAGCCCACATGATAATAAGGTTGAGGTCCAAATATATGAAACAAGGAAAGGGAGACTTCTTATGGCCCCTATATGGGCCTCAATTCTTGACACGGATAAATGGAATGGGCTATCCCATCCCAATCTGACCAGAATAAATGTTAATTCACAAAATTATACACACAGAATTAATCATAATTTAATTATGAGACCAACTATATTCTCTAAATCTTAGAGATGCCTGTATAATTTATCTTAAAAATCACATATAATTTATAGAATAAAATACACTTACTTTCCTAAGATTTGAGAAAAATACAATTAGTTCCACATTTTTAATATGATTACACTAATTTTTTTCCGAGTTTTTAATTCACAATACACTTAGGCACTTTTTTATAAGTAATTCGTTAATCATATAAATAAAAAATTATATTATAATTTTTTTTCCTACTAAAATTAATACTTATATTTATTTGTTTTAGTGTTTATTCATCATTTATGTTAGTTTTGGTTGTTTTAATCATATTAGAAAAAGTGCTAGTGCAACTATGTCAAAAGTATAAGGTTAATTATAGTTTCTCCAAACCTCAAGGAAAGTGATTGTAATTTTCCTTTCTTTTTATGAGGTTTGTTTTTTTTTTTTTTTGAATAGAAATAATTTGTAAAATTTTAAAATTAATTTCCAAAGACAAAAAACATATTTATTTTTTACTAATTTAAAACAACTTTCTTATAATTTTAAAATATATATATATATTCAAATTTATTTTATTTCAAGGATATTAAACAATTTTTAACAATTCAAATTACAAGTTAGAATTTAGTTTTTTTTACAACCCTACAATTAATAACAATCACGGACTAGGGGTGTAACTTCAACGGGCTTAACCCGAGCAACCCGAACCTAGTTCGATTTTTTTTAGGACTTAGACAAGATATTTTCAAATTCAGTACAGGCTTGGGCAAAAATTCAGAAGCCCGAATTAAATTTGGATGGGTTTGGGCAAAGATGTCAAATAACCCGAGCAAACCCGAATCTCGAATTATACATATATAGATATATAAAAATATCCAATATACATATAAATTATTGACCATTATATGATATTAAAGTAATTTAGGTTATTAAATTATATTGAATATATATTATATATACAAATAACATAAAAACTTACTCTTTTTTTTTTTCACTCATAAATTGTAAAGACTAGTATCGCAGCATATCTCTTACATTATATAAATTATTTGTTTGGATGTTATTAATGATTTTCTTTATAAAAAAATGTAAATAGAGTCAAATTTTAATAATTTAATAATGTAACTGAAAAAATAAAAATAAATAAATAATAAATAATTAAAGTAAAAAAATTAAAATTCATTTGCAATTCGGGTTTAACTTAGGTCGAGCTTTGGCAGGCAACCTCAGATTACAATTCGAGCCTAGGTAGGTCTCAGCACAACTTGGGCTAGGCTTGGACAATCTCCGAACCCAACTAAGTTACACCCCTATCATGGACCCTTCATTGGGACTTTTGGTATACCTATTAAAATCAATTATAAATTATAATTTAATTGATTAAAGATTATAATTTTAATTAGAAGTTGTTAATTTATTTGGTGGAATTGTTAGATTGTAGATTTAAGTTGCTGAGTAGTATTTGGTAAATAAGTTGTGAAATAATTTTTTGATGTAAAAATGTCCTTTTTACCCCCGTTATTTATAAATTAAATTAACTTTTCTTAATTGTAAATTAAATGAATTTTTATTTTTTGTTATTAACTAATAGTCTACATTTCCTATAAAAAAAATTAAATAAAAACAAAATAATCCAAAGTCTATTTAGGTCTTTTTCTATTAAAAACAAATCTAAAAGCATAATCATAAATAAGTTGCTTTATTTAGAAGTTGATAATGGATGAACATCTTATCAGAATTAGTTTTTTTGAATTAAAATAAATTATTAGAATCAAAAGATATTTGAAATAAATTTAACCAAACAATTCCAAATAATTTTTGGCCAAAAAAGCTACACCAAACACCCCCGCTAAGAGCGTCTCCAATATTTACATTTTTTTTCATCAAATTTGAATAAAAAATTCATCTAATGTCAAGCGTTTTAAATGAGAATCTTTATTTTTCATCAAATCACTGGTCAACCGAAAGAATATCCAACCGATCAACTAATTAGTATAAATTTACTAGAAGTATGAAGTAAGGAACCGATCAGTTGTCTAGTGTATTGTCCCTATGACTATTTATAATAATTTGATAAAATACTCCAAACATCTTTAATTTAATGAAAAGTATAAGAAATCGTGAATTTAATATTAGTTTGAGGTTAACGTTGAGGTTGTTAATGTATATGTGGTATTCCTAAATATATTAGATATTGATTTCATAGATATATTTAGGAATGACCATAGTTAGGTTCCTGGTAGGATATTCTTTCTCATAGTTAGGTTCCTAATAGGATACTATTTTTTAACCTATATATACATGCCTTCTATTGTATAAAATGCATTCAATATAATTCATTCAATATAATACATATTTCTTTCTCTTTCTCTCTCTCTCTCTCTACTATTCTAATATGGTATCAGAGCTATAGGTTAAGCTCTTGGTGTTTTCGCCTTACCGGCAGGCGGCAGTCTTGCTTTGGCCGCCCGCCGGATCTCAACCTATTCCATTGTCATATTTTCTTGTCAACATGGCGTCACGGTGATCTCTTCTTTTATCCGTTGGTTTATTCCTACCCTAAATATCTCTATCATTTATTTTTATTTTTTTTGTGCTTCTACTCTAGTCTGTCTTTCCCTCTGCTTTAACCTCAAATAGGTATCTATCTTCACACCTATTTGAGTTTGAGAGGGGGTATTATACCTATATCATGGGTGAGCATGGTGATATACTATGTGAACCACCTAAGCCCCAAACCACCACTAAGTCGTCTCATTGGCACACCATCTAAGCCGCTTCCTTGGTGCACTTCCTAAGTCGCCTCTTTTGGCGCACTCTCTAAACCGCCCCATTGGCGCATTACCTAAGCCGTCTCCTTTTGTCGCACTCTTTAAGCCGTCTTCTTGGCGCACCACCAAAGTCGGCCCCTGGCGCACTATTCAAGCCATCCCCTAGCGCACTCAATTATCTGTTGCCATCATCGTTCAGCACTACGTCATTAGTTATATGTGTGCCACGTTTGCTGGTTCAACATCCAGTTCTCTACATCGGTCCGGTATAACCCCTTTAAACTGTCTCTACATCGGTCCAACATGACCCCTTTAAATTGTTCCAACATTGATTCCGATTAGCTCCTACATCGGTTGGCATGACCCCTTTAAACTATCCCGACATTGATTCCGGTTAGCTCATACATCGGTTCGGCATGACTCCTTTAAACTGTCCTGGCATTAGTTCCAGCCAGTTCCTACAATGGTCCAACACGACCATAAACTGTCTCTCGGCGTTAGTTCCAGCTAGTTTTTATACTGGTCCGACACGACCTTAAATTGTCCTAGCATTAGTTTCAGTTAGTTCTTACAATGGCCTGACATGACCATAAACTGTTTCCTGGCTTTAGTTCTGGCCTTTGATCTATTTTAAGCGCCCTTGTGCTCCCGTTCGGATTTTGCAATCTATTTACCTTTTGTTTTATTTAGTTTTATTTCATGTTTTAATTTCTCTCTCCAAACTCAAGATGTTTATCCTCTTTGAATTTGAGGAGGATGTTAATGTATATGTGGTATTCCTAGATTTATTAGGTATTGATTTCCTAGATATATTTAGGAATGGCCATAGTTAGGTTCCTAGTAGGATATTCTTTATCATAGTTAGGCTCCTAATATGATACTCTTTCTTAGCCTATATATACAAGCCTTCTATTGTATAAAATACATTCAATATAATATATATTATTTTATCTGTCTCTACTATTCTAACAGAAGTAATAAGAGATCGTTTGGCAATAATTTTTTTAGTTGGTTTTTTAGTTTTTTTTTATACTCTTTTAACTTAGGACTTTTTTGTTTATTTGATTTTCTTGTTTGAATTTTTTAACTTTTTGACTTTGGAATGGCAAATTTTTTTTATTATTTTGTGATTTTTGTTTTTTTGTGATTTTTTTAATTCTTTTGTGATTTTTTAACCCAAGGGACACTACAAGAAAAAATGGGCATAAGAGACGGAACTTTGTGCCGTCGCAAAAAGTGACTTTTTGAGACGGCACAAATTGACGTCGCAAAAAATGTGACTTTTTGAGATGGCACAAATTGTCGTCGCAAAAAATGTGACTAATGACTTTTTGCGACGATACAACTTGTTGCCACAAAAAAATAGAGTATTTGCGACGGCAGAGATTGCTGTCGCAAAAAAAAAATAGAGTTTTTGCGACGGCACCAGCTGCAGTCGCAAAAAAAATAAAAAATAAATTGCGACTGTAATAGGTATCGTTGTAAAAAAAAAAAAGTAAAAATATATATATATATATTGTGGCTTTGAGATGACTTCATATATATATAGTCACAAAATGGTTTAAATAAATGCAACGGTATTTTTTTGTCACAAAAAAAAAAAACGACGTCGTCTTACTCTTTTGATATAATATTTCTCTTTTCACCTATTTTTTCATCTTCTTGTCTCTCTATCTCTGTTTCTGTCTCTCTTCTCTTTCTCTCTCTCACTCATCACTCTTCTCTGTCTGTTTGTCTCTCTCTTTCTCCTTGTGTCTTTGTCTCTGTCTCTCTTCTCTTTCTCTCTCTCACTCATCACTCTTTTCTGTCTATATGTCTATCTCTGTCTCTCTCTCTTTCTCTCTGTGTCTCTCGTCCATCTCTCTTCTCTCTCTGTGTCTCTTCTCTTTATCTCTCTTACTCTCTCGCTTATCTCTCTCTGTCTCTCTCGTTTATCTCTTTTCACTCCTTTTCTCTCCCTTTCTCTGTCTATCTCTTTTCACCCATTTTTTCATCTTCCTCTCTCTTTTCTCTTTCTCTCTCTCATTTATCACTCTTCTCTCTCTGTATGTCTGTCTCTCTTTCTCTCTCTGTGTCTCTCACTCATCTATCTCTTCTCTCATCTCTTTTCTCTCTCTGTATCTTTCGCTCATTTCTCTTATCTTTATCTCTCTCGCTCATCTCTCTTCTTTCTATCTCTCTTATCTCTCTTCTCACTATGTCTCTCTCGCTCATCTCTATTCTCTATGTCTCTCTCATTCATCTCTCTTCTCTCATTGTCTCTTTTTCTGTCTCTTACTCTTTATCTCTTTCTCTCTCTCTCTCTCACTCATCACTATTCTCTGTCTGTTAGTCTTTGTCTCTGTCTCTCTCTTCTCTATCTGTCTCTCACCACCCATCTCCTCTACCACCTTCACCACTATTGCAAATGCCATTCCACTACTACCACTGTTGCCACCCCACCTCTACGACTATCATTATTACCACCATCGCTACTACTCCACTACCACCACTACTACTACCATTACCTCTCCACCACCACCGCTACCCTATCTTCTCTACCATAACCACAACTTCACTACTAATCTCCTTCGCTACCACTACCACCACCACTATCACCTCTTATCTACCACCTTCACCACTACTGCCACTCCCTATCCTCTACCACAAAAAATTAGTTTTTGATTTTTAGTAACAAAAAAAAAAGGGCCGCAAAAAAATATTTTTCATTGACCACAAAAAATTAATTTTATTTTAATGAAAAATAATTTTCATTAAAATATTATCCCTACTTATAACAAATAAAAAAAATAATAATAATTTTTTATTCATTAAAATAAAATGAAACAAATAAATTTTTAACCTTAATAACTAAAAGAAAAGGAAAAATAAATAAAAAAATTCATTAACTATAAAAAAAAATTATTTTAACAAAAAATAAATTTTATTATCGTCGTGGAAAAAAAAAACCGATTTATTATTCAAATATTCATTTGTGATGGAAATAAAAAAAAAAAAAACCCAAAAGCCCCAAAATCCCCAATCCGTTTCCTGTTTTCCATTCCCGCTCCCCCCCCTCCCCCTCCCCCCAAAAACCCAAAATCCCCAATCGGGTTCTCCTCCCGCCCCCCCAAAACCCAAAATCCCCAACCTCTTCAACCAAAATCCCCACCAAAAACCCAAAATCCCCAATCTCAAAAACCAAAAATCCCTAATCTCTTGGGATTTTAGGTGAAAACCCCCTTCCATGAGGCCCATTTGGTGTAAAGCCCACGGATGAAATCAATGCCCCCAAAAGTCCCTCGATTAAAAAAATATCATGATTTGACTGAAATGCCCATCCATATAAGGGTGCAAATACGAAACAATTGCACCGTTTCTCTCCCGTTCCTCTCTGTCATCGATTCAAAACCCTCCTCTCTTCTGAACACGATCGTTCGAAAACCCTAGGAACGATTGAAACCCTCCTCTCTTCTGTCTCATTACTCTCGCTGTCTGTAGCTAGTTCGTTATAGTTTCTTCGATTGAAACCCTTCTCTATCTTATCACTCTCGCTCTGTGTAGCTACTTTGTTACAGTTTTTTCGATTGAAACCCTAGCAACGAACTCGGCATTAGGATTTACTCTCTCTCTTAAATCCTTCTCTGAGTCTCATTACTCTCGCTTTGTGGAGCTACTTCGTTACAGTTTCGTCGATTGAAACCCTAGCAACGCTTTACTCTCTCTCTTGGACACACACATTTTACAGGTGATTTTTTCCTCTTTCTGCTAGTTTTTCGACCTTATTATGAAGTCTGTCTGGGTTTGTTTTCATTTTGGGAGTGTGTGTATGAGATTAGGTTGGGTGAGTGGAATTTGGGGATTTTTGGTTGCACTAAGGATCATCTGTTCTAAAATTTTTATCACTATCTTAAAAATACTTTAAATTACTAAATCTTGTGAGAATGTTAAGGTTTAAAAATTGGTTTGAAAACTAATTTAGGTATTTCGGAATGCTTTGAAATTCACTTGCTTCATGAATTTTTCAGAGTAAAATTTTACTTCCAACTAGAGTAAAATTTTACTCTGAAATGAGAGTTTTACTTCTTACAGAGTAAAATTTTACTTCCAAAACCAGAGTAAAATTTTACTTATAATGAGACTAAAATTTTAAAGTAAAATTTTACTTCGAGTCAGAGTAAAATTTTACTTCCAAGACCAGAGTAAAGTTTTACTTATAATGAGAGTAAAATTTTAGTTATTACAGAGTAAACTTTTACTTTAACTCTAGCCTTTTTCTCACTACGCTTTAATTTCTGTAGTGTTTTCGTTTCAGAGTAAAATTTTACTTCTAATCAGAGTAAAATTTTACTTTCAATCAGAGTAAAATTTTACTTCTAATCAGAGTAAAATTTTACTTCCAATCAGAGTAAAATTTTACTTCTAATCAGAGTAAAATTTTACTTTAACTCTAGCCTTTGTTCATTACGCTTTGATTTATGTAGTGTTTTCGTCCTGCCATTTCAATGCTTGCAAATTCACTTGCTTCATGAATTTCTCGGAGTAAAATTTTACTTCCAATCAAACTAAAATTTTACTTCCAACTAGAGTAAAATTTTACTCTGAAATGAGAGTTTTACTTCTTACAGAGTAAAATTTTACTTCCAAAACCAGAGTAAAATTTTACTTATAATGAGACTAAAATTTTAAAGTAAAAAAGTAAAATTTTACTTCGAGTCAGAGTAAAATTTTACTTCCAAGACCAGAGTAAAGTTTTACTTATAATGAGAGTAAAATTTTAGTTATTACAGAGTAAACTTTTACTTTAACTCTAGCCTTTTTCTCACTACGCTTTAATTTCTGTAGTGTTTTCGTTTCAGAGTAAAATTTTACTTCTAATCAGAGTAAAATTTTACTTCCAATCAGAGTAAAATTTTACTTCTAATCAGAGTAAAATTTTACTTCCAATCAGAGCAAAATTTTACTTATTACATAGTAAAATTTTACTTTTACTCTAGCCTTTGCTCATTATGCTTTGATTTCTGTAGTGTTTTTGTCTTGCCATTTCAATGCTTTCAAATATACTTGCTTCATGAATTTTTCAGAGTAAAATTTTACTTTCAATCAGAGTAAAATTTTACTTTTGCCAAACAGAGTAAAATTTTACTGTCTCATGACAATACTTGTGCATTTTGTTTAGTGCTTATTTGTTTTGTGACATTGTTGTTTAAAGTAAAATTTTATTCTGTTGATATAGGGGAACTTTTTTGTGTTTGAAAATGGTTGTTACAAGAAGCAAACATGGTAATCATGATGATGATGATGATTTTGAAGTTCCACCAACTATTTTACAAAAGAAGAAAGTCGCTAAAAAAGAGAGCAAAAGTAGTAAAGAAAGTCCTTCAAAATTGAATATTATGCATGGAGTACGGGAGAGGGAGAATTATATGAAACAATATAGGTCAAATATTGTTTCATTGATAAACGTAATGCGAGACACAAGGTTCACTAAAAGACACATTACTACCCTTGAGAGAACACCTTTTGGGATGTTGTTTAAATGTTTTTGGAAGAAAGATGATGTGGAGTTAAAGAACTTCAAGAAAGTTGACGATAATGTGATGGATGTGATCAAATGTTATGACTTTCATGCAAAGGGATTTAAGCTTGGAGGGAAAATATGTGACATACGGGACAGTGACGTTACCTTGATTTTTGGGATAAAATCGGGAACGAAAAAAGTAGATGTGTCATATGGGAAGAAACAAGAATCAGCTTTTGTGCAGAGAAGGTTTCCTAATTTGTCAAGAATATCTGTAAAGAGTTTGTGAGAGGCGTTGGGAGATGCGGTGGAAGGCACAACGAGAGTTGATATTGAGGATGTTGCACGCATAATGTGTCTATTTGTTGTGGCGACTTTGCTATTACCAACAACTGGTCTAACAGTCGGATGGGCCTTTGTTGCCCTTGTAGAAGATTTGGAAATGATGAATTCGTATGCATGGTCGACTGCAGTTGCATCCACGTTGACTACTTCAATCCATTCTTCATTAGGAAGTCCTGAAAATGTCACTGGATGTGTACTACTTCTGTTGGTAAGTAAATTGAACTACTTGAAATATTATGCAATCTATCTTTAGAGAATTTAACTAATTTCGATTTTTTATTTTATAGTACTGGTTATGCGAGCATACTACCCTCATTCAACCTGAAGGTAAAAATTTGTGTCCAAGGCTGCTGCGATGGGACTTATCAACATTGAGGAAAAAGCTAATGAAGAGGTCATTGGAAACACTAAAGCCCGAAGAGGTATCATCTTTCCAAACTCAGCCCGAAGAGTAAAAGTTTACTTGAAATCAGAGTAAACTTTTTCCTACATTCAGAGTAAAATTTTACTTAGTCCTTGAACAGAGTAAAAATTTACTTTAAATCAGAGTAAAATTTTACTTGCAGTCAGAGTAAAATTTTACTTACAGTCAGAGTAAAATTTTACTTGCTCTTGAACAGAGTAGAAGTTTACTTTAAATCAGAGTAAAAGTTTACTTTAAATGAGAGTAAAATTTTAGTTATAGTCAGAGTAAAATTTTACTTCAAATCAGAGTAAACTTTTACTTTAAATCAGAGTAAAATTTTACTCTGAGTCAGAGTAAAATTTTACTTGCTCTTGAACTCAGTAAAAGTTTACTTTAAATCAGAGTAAACTTTTACTTTAAATCAGAGTAAAATTTTACTCTAGTGGTTAAAGTTTGCTTAATTGGTAGCTTCTTTTCTTTTTCTAATTTTCAATTGCAGGTAAATCACAATGAACTGAAGCCCATTTCCAAAGAAGAAATGGAACTCATTTGCAATGATGATGAAAAAGATGCTTTTGACATAGAGGAAAATTTGGAGACTGAAGAAGATTCATTGGACACAGAGGAAAAGTTGGAGACTGAAGAAGATGCATTGGACATGGAGGAAAAGTTGGAGACTAAAGAAGATGAAGATGATGTAGCTGAAATTTTAGGAGATGATCAACCTTTGAAGAACTTCATTGATCTTCAAAAGGAAAACAAGAGGCTGAAAAGTGAGAATTTGGCGTTAGTTGAAGAATTGAAGAAACTGAGGGAAACAATGCAAAAAATGAAAGAGGAGCAAAAGGCAAAAACAAAAGAAACGATAGAAAAGATGACCAACACAGAGAAAGAAATGGAAAAACTGAGAAAGGAGATTGAAGTACTTGAATCGGAAAATAAACAGTTGGTTGAATAGATTGAAGAAAATGCAGTTCGTGCGGCTACCCAAGGTTTATCTTCCAAAGAAATGCCACATGCTAAAGCAGTAGAACAAGAGGAAAACATTGGGATTCAAAGTACATTGGAAGAAATACCCATAGTCGTAGAGCCATTGCAAACATCGATGGTGAGGAAAATCAAAATCAAGTCGAGGAAGAAGAAAGAAATGTCTGATTTTGAATGTGAGCCAAGAGAAGCAAAGAAAAAAAAGACCATAAAACAAGGAATTAAAGTGATGTCAAAAGAAGTCATTTGTGTTGAAGACTTGCCTCTAAGCCAAGCAAAGCCAGTTGAAAGGGTTTTGTTTCCAGATAAGGCTGCAATATGCAAATTGCTTGATGAGGATGACAAGTATCTACTGAACAAGATTTACAATTTGGAAACCACAGAGTAAGGCCATGTTAATTTTATCAAACAACAGATTTTTACTGTTATCCAACTGCAACATGTTAATCAACATTTTTTTTACCTTATGACTAGTGCAATCATATGGTCCGGCACAAGACATGGAGTATATGTTACATTGCATGATGTGGATGCAATTCTGAGAGATGGTGATACTGCAAATAATGTAAGTGGCAATACAAGTTTCAATGACTAGTGTTCACTTCAATAACTAAAAATAGTTCACTTTATTGATACATATTTAATTGATTTTTGTTCTGTAGGTGATTGACAGCTTCATAGAAATGCTTGAGATTGAGCAACAAGTCAAGAAGCCAGAAAAGAATAAATCATTCTTTTTCTCTAGCCTTTGCTGGGTAAGCCATCATTTTGAATTTAGTTTGAATTGATTAATTTTTACTGTGGTTTAGTGTAACATATCAGTGTCTCTTATACGATTAAATGCAGTCTTTAGTGAAATGGGGTTATGGGGAGCTGAGAAATCATCTAATTGATGAAGTCCTTGCACAAGATTTGAGTGGATATAGATACCTTCATTTTTGCATGAATTCCAATGGGAACAAAAAGGAAGAAAAACCCTACCACTGGACACTCCTTGTATTTGACACTGAACTTCATGAGTGGAGACATTACAATTCTTTAAGGCCAAGAGACAACAAAGAAGATGCTTACCTTAAGGATGCAAAGAAGATTGTAAGTGCTTTGCTGACAGTAATTTTTTGCTGTATTTCATTCTTGAATTTAATCCTGACCAAACAATTATGCAATGATGTTAGATAACATATGTGGATAGCAAGTTGGGCAACAAAACAAAGAAAGGTACAAGAAAGTTTTCAAACTTAGTTTCGGTGAAAGATAGTCCACAACAACGCCCAACATCGTAAGTATTTCACGCTACTATTATATGCTTGAATTGGTAGTTTTCAAATTTGAGTAAATCTAACAAGCGATTGATTTTTATTTAACAGTGTTGATTGTGGAATTATTGTATGTTATATCATGCGCCAAATCATAAGAGATGAGCCTATTGCAAATTCTATGGAAGAGGATGAAATTAACAATTTCCGAGCGTCAATAGTGCATCAATTTTTGAATGATTATCCAAAAACATGGACTGAGGAACAGTTCAACCTCAAAAGAAAAATGGGCTCAAGACCTCAAGGATGACAATGTGAACAGGTTTTGGGGAAGTACTGTGAATGATATATGTAATTTTGGTTTTTGTAAATGAAAGAACAGTGAAAAAGTGATTGTAAGTGAAAGAACACTAAGAGAGTATTAGATAGAGGCTTAAATTTTTTTTGACTGAATGTTGCTATGAATGTTGCTATGAATGTTGGAATGAATGTTGCTATGAATGTTGTTTTGACTGGGAATGAATGTTGATGATATATTCAGTTGTGTTGTTAGATTTTTTTTGCACAAAGATTGCATGATGATCATCAGGGGAGTTTGTGTGTTGTGGTAAACTTTGGTGCAGGTTGGAAATGTTTTTCTAAGGGGACTAACATATTTTCTGAACTGAAGTAAAATTTTACTCTGAATTGAAGTAAAATTTTACTCTGCTTGAAAGTAAAATTTTACTTTATATTCTGAAAGATGAGTAAGTTGTTGCACTCTAAATCTAAAAGTAAAATTTTACTTTATATTCTGAAAGATGAGTAAATTGTTGCACTCTAAATCTAAGAGTAAAATTTTACTCTGCTTGCAAGTAAAATTTTACTCTGAACTGAAGTAAAATTTTACTTTATATTCTGAAGGATGAGTAAATTGTTGCACTCTAAATCTAAAAGTAAAATTTTACTTTATATTCTGAAGGATGAGTAAATTGTTGCACTCTAAATCTAAAAGTAAAATTTTACTCTGCTTGAAAGTAAAATTTTACTCTGAACTGAAGTAAAATTTTACTTTATATTCTGAGAGATGAGTAAAAGTAAAATTTAACTCTGAAATAAGAATAAAATGTTACAGCCTGAATAAGTAAAATTTTACTCTGTATAAAAGTAAAATTTTACTCTGAACAAAAGTAAAATTTTACTCTGTATGAAAGTAAAATTTTACTCTGAGGGCCGAGTTGAATTTGGACTCTAAATCTAAAAGTAAAATGTTACTCTGCACTAAAGTAAAATTTTACCCTCCATTAAAGTAAAATTTTACTCTGAAATAAGGTAAAATTTTAATCTAAAAGTAACATTTTCTCTGAACATAGTAAAATTTTATTGTCAAACCACAGGCTCATCACACGCATACACAACCATTCAACCATAAAACATATCAGAAACTAGAACAGACAACCATTCAAGGACGTAGTAAAAATGTCTTTTATTGCAATATTTCCTTACAAATCTACTCTAAAAGACTATACTATTATTGCTATGGACTACTTATTGCAGAAGAACTGCATTATTTTCATACTTCTATTACAAAATCAATAATGTCTTTCACGGCAATGCCTCCTTGCAAGTCTTCCTATTATGACCGTACTTCTCGCATCTACCACACTGTACTCGTCTTATCTTCTCACCCCTAGATGGGATCCTATTCTTCCTTGGCCTACCAGGTGGCTTCTTACAAATTGGAGGAAGGACAACAACATCATCCATAGCTACAAGAGGTTTCTCAACAGTGGGTATTGGATAAACGGACTCAGCATAGCAATCTTTGAACTTGCTAGTGTAATAAAATGGTTCCACATGTGCATACAAATCACCTCCGCTCTTTTGGATAGCGGTCGCCGCGTGAGCACAAAGAAATCCATTCAATTTCCATTGGTAACATGAGCAAGTTCTATTCAAGAGGTCAACGCTAACCGATGGCCGGGATTGAACCTCAAAAACATGATCACTTGAACGACTAACCAACCAAGTTCTTCCACTTTTAAGAGCATTTACTAATGTTGAATCCATCTCCGGACAAAGAAAAGTATTCCATTTCTTAGCTTGTTCTCTCTTTCTCGACATCAAATCCATGATCTTCAACCTAATTGAATCAATCATCTTTGTAGTGGGCAAATGGCGAGCTTGACGGATCCATGAATTGAAAGACTCTGCCACATTTGAGTGCATTTCACCGTATTTTTGTCCTTTAAAATATGCATTAGTCCACTTGTCATAGGGCAAATTGGATAGAAACCCACAAACGATCCCTTTTCCCTCATCTTGTAATTCTTTCAAGCACTGATTAAAACATCCCACTGTTGGAGCGTAAGCACATGAAGAAAACAAAAAAACTATTCTACTCCTGAAAGTATTGCTGAAACTTGGACCAGAGAACCTATCCCTCAAATTGGCCTTCAAGTGTTGGAGACAAAAATAGTGGTAAGCAGTAGGTAAAACCTTGGGTAAAGCCTCCAAAAGTCCAGCGTTCCGATCAGATATGAAGGTAATTGGTCTTTCATCCAACAATATATTCGACAAATGCATAAAAAACCATTCCCAACTGTCTATAGTCTCCGTATCGACAATTGCCATTGCAAGAGGGAAAAAACCTGAAAATAACATTTTACAATTAGTAAGTATATTAAACAAAAAGGACAAATCTGAGCTGAGAATAAGTAACTTGTTACTTTTGAATAAACTATACTAATATCTACCTTGATCCCTATCCTTCGCTGTAGCTGTTAACAAGGTGCCCTTATATTTCCCCTTCAAAAAAGTTCCATCGATAAACAATAGAGGACGACAATGCCTAAACCCTTGAATGGAAGCATTAAATGCAACGAAAAACCTCTTGAACCGTCCACTTTGATGGTTATAGTCAAGACGCAAATAGCTACCAGGATTTGTGCTCATCACAATATCCATATACCATCGAATCTCATCATAGGACATAGAGAAATCTCCAAAACTAGTAGTCCTAGCTTTCTCAACTCCCAACCAAGCGTGATTGTACGTAATGGTGAGCCGCATAACATCAATTGGATGAGTTTGGGGATTCCCACGAACTTCATTAACAATCAAACTTGCAACCAAATTTGAACTCATCCTTGAGTTTTTAGAAGTACGAACTGCAGCTCCACAAGTATGCTCATCATGTAGAGTCCTAATGTAGAAAAAATTATTAGCACTTTCTAGAGATGCATGTACTCGCCATAAACAAGCTTTCGATTCCCGCATTGAACACACAACAGTGACCCGACACTTTTCATTCTTCACATACACAAACTCAAATCCTATCTCAATAGCATATTTACATAATGCAGTCCGGAAATCCTTTGCACCTCCAATAAATCTTTGACCTACATGAGTAATTCCATTCACCCATCCACTAGACAACAAAGTCCTTTCTTCATGTTGACAAAACATAGGGAGTAAATCCATTTCATCATCAGTAATATTGGATCCAGTAGCGTCCCCTGATTCTCCAACTCCATGTTTTTCATTTGAAATGCCCATTTCAGTAATAGTCACATCAACCCGGTCAACACCAAGGGGATAAACAAGCGACAACATATTTTGAAAATCAGAATCATCATCAATCATGCATTGCGAATGTCCAGGCAAACAGTACGATAATAGTATGCAACCACTACTGTCAAACTTCTTCAATTTACAACTTAAGAAATCAGTTAAATCCTTCAACGTGTAGTTTGACACAACCTTGAACACAATGGTACGATCACCATACTTGCATAACAACATAAGAGGTGGAACCATTTTACAAATCTGCAAACAATTAACAGTAAAATTTTACTGTCACTATCAAAGTAAAATTTTACTATCAATATCAAAGTAAAATTTTACTGTCACTACAATTTTGGTTTAGTTTGAATTGAAACATGAATCTAAAAGTAAAAGTTTACTCTGCACCAAAGTAAAATTTTACTCTGATATAGGAGTAAAATGTTACAAAAGGAATCTAAAAGTAAAATTTTACTCTGTATAAGAGTAAAATTTTACTGTCACTACAATTTTGGTTTTGTTTGAATTCAAACATGAATCTAAAAGTAAAACTTTACTCTGCACCAAAGTAAAATTTTACTCTGATATAGGAGTAAAATGTTACAAAAGGAATCTAAAAGTAAAATTTTACTCTGCATAAGAGTAAAATTTTACTCTGAAAAACAAGTAAAATTTTTGCAGACAATTAACTTGTTTGGTGCAACTTTTTTGCTAGTTAAAAATTGATAACTAAAATGCATAAGCTAAAAGAACATATCTCCCCTATCTTCTCAATAATCAAAATTTTACTCTAATTGTAAACAGAGCAACAGAACCAGAGTAAAATTTTACTCTGGTTCTATTGCTGTCTATTGTTAGATTAACAAGTGAATTTTACTCTGTGTCTTTTGTCAAAAATAAAATTCTGTCTATTGTTAGATTAACAAATCAACAAAAACAAACGAACTCGATCAAAACAAATCAAACCAAAAAAAACGAACAAAAACAAAAACAAAAAAAATTAATTAACAAATCTGTATAACTCGAGTAATTGAGAAGAAAAACCTGTACAACTCGATCAACAATCACAAAATTGAATGAAACTCTCGTTTAATTTGAGAGCGTTGATCATCGGGCACCAAATGACAGTTGTTCGACTGCGAGATCGTCTATTGTTGAACAATTGAGAGATGTTCGGCCGCGAGATCTTCAGATCTGGAGGTCGTCTTCATCGAATTTGTGAAGTATCATCGATTTCCATATCGTCTTCATCCTCTTCATCGGTTGCGAGATAGCTGTGATTTCAAATTTTTGATACTATATATATATATATATATATAAGGGCAATATTGTCATTAAAAAAAATAAAAATTATAAAATGTCCTTATTGAGGTAGGCATTTCTTACCCAGGGACTTTTTGAAAGGAAATTAATTAGATTATCCTTTATTCTAATAAAAAGGCCCAAAAGGGGGTTTTGACCAAAAATCCCTTTAAAAATTTAATAAATACATAAAAATACGAAAAACATATTGAATTCTCTTTTTTTTTTTTTTTGTATTTTTGATATTTAGTGAATTTTTAAAAGACTTTTTCACAAAAATTATACTTTTTATGTATATTTATATTAGGTATGTCTAAAAATTAAAAAAATTACTTAAATTATTAAAAAAATCAGTAAAAATAAAAAAACACGAAAAATAAGAAAGTAAAATATTTGAAAAATGTTTTTGGAAAACCAAAAATAATTTTTTTATAATTTTTTTTAGTGAATATTTTTAAAATTTTAAGCATTTTTTTACATGCACCTTACTTAGATGTATCTAAAGAGTAAAATATTTATAAAAAATATTTTAAAAAATCAATAAATATACAAAAATATGAAAAATTTACTGAATTCTTGTATTTTTTATATTTTTGGTATTTAGTGAATTTTCTAAAAAAAATTCACAAATATTATACTTTTAAAGTGTATTTATATTAGGTGTATCTGAAAATTTTAAAAATTACTTATAATATTAAAAAAATTCAGTAAAAATAAAAAAAATAATTTTCTGTAAAATGAATCCTGAAAATCCAAACCAATCAAGCTGATTGCCACCCATTTTAAAGTAAAAAATTATATGGGATCTTACCGATATGTTTCATACATAAAGTTTAAAACTTATGTAGTTTCAAAACAAAATACTTGTATCAATTAGTCTTACATATTTTTAATTGTTACCAACAATCTTTTTTTTTTAAATTTAAATATGCTGCTATATCTTACCACTATCGAACTTCTGTTAGACGGTCACTAAAGGCTCGTCCGAATGTTCAATATCACCGGGAAGTTGCTGGAGTATCACCGGAAAGTCGCCGGAGTATCGCCGGGGTTTTTCGAACATCACTAGAAGTCGCTGAAATGTCTAGAATGTTCGTTGAAGACTCACAATAATGTCTAAAATATTGCCCAAAAAAGAAAAAAATAAATTGAGAAATTAAAGCGAAAAAACATACCAAAATGTGCTAAATATTGATAAATTAAAATAAGAAAAAAACGTAAGAATAATAAAAAGCAATAATGGAAAAAAATATATGTTATTTTCAATTTTGTTGGATTTAAGCAAATAATCTTCAATATTGATCAAATTGAAAAGTAAGTTTTGAAACTGTAAAATGTTATAGTTTGGAAACATGATTCTATTAAATATTTATTCTTATTAATCAAACTAAAAAATATGTTATGAAATTATAAAATTTTATAGTTCTAAAGAAAGTTATGAAACTGCAACAAAAAAAAAATAAAACTGTAAAATTTTATAGCTTTCACTGCCTGTAACAAAAACTCAAAAATAATTTGTTTAGAATTTGAAATTTTTCTCTATTATAACAGGAAAATATAAGTGTGTAGTACAGAAAAGGTAAAATAACTGAGAGATCGAAGGAAAGAGACATATATAGAAAAAAGGTTTGTACTCTGGTAACTTTTTTGATTTAGACCTAGCTGGATCTAATGTAGATTTACTCAGATTTGATATAGATTTGAGTTTGCCATCAATGAGCACGAAGAAAGTAGTTGGTAATCAGTGGTTGACAGTAAACCTCAATCAATGGTAGTCACTGGTGACTATAAATTAGAAAGAAAAAGAAAAGAAGGAATGCGTGTGGTTGTTGCCGGATATCAGAGAAAGAGAGATAAAAAGAAAAAGTAATGTGTAGAAGAAAGAGGAGAAGATTATGGGTAAAAGACTTTTGGATCCATCTAAAAAAATTTATTACTAAATATAATACACACTTTTAAAAAAAGACTTGTGAGTAATTTGTTCAAAATCTATTAATACAAAAACATTACAAGAATGATATAACAATGTCAATTTTGTAAAATAATTTTTTTTTGGTTATTGATAATTTATTTTAGAATAATGCTATAAAAACAGAAAGATTATGCATAATTGTTATACAAATTTATGTGAGGCAATGATGTCTTATTGTCATAATTTCATTTAAAAATATAAAAGCCATAATTCTAAACATAATTTGCAAGTTTACCATTATAAAATCATTCTTTCACATGAAAAAAAAATGGTAAAATCTCGTTTTTTGTTATTTTAAAGGAAAAAATTTCACGGTGAGTCACATTATTCTAACAAATATTCTTTTTAATTTTATATCATAACTCAAAAACAAAAACAAGTTTACAAAGGGAATGTAGCAATTTATCTGAGCCCATCCCAAGTTCCGCCCAGCTCAATTTTGACAGGAGCCCAGTAGGCCTCCTCTGGGTCAGGTTGAATTGCTAATGCTCATTGAGTGAGACCACGTGTAGCTTCAGCTCAGCTTGGCAAAATGAA
Source organism: Camellia granthamiana (assembly GCA_036172215.1). Taxonomy (NCBI): domain Eukaryota; kingdom Viridiplantae; phylum Streptophyta; class Magnoliopsida; order Ericales; family Theaceae; genus Camellia; species Camellia granthamiana. Next base: position 70,512,767 of record CM069914.1, read on the forward strand.
AATGCTCTATTGTTCAAAAACAATGGTAAATATTGCATAAAAATTTTGATAATTTTTTTTGGGTCTGTAGCATTTGTGTTTTGATTCTAATTAAACTTTTGTTTTTGAGCAATGATACATCTCTTAATTTTGAAACTCTAATTGAGCTTTAATGATGTGATAAGAAATTAAAATAAAATAAAAAATACAAGGCCAAAACATCACATCAAAGTGGACTCCACTCTTATTAGAGCTCTCAATCATTTTTGTTTGTTTCCTCTATTTTGTTTTGTATATTTTGATTTTGTATCAAAAGTAAACAATAATGTTACAAAACTACATTAATGAGTTTTTTTCCCCTTAACCTTTTGTGACAAATAGAACATGTAAAAAATTAGACTAATCGGAAATCGGTAATTACATATTCGAATTATATTTGTTTGATAAAATTAAACGGCAAATATGTTTTTGAGAATAAATCATCTATTTTTTTTAAGAGATAATTGTAATTCAATCATCAAACTACCGATATCTAATTAATCTAATTTTTATATGTGATGATACAGTTATGGTATCACGGGTTCCAGGTGGAATGGGTCGGACTGATCCACACTTCTCCAACCGGTAACTGAGTGTTCAAGCCCACCAGAGAACCTGCACACAAGTTCAACAAGGAACAGGAAGTCCTCCAGCAAAGCCTCCGACGAGCAAGTTAGAAAGAGAAGTAGAGTGTAGAGAGAGATTGGAAATAGAAAGCTTATCCTTCTTCTTGTCTCCAACGTCTGCTTATATCCTTTGGTAATCATTTCGTTGTCCCGTCCTATCTGTCACCTTGGTCCCAAGTCTATGCTGTAGCTTACCTTGTTCAGGGTGAGGGCATGCCGTCCCGACGGAGAGGTGCTGTCGTAATAAATGCTGTGAGAGGCTGCATTAATGGCGATGTGCAATGGCAATAACTTTGTAGATCTTTTTCTGCTGATGTGGCTTGCCCTTTACGTGCCACGTGTCTGAATATCATTGGTCCTTCATGTCATGTTGATTTCTAACTGTGCTGGGCCTTATCAGTTGGGTTATGTCTTGGGCCCTAAGTGGTAGGCTTGGGTTGTTCATAGTGGGTTATGGCCTTTCTAGGCCTAACCACATCAGTAGTCCCCCATTCCCGAGTGCAGCTTTAGTCCAACGAAGGGAATAATGAGGAAGATGGGGGTTGAAGGTCGAGTGAAAGGAACGACCGACCAGAAGTGGTCGAGTGGAAGGACCGACCGTGAGGAGGGCCGACCGCGAAGAGTAACCGAGTGCCGACCGCGAAGGGTAGCCGAGTGAAGGGACCGGTCATGAAGAGGGCCGATCGCGAAGGGTAGCCGAGTGGAGGGACTGACCATGAGGAGGGTCGACCGCGAAGGGTGGCCTAGTGAAGAGGTCGACCGTGAAGGGTAAGGTGAGGGGGCGCGGGGCTTGAGAGGCGGCGTGTCACGTGGTGATTTGAAGTGGAAAAGACAGGGTAAGGGGAGGGGGCAGTGAATCGTGGTCGTACACGTGGCAGCATCTCGTGGTGAGGGAAGTTAGACGTTGAGCCAGAAGTGAAACAATAGGTCATTGTGGGTGTTGAAAAGACAATTTTGGTGGAGTTTTTGAAAAGTTTTCAAACTGGCGAAAATTAATTGTGACCCTTGGAATACGGGCAAGCCTTGGGCCTTTGGTATTATTCAATTTACCTACCTCTTTGCAAAAAATCAAAACATTCCAAGTGTTTACTTCTTTGTTGTTGACGATACACCTCTGCGACATTTTTTGAATTTCCTTGCGCCCGCATCCGAAGCTATTCGTAGACACACCACAGAAATGGCCCAAGAAGAAGCTAGAATCGCCAGGGTTGATCCACTTGGGGATGACGATGCGGTGGAATTAGCGGAGCAGTATAGGGTGGAGAGGCAAATGGAGAGGGTAGGGGAGCCGGCGATACGATCTCATTCTTCCACCATGATGGCAGCCCCAACGCCGATAAGCCAGGTGGAGCTAGATCATTGGCATACAAAGGCTGATAAGTCGATCATTACCGCGAAGGAGCTGGAGGGGATGCGGGAGAAGTACCAGATCCCCGCAGAGATAGAGTTGAAACTGCCGGAATCAAAGGAGAGGGCGTCTGATGCTCAACCGGGGGAGTTCGCCCTGTACGAGGAGGCGCTAAAGGGAGGGTTAAGGTTGCCTCTCCCCCGGATAGTGGTGGATGTACTGAACCGGTTGGAGGTAGCCCCAGGCCAGCTAATGCCCAATGCGTGGAAGATCTTGCTGGCTTGTGTGAATGTGTGGCCGAAGGCGAACGGGGGGGTTGAAATGACAGTGGATGAGTTTTTTGCGTGCTACAAGGCGTTAGGGCAGCAGGAGACTTGGTTTACCCTGTAGGCAACAGCAGGGAAGGAGTTGGTAGCGGGGCTGCCGTCATCGATCAAGGGGTGGAGGCCGCGGTGGTTCTATGTGTCTGCCAATGGAGGGGTTGGGGTGCGTACAGTTTGGAAAGTGCCCACCAAATCGATGGAGCCAAGACTGGGGGCAGTAGCGGAGGAGAGGGTGAAGAAAGTGAAGGAATTGCGGGAGAAGGAGGGGGCCAAGTGGGATGAGCTTGTTCAGCCGTCAGCCTTGTTTGCGGCAGGGTTGGGTTCTCAACCGAACAGTGGAGACCTCGACCGGACGGAATTAGAGGCGAGAAGGAAGGCACAAGAGGCGGAGGATAGGACCATCATCGCCCAAGCCAGTAAGTTCAATGAGGCGCAGGAAGACCGACCGCATAAGCCGATCGTGCGGGAGAGGATCCGACCGCGTCCCAAATCGCTGGGGGAAAAAGGCTTGGGTGAATCTGAGCCGCGACCGCCCCTGATTGATCATTTGAAACAGAGGGCCAACCAAGAGATGGGCAGTGTGGGGAAGAAGAAAAGAAATGTGAGGAGGAGAGAGGGGGAGCCTGCCTTGAAGAGGAGGAGGGAAGTGACGGCAGAGGAGACCCCCATGGCCAAGGAGGCAGAGGAGGAGGGAGTGAGGGAGGTCCTAGGAAGGGTGGTTGCCTCAGAAATGGTAGAGGTTGTCCCAGTAGTGGTGGAGATTGCCCAAGAAGTTCAAGTAGAGGGTGGGGCAACTAGTCCTGAGCTAAGGGGAGAGGAACAGCCCCAGGGGGTCCTGCGCCCCAAGGAGGGGGGGGTCAGGCTGACGACTGCTATCTACGACGCCCGCGCGTTGTTTGGGCGACTGGAGGGAGAAGAAGGCCCAGCTAGGGCAACTGCAGATCGCTTTGTGGGGATAATGGATGATACAACTGTCCGCTCGGTGGCCAGGTTCAATGAGGCTGAGCTGCTAAGGGGGTTATGCTCTGCCGAAATTGAGGTAACCACCTTAGGAGGGGCTCTGCTGAGAAAGGCGGCGGCGGTGAAAGCCAAGTTGGAGGAGGTGAAGGCCTAACTTGCAAGTTTTAGGGAGGAGAGTGCAAGCTGGAAGAAGGCTACGCGAGGCACGTGTGCCAGGAGTTGGGAGGAGGCTGAGAAAGCGAAAAAGTTAGGAGTGTTGGCGGTGGTGCAGAAGAATGTTGCCGATCGTGCCCACGCTAAGCTGCTCGCAGCCAAGTTGGAGCTTGAGGACGAACGCCGCAGGGTAGTGTCGCTCGAGTTCCAGCTTGCTGGCAAGCAGAAGAAACTGGGAGATGCTCGAACGGCCTACGCGGTTACCGTCGAACGATTTGAAGAGGCTATGACCAGCAATGAAGATCTACGTGCCCAGCAGATCAAGGAAAAAGAAGACACAGACCTGAAGATTGCTAGGCTGCAGAAGGAGCTAGAAGATGAGCGTGCCAAGTTGCTGGAGGAGAGGGCGAGGTTGGAGAAAGAGTTGGAAGAAGAGAAGACCAAGGCGGCCTCTGAAAGGGAGGCACACCCTGACCTATGCGTCGCAGCAGTTGAGCAGTTTAAGGGGTCTGCTGAATTTCAGATGGCGATCGATGCTGCGGTCGCTAGCAGCTTGGAGAGGGAAGTGTCTGGGGGGCGGGCTCGTCGGGAACGACCGCTGGGGACAGGACTGAGGCAGAAGTTATTGAGAGCTTCCAGCGGTCAGACCTCTATAAGCACGAAATGGCTGAGTTCTGGGACAGTGGCTGGAAGATGTTCAAGCGTAAAGCTGAAGAACTGTTCCCAGACTTAGACCTCAGTAGTGTAAAAATTAACGAAGACGATGTGGCCTAGACCCCCCTGGATGAGGGTATTGAAGTAGAAGACCTCATTTCCAGTGAGGAGGAATAATTTGAAGTGAACAAAATTTGTACTTAGAGTTGTTTTTGTGTGTTTGTTTTTGTTTTTTGTTTTTTGTTTTTTGTTTTGAAATGCTGTAATGAACATATGTACAAGTTTGTGAATAAATAAAATTTCAGTTGTGTTTTCATTCGATTGTTCTTGCTTGTGCATCTGAAATGAATGAGAATGGTGGCTTGTGTGTGAAGCTTGTGTACAAATCATTGTGAAAATCTTAATGTAAATTGGAGTCGGGCTTGTATTAAAAACTCAATGCAGAGTGAAGGTTAAAATGTAATAAAATTACAAGTGTGTGTCTGCCACACTGTTGAAGTGAATGAGAGTGGTTATTAAAATTAGGCTTGACTTGTAAAGAAAAAGGCTGACTTGCAAATGTTGATAAATAAGGAAATAGTCTGACTTGTAAAGGAAACATGTAAGAATGTCAGAGATGTGAAGTTTCAAATTATGCCCAAAAATGGAGTTGTAAATCATGTTGCAAGAGTGTTTGTAAATAAAAGATTAGTTTGGAATTTGACTAAGTAAAGAGTGGTGTAAAAACATGGACCTAGAATTTTGACTAAGTGTGTCTACGAATGCCACAAGCATGAGGTTTGCTTGAATGGCCTTGACTGAGCTCTGTATGCGTGCCTAGTTGGGGTTAATCTATGATTCACTAACTTTGCAAATAATTCAGTGGCTTGAAGTAACTCAGTTTTGTGCTGACCAAGGAGTTTACGCTCAGTCTGGCTGAGGCTTGTCATGCTCAGGCTGGCCGAGGCTTTTGGTGCTCAGTCTGGCTGAGGGATTTGGTGCTCAGTCTGGCTGAGGCTTTTGGTGCTCAGTCTGGCTGAGGCTTTTAACGACTCGGTCTGGCCAAGGCTTTTGGTGCTCAGTCTGGCTGAGGCTTTTTGTGCTCAATCTGGCTGAGGCTTTTAACGACTCGGTTTGGCCGAGTTCTTCATGCTTAGTCTGGCTGAGGCTTTTTGTCACTCGGTCTGGAGGAGGCGTTTGGTGCTCATTCTGGCTGAGGCTTTCTGTGCTCAGTCTGGCTGAGGCTTTTAACGACTCGGTCTGGCCGAGTTCTTCATGCTCAGTCTGGCTGAGGCTTTTTATGAGTGCTGCAATCAAAATGTTATGGAGACACCATACAGATAGTTGAGATGTAAGCTTGTTGTCATTGAAGTGTAGCCCATTGGATCATAGACTTACACCATATGTGGAAAAAATGAGAACATGCAGGTGTACAAATTTGTCAAAAAGAACATACATTAATTGGACAATACAAAAATACAACTCTTATTGAAAATAGCGCTTCAAATGCTCAGCATTCCAAGGATGGGGGAGGTCTCGACCTTCTATGTCCTGAAGTCGGTAAGTGCCTGGGCGAGGTCTGGTTTTAACAATGTAAGGTCCTTCCCATTTGGCTGCCAGCTTGCCCTCAACAGGATTCTTGGTGGCGAGGGTTGCTTCACATAGAATAAGATCCCCTACGGCGAACTCCCTTGGTCGGACTCTGCGGTTGTAGTGTGTTCTCATTTTCTGTTGGTAGGAGGCCAGTCTGACAGCAGTGGTTTCTCTAAGCTCTTCGATTAGGTCAAGGTCTGCCCGACGGAGCTCTTCAGTTAGTTCTGGCTTCGAATGTAAAACCCTTGGGGTAGGCAGACCGACTTCCACTGAGATGACCACCTCAGCGCCGTATGTTAAGCGAAAGGGGGTCTCCCCAGTGGGAGTCCGAGTAGTAGTACGGTAAGCCTAGAGTACATTCGGTAATTCCTCAGCCCAGAGTCATTTAGCAGCTTCTAGCTTAGTTTTGATGATCTTCAGGAGAGAACGGTTGGTGACCTCGACTTGGCCATTGGCTTGGGGATGACATGGGGAGGAGAAACATGATTGGATCTAGAGGTCTGCATAGAACTTTCTGTACTTAGCGTTGTCGAATTGTTTGCCGTTGTAGGAGACGATGGCTTGAAAGATGCCAAACCTGCATACGATCGACTGCCAGATGAATTTGGTTGTGTTCCGCTCGGTAATGGTGGCAAGGGGTTCTGCCTCTACCTACTTGGTGAAGTAATCGATGGCGACAATCGCGAACTTGGTCTGGCCTCGGCCAGTGGGAAGTGGACCAACTAAGTCGATCCCCCATTTGGCAAACGGATAAGGACTGCAAAACGTGATCAATTCTATAGGAGGAGCATGAGGGATGTTGGCAAAGCGTTGACACTTATCACATTTGAGCACGAAGTTAGTCGCATCTTGGTTGAGAGTAGGCCAGAAATAACCAGTGCGAAGTATTTTGTGGGCTAGGGATCTGCCGCCTGAATGATTACCGCAAATACCCTCATGGATTTCGCGCATTACATAGGTTGCTTGAGCCGGATTGAGGCATCGCAGATATGGGCGTGAAAAGCCACGTTTGTACAAGACACCACTGACGAGGATGTAATTGGATGATCGAGCCTTAACTTTGGCGGCTTGCTGTTGGTCATCAGGAAGTTCCCCCGTCATCAAAAATAGGAAGATGTCGGACGCCCAAGGAATGGGTTCATTTTAGAGGAACTGCACTTCTTGCTGGTCGGGGGAGATGGCAGGGTGGGCTAGGTATTCGAGGCGGACACAATGGCTGAGGTCGGACTGGTCTGCAGAAGCTAGCTGAGCCATCTCATCTGCCTTAGAGTTTTCCGTCCGAGGGATGTGCTTGATGTGGAAGTTATTGAATAGGCGAAAAAGAGGGAGTGTAATATCCCTGTAAGCCCGCATTATATCCTCCTTGGCATCGAATTCCCCCGTAATTTGTTCGACAATGAGCTGGGAGTCGCTGAACACCCGGATGTGGCTGACACCGATGTCCCTGGCTAAGCGGAGACCTGCTATCAATGCCTCATATTCGGCTTCATTGTTACTGGCCTCGAACAAGAAACGGAGAGCACATTTGAAATAGCCACCCCTTAAGGGCGGTGAGGATGAGACCGGCCCCACTACCCTCCATGCGGGATGATCCGTCGACGTTGAGAGTCCAAGAATGAGGGTCTTCTGGCTCGGTAAGGGTTGGTGGGGGTGGAGGGGCCGTGGTTGGGGTAAGATTAGGCGTGTGCATAATACCGCCGAAACCGCCGAAACTGCCGAAACCGCATCGAGCCGCTCCGCCAAGGCAAATTTGTTATTATTTGCCAATTGAACCGCCGGTTTTTGGTAAGAAAAATGGCAAATTCTTGTGACACTTTTATCAATCCGCCGATTTCTATTTTTCTTCCAAACCGCACCGACCCGCACCGCTATTAAATAATGTTTTATAAGATTCTAAAAATTCTTTTTTACTTAAGTTTGCTTGTTGTTCTATACCTTAGAATATAGTATTACATTACTACTCGAGGGGAATTCAAGATATCAGTAATTCAAAATAAAGTTGGATTCCAATTCACTTTTCAATCTTTTTTTTTTTTCTGGCCATGTTGCAAACTTGCATCAGCTCACTTTTCAATCTAAATACTTTTTAACAGTAAACATTTTCAATATATTGTAAACCCTGAATGATATTAATTTTATGTATTGTATTTGATCATTGTAACTTCCACAGATGCTTGTAATGAACTGATGGCATAGTCGTTGATATTATCATGTTGTTGCTACACATGCTGCATCAGAAAAAAGCTTCGCAAGATGCTTAACATCACGGTATCTCTCGTCTTTTTTTTACTCTTTGATTTAAGTTTTGTAATTTGAATTATATTTTTTATAAACTGCCAATCCGCCCGAATTGCCAAAGCAAATCCGCCATTATTTGCCAACCGAACCGCCGGTTTTTGATAAGGAAAATGGCAAATTTTAGTGACACTTTTATCAATCCGCCACTCGCCATACGGTTTCTATTTTTCTCTCAAACCGCACCGACCCGCACCGCGCACACCCCTAGGTAGGATTCATGAATTCCAGGATGAAGTCGGCGACAGCCTGCTCTTTTATTGCTGTTCGAGGTTGGTAGGAGATGTCAAATTGGCTGAGTTCCATTGACCACTACATGAGTCTGCCAGAGAGCTCTGGTTGCTGCATTACCTTCTTCAAAGGTTGGTCGGTGAGGACCCCTATGGAATGGGCTTGGAAGTAAGGACAGAGTCGTCTGGAGGCGGTGACCAAGGCCAAGGACAATTTTTCTAAAAGTGGGTAATTCTGTTCGGTGCCCCTGAGGACTCGACTGATGTAGTAGACCGGCCGTTGAACAGAGTCGTCTTCTCTAATAAGAGTTGCACTGACTGCGGTGCTTGAAACGGCTAAGTAGAGGAAGAGGGGTTCGCCAGTGATTGCCTGAGAAAGGATGGGAGGTTGGCCATGCATTGCTTCAACTGCTGAAAGGCCTCTTCGGCCTCGGTCGTCCATTCAAAAGTTTGCCGAAGAACTTTGAAGAAGGGGAGACACTTATCCGTTGCACGGGAAATGAAGCGGTTGAGGGCGGCAACTCGGCTAGTGAGTCTCTGAACTTCCTTAACCGTTCTGGGTGATTGCATTTCAATCAAGGCCTTGATCTTTTCAGGGTTAGCTTCAATGCCCCGCTGACTGACCATGAAACCCAAGAACTTCCCAGATCCTACGCCGAAGGCGCACTTCTCCGGATTGAGCTTCATTTGGTACTTTTATAGGGTGGCGAAGGTCTCTCGCAGGTCGGTCAGATGGTCGGTGGAGAGTTAGCTCTAGACTAGCATGTCGTCGACATATACTTCCATATTTCGATCGATCTGATGATGGAAAACGGCGTTGACCAACTGTTAGTAGGTGGCCCCAGCATTTTTCAGTCCAAATGGCATCACACGGTAGTGGTAGGTGCCTCAATCGGTAATGAAGGAGGTGTGTTCTCGATCAGATGGGTGCATCAGAATTTGGTTGTACCCAGAGAAGGCATCCATGAAGCTGAGTATTTGATGACCAGCCATGGCGTCAACCAGTAGATCTATGCGGGGGAGGAAATAGCTGTCTTTGGGGCAAGCTCGGTTGAGGTCGGAGTAGTCAACACAGAGTCGCCATTTGCCATTGTTCTTGCGGACTAAGACCACATTGGACAACCATCTAGGGTAGTCCACGTTCTTGATGAATTGGGCCTCAAGGAGCTTGTCAACCTCTGCGGCAATAAGAGTATTGTGCTCAGGATGAAAGATGCGCTGCTTCTGGCAGTAAGGTCGGAAATGGGTGTCAATGCTGAGCCGATGGGTTATGAAGGAGGGGTCAATACCCGACATGTCTGAATGGGTCTAGGCGAAGACATTATTGTGCTCGGTTAGGAGGACAGTAAGGTCGGCCTTTGCTTGGGGGGATAGTTGGCTGCTGATTTTGGCAGTTTTCGTTGGGTTAGTGGGGTCGATGGGAACCTCCACAAGCTCCTCCACAGTTTCCCCTCTGACCAGTTCGTCCTCATCTTGGACGTCAAGTCCATCAATGATCATGGCTTCCTTCAACTTGACTTCTTTGAGTGAGGCGACATAACATTCCCTAGCCACGGTCTGCTCTTCCCTCACTGTTCCGACCCCCAGATCGGTGGGGAACTTAATGGCGAGGTGGTAAGTTGACGTGATAGCTTGAAAAGCATTTAGGGCGGTGCGGTCAAGGATGATGTTATAGGCGGATGGGCAATCGACAACAAGGAAAGTGAGCAACTTTGTAGTCTGCCGTGGGTACTCACCAATTGTGATGGGAAGATCGATGGAGCCGATTGAGGTCATCCGGTCGCCAGTGAAACTGACCAAAGGGGTTTGGAGAGGAGACAGACTTTCCTCTCCGATTTTGAGCTGGCGAAAGCAGTTGAGGAAGATGATGTCTAAAAAACTGCCGTTGTCAATGAGAACTCGCCTGACCTTGTAGTTGGAGAGGAGGGCAGAAATGACGAGAGGGTCATCATTAGGGTAACGGATGCCTGTACAATCGGCATCCGTGAAGATGCTGGGCTCGGTTCACTGCTTTGGCTGTTTGGGGGGTCGGTCTACCATGGTAACTGCTTTGTCTGAGCCCTGCCTTATCTTTCTGAGTTCTGCCCTCTAAGCCGAGCGGGATGGTCCCCCACAAGCAAGGCCACCTGAAATAACTCTGATTTCACCAACAGGTGGGAGGGGATTACCTGGTGGTCGAGGCTGTTATGGAGGGCAATCATGGCCTTAGTTAGGTTGGGCTGGCTGCCGGGGAAGGGTGTGCCGGCGGTTGTTTCTGAGGGGCTCAGTTCTTTGCCTCTACTGAGGGCGGGTGTCCGTGAACCGGCTAAGGCGCCCCTGACGTATTAGGGTCTCGACTTGGTCTTTGAGGTTAACACATTCATCGGTGTTATGGCCATGGTCCTGGTGAAAGCGGTAATATTTGGACTGGTCTTTCCGATTGGAAGGGATTCGTGAAGGTTGGGGCCATTTGAGGGGGTAGTCCCGCTTGATCTGATTGAGGACTTGTTCCATGGGGGAATTAAGGGGTGTGTACTGCTCGAACCGACCGGGCGGTCGGGCTGGTGCCGACCGGTCTGCTCGGGGGGGTCGGTCGGTATAGTGTGGTGTTTGGCTATTATACTGGGTGTTTCTGGGTTCTGAGTCTTTTCTCTTTTCTCTGGGGGTCGGGTTTTTGGTTATTGGATCTTGCCGGTCGGCTAGGGAGTCCTCAGCATTCATGTATTTTTGGGCTTTGGTGAGTAGGGTTGCCATGGAGGTTGGGGGGTTTTTAGAGAGGGAGAACAGGAAGTCGGACGACCGTAGACCGGCCATGAAAGCAGTGAAGATGACCTTGTCATCATTTTTCGCTACTTGTAGGGCTTCGGTGTTGAAACGGGTAACGAAACTGCGTAGCGACTCCCCCTCGGTCTGTCGAATGTTGAGGAGTTGGGTTGCCAGGCGTCGCTGGTGTTGGGCTCCAATAAAATGGTTGAGGAAGGAGTCATTGAGGTGCTGAAAAGTGGAGACGAAGTCTGCCAGTAACTGGCTGAACCACAGTCGAGCTGACCCCTTCAGTGTCACGGGGAAAACTCGACACATGATCTCGTCGGGGAATGCATGGAGGATCATGAGGGTTCTGTAGGTCTCCAGATGGTCGACTGGGTCCGTCGTACCGTCAAAAGAGTCAATGGTGGGCATCTTGAACTTGGGGGTAAAGGTTTGTCCCGGATGGAGGCAACAAAGGGTGAGTTTGCTGTGGTGGAGGGTTTATGCTAGATATTCTGCATGACCCCCTTGGAGTTGGAGCTTCATGGCTCAGAGCTCTGCATCCCAGATAGGAATGTGGTCACCACCGGAGAGCAGCGGGGGCTGGACGCTGATGTCCTCCCCTTCTGGGGTTGGTGCCAGGATCGATGGGTACGGGGGTGGAGGTGGTGGATGTATATTTGGAGGAGGAGGTTGCACGCCTTCCCAGTTGGGTGGGTAAGGTTGCTGGATAGTATGGCTCGGGGCTCGTTCTTGGTTGGGCGGAATATCTGGAGGTGGGGGATGAGGCATAGGAATATTTGGAGTAGAGCATTTAGCAGAGTTTGGTTTTGCTCGGCCATGCGGTTAATGCTGTTGGTAAGCTCGATGAAATACTGTGGTGGGTTGTTTGGATTGGGGGGGTCGGCCTGGTGGTCGGCAGCATTTTGATAAGAAGCCATGGTCCTAGTCGTGACCATACACTTTGATGGGTAGCAGGAAAGTGTTATTGGAACAGGGTCTCCGGCGACAGTAAGCACAATTGGCGCGCGGAGCAAGCCACTTCCTACAGACGGTGCCAACTGATGATACAGTTATGGTATCACGGGTTCCAGGTGGAATGGGTCGGACTGATCCACGCTTCTCTAACCGGTAACTGAGTGTTCAAGCCCACCAGAGAACCTGCACACAAGTTCAACAGGGAACGGGAAGTCCTCCAGCGAACCCTCCGACGAGCAAGTTAGAAAGAGAAGTAGAGTGTAGAGAGAGATTGGAGATAGAAAGCTTACCCTTCTTCTTGTCTCCAACGTCTGCTTATATCATTTGGTAATCATTTCGTTGTCCCGTCCTATCTGTCACCTTGGCCCCAAGTCTATGCTGTAGCTTACCTTGTTCAGGGTGAGGGCATGCCGTCCCGACGGAGAGGTGTTGTCGTAATAAATGTTGTGAGAGGCTGCATTAATGGCGATGTGCAGTGGTAATAACTTTGCAGATCTTTGTCTGCTGATGTGGCTTGCCCTTTACGTGCCACGTGTCTGAATATCATTGGTCCTTCATATCATGTTGATTTCCAGCTGTGCTGGGCCTTATCAGTTGGGTTATGTCTTGGGCCCTAAGTGATAGGCTTGGGTTGTTCATAGTGGGTTATGGCATTTCTAGGCCTAACCACATCAATATGAATTTATCGCCGAACTCTAAAAAATAAATGGCATAAATCATTCAAAATGGATCCCAAACATAGCTCCACTAAGCTCAACAACACTTCTCTATCCAGATCATCAATGGGAGAGGAGCTCAACCATTTTTTTTTTAAATAACAAAAAAAAAAAAAAACCCTCAAATTTGACCATTATAACAAAATACATTTTGAACTTTTAATTATGTCAATTTAAATTATAATATTTTGATTTGTTTTCAATTTAAACCATCAACATATTTTCATTAAGTAAAATCAACAAAAAATTATATTTTAGTCTTTAAACTCAATGCAGTTATATATAAAATATCTAAAATATTAGTTTCATTGAATTTAATGATTAAAATACCACTTTTTTTTTCCTCAATTTTTAATAGACAAATAATTTATATTGAAAAAAAAAATAGGGTTTAAGTTTACAAAATTAAAAAAAGTTAGAAATTTTTTTATTATAAGGATCAAACCCTTTTTTTTTATTTAAAAAAAAAAAAACAATTCCCAAATTTAGCTTGCTTGTTTTTGGTTTTCTAAAAACACTTTTCAGAAAATTCTACTTTATTATTTTTTGTGTTTTTTTGTTTTTACTGTATTTTAATATTTTAAGCAATTTTAAAAAATTTTAGACACACCTAACATAAATACACATAAAAATATAACTTTTGTGGAAAAAAATCTTTTAAAAATTCACTAAATACAAAAAAAAAAATGAGAATTCAGTATATTTTTATGTATTTATTAATTTTTTAAAATATTTTTTCACAATTTTTTTTCTTTTTATATATATCTAAGTAAGGTGTATCTAAAAAAGTTAAAAAAAAAAAAGAGCTTAAAATTTAAAAAATATTCACTAAAAATAAAAAAATAAAAAATAAAAAACTCAATTTTTAAAAAACTTTATCAAAAAAACTCAAACCAAACAGACAAAATAGTAGCATTAAATTGTTGTGCCAGCCTCATCTGTCGAGGAAGAGACTCATTGAACACTACTGCTAGTTTTTAAACACAAGATGATATAAGGAACCTGCAAGGAGGAGTCAATAGCATCCCAACTTGGAAACTGCGGGTTAAACTTTAGCAGGGCATAAAGACCAAACACCAACTCAGTGACATAAACTGGGGAACTCACAATAAATTTCTCTGTGCATATCATGATGCCATGATACTGAAATTTAGAAATCAATTGCAACTTCTTCACTCTTTAAGCTGTTTGATCTTTAATACATGAAATTGAAATTTTGAAATCAATTGTAATTTCTCTCCCATTATGAGTGATACATAGTTAATAGTGATTGTTGGATTTGAACTTGGTATATTAGTTGTGTTAGGCTTTATTAATTTTTTAATTATTATGAATTAGTAGTTTGTTTAATAATATAAATATTTATCATATTTGTAATTACTTTCCTCTTGATTGATAAAAATAAAAATCAACAAAATTCACCAATAACATGTACCCCTATTACTTTTGGTCAAGTAGAGTTTGATTGTTCTTGTGTGATGGAGATTGCAGTATTCAAATTGACAATCAGTGGCATCAATAGGGAGATTGTAGAAGATTTTAATCTTATTGACGTTATAATTTCATTGAATTTAATTTGATAAATAAATTGATATCACGAGTTATACATTGGAGTACAAGACATAATTCTAATGAAGATCTTAAAAATTTCGTTTGTCAAGAGTTAAATTAAATAAATAAGTATAAAAAGATAAAATAAATTAAGGGGTTATTTGGGATGATCTAAATAAGTGTTCTTTTTGACTTTTTACTAAAAAACGTAAAGTATGAGTTGGATTTGAAGTGATATGGTAGAGAGGTGATGTGACTTAAATAGAATAATGACTTTTTGACTTTTTTAGATTATGTCAAACTAGGCCTAAATAAATCAATAAGATAAAATATCATATGTAAATCATAATCACTTTATCTTTTCTCTTACTACTATCATATTCAAATTAAAAAAAATAAAAACTTATTATCAATCAAAACTAATTTAACTATATTAAATTAATTAAAAAGTCGAGTTAAATTAAATTTTGTTTATAATTTGGTCGTGCCTATGCTTGCATTTAACGCACCTTTTAAGGAAAGTGTATCATAACAGTACCCTTGCTAGAAGGTGGTAGGCCATATAGGGACAAATTGGGAAAGGTAGTTGGCTTATAGAATAAAGTTTTTTTTGAATTTGATCATATCAAGCCCTGTGACCAATTGATTTTTGCATATTTATTTTTTTTATTGTGTTTGTTCTTATTGGTGAAAATTTAAATGTTGTCGGATTTAATATTGTCTATTTTAAGAAATAAGTTAAAAATTAATTTTTTAATTTTTTTGAGCCCCATTATCTTTTTATTTTATTTTTTACATTTTGAAAAAAAAATCGACTTTTACACTATATAATGAACCCATCTTCATATAAAAAAAATTTAATGTCATATACAAGGTTAAGTCCGCTATACATTCTTTAATTAAATTTTTTTTTTGTCAGCAAAAAAAAAAAAAGAATTTTTATTAATGATAATTAAATGTACAATGAGATCAATACATCAATAAAGAAGAAGATGATGGATACAATAAACATCATAACAAAACACTCCGATTTAAACTCGTTTGGGAGCAGACTTTTTTTAATAATTTTTTGACTTTTTAATTAAAATATGATGTAAAAAAATTAATATGTTTAGGATGACTTTTTAACTTTTTACGAAACGATGTGTAAAAAGTAAAGAGAAATGTAAATTTTTAACTTCTTGGTATGGATTGTTAGCTTTTTAATTTTTTTAATAACTTTTTAACTTTTTACCTTAAAAAAAATACTTGCCAAATGAGACGTAAGTTAAGATTATAGAAAAAACCCATTCATATGCTAACATCACATCAAAATTGGTGCGAATCCAACCAAAACACCCAGGCCAAGAACACTGCGGACGGAGCAGACAGCCTATTCGTAAGATACATTAGCAGATTGCAACTTGAACTCAAACCCCAATGGCAAGGTAGTCAACTACTATTAAGGATCATTTATCATCTCTCAATTTTAAAAATTGTGTATTTAAATCTTTTAACTATACTTTGTTTTTGGAGAGATGAAAGTAAATATGTTTTGTTTTTTTTGTTTTTTTGTTTTTTGAGAGAGAGATCTAAAGGTATGATTTTAAAGTTGAGGGGATAAATTATAATTAACTCCTATATAAATAAATAAATTTTAAAAACATTTTTACTAATGTATTTGGCACATATAGTGGGTGTTTGAGAAATTATTATTTTAGTAGGTTATTTTAGTTTTAAATTATTTAGTAGGTTAAAATTTTTGTATTTGAAAAGATAATTGAATTTTTTTTGTAATTAAATGTGATATTTGTGAGAAAAAAATAAAATAATTATGAATTTAATGTGACATTACGTCATTGGTTATGTTAACCTATTTTATAATTTTGTAAATTTTAGTAAAAAAATAGCCTAAAACCCACTTGCTAAATAGGGCCATAATATTAATGTAATAAGGCTCGTTTCAAACACCAAAATTTTGTCATTACTTGAAATATTAGTTATTAAAAACTATTTATAAAAACGGTTGTGCTAGAAACCCCCAGTGGGGTGACCCCCAGTGAGGACCCCCAGTGACGTGTCTCACTGGGGTTGGCTGAAAACTCAAGAAAAAAAAAAAAAAAAAAAACTATTTTTCATCCAATCAGGAGAGACCCCCAGTGACCTCCACTGGGGGTCTAAGTCATTTTTCTTATAAAAATTATGTTTTATAGCATTATCGTAGCAAAATGAAAGAGAACAACAAAAATGAAGCACTATCATTCATTGTGATGTGAGCAAGTGCAGTGCAAGTTGAATTTGTGACTTTAAAAAAGGGAGAGTTGGCAGAGCCAGAGGCAATGGCAGAGCAAATGCAGGTGGATTGGTTTGGGATGTTTTAAAAAAATGTATTTTTTGATTTATTGGCTTATATAGGTTGAATTTGGGTAGAGTTTGATGTTATATGTTAAAAAAGTGATGTGATTTAAATAAGATGATGTGACTTAAATAAGATATTAACTTTTTGACTTTTTGTATTATTTATGTTATGCCAAACTTGACTGTTTGGGGTGTTTTGGCAGTTTTTTTTAGCTTTTTTTTTTTTAATTTTTTGAATCACATTATTTTTTTATATAAAAAAATCAAAAAAATAATTTTTTATCAACTTTTCAAAACACTACTTTGTAATTTTAAAAAAAATATATAAAAAAAATAGAGATAATATAATATATTAGGGATAATAATTTTAATTTAATGAGAGTTAAAAAATATAAGATGATAAATAAATAGAAAATGAATTTGTTCACATATTTTTTAGTGTGTGAACAATACAGAAAATGTGATTGGTTCAAATATGTGGATTCTATATCCAAAAAATGTATGTCTCCACGCAAAATGATAGGTCCCACTTTTCTCTATCAATCAAAATACATATATTGTTAGAGTGTGTGAACAAAATTAACTCAAAACAAATGAGTAAAATTAAATGTTTAGGGTTGGTTTTAGTGTAATATTTAGTGTTTTAATTATATTATATTGAAAATAAATAAATTATATATATTATCTACATATAAAATATAATTAGAGTAGGGGCATGGTAGAATGGGGTGAGGAGAGCAAAATCCAACCCTGCCTCACTTGTTCAGCGAGGCATGGGATGCGAAGGTTGAATGGGATAGAGAAAAGTTAGGCCTAATAAAATTATTAATGTGGTGGTATTATATAAAAAATATAATAAAAATTATGTTTATTTATGCACTAGTGTGGTAGTATTAATTGATTAAAATGAAATTTATAAAATTACGTAAAATCTTAAATTTATTATTTTTATAAAGTAGGGATAAAATTAGATTGTGAATCCTACCCTCTAATTACATCTTTTTTTTTTTTTTAAGGGATTAACAATCCCATGAAACTCTAAGGACATGTTTTTTTGTCTTTTTGAAACGAGAAATTAAACTAACAGTGTGTAAGACTCACCTAAAGAGTATTTGGTTAGAAACACGAGTCAAGGGTTAACTATTTCCTTAGACTAGTAATACCCTCATGTGGTAGGACCAATAAAGTTATGGGAGGGTTGGGATTAGTGAATTTTTAAATAATTTTTAAGTACAAATTATATTTTTTAGAACAAAAAAATAATTAAATATTAAAAAATACTAAAAATTTAAAAATATTGGCTGTGTTTGGTACAGCTTTTAAATCATGATTCTACACTCAAGTTCGAGTGCGGCGTATGTTTACGGCTTTCAAAATACATTTTCACACCCGTGTTTGAAAAATAGTGTACCCGGATGTCTCTCCGGACGTCCAGCCGGTTGACCGGAACAGTGTTCTTGAATTTTTTTTTTTTTTTTGCACTTGTTATTTTTATATGTTAATAAAAAATATTTTCAATTTTTTTTAAATTTTTTTTGTGAGTTTTGAATAGAATTTCAGGTTGTGTTTGGTTATGAATTACAAGTTTTTATATAAAAATTATGTCACATCACTAAATTCAAAAACTCTTTTCAAATTTTTTTTCAAAACTTATTCACCAAACAAATTTTCTACACTCAAATCATAATTCCAAAACTCACAAACTTAAAATACAACTCATATTCTTAAATCATATTTATAAAATTCTACCAAACGCAACCATTAATTTTATATATTAAAAGTATCTATAGTATTACTAATTTGGTGATATACAAAAAAATACTCTTTATCTTATATCTCTAACCTAATATTACTACACTAATAATCTTATCACTTAATCCTTGTACTTTCAATCTTTTGTATCCTATAAAGCCAAACAAACGTTACCTTAGACCATATAAATTTTACCACCCAAATATGATTTATATAGGGCAATCCGATCTCATTGCCTATAGAACTAAACAAACATTACCGTAGATGATGGAGGATGCTAATGACACTTGGAAATTATAATGTGACCTATCATATTAGTAGATTAGGTCCCATCTTGCATTCCAAAATTTATTGTTATATGATATATCAATTTATATAAAACAAAAAGTTAAAAAAGAATATTTGTGTAGAATTTTCTTCATCTACTTTATTTTTTAATCATTTCATCATTATTATTATTAAGTTTAAATTTGAATTTGAGAGAACTTAAAATCACCGGTCTTATTTTGATAATTAAAATTGTTTATTTTACAAGATCCTCCATATATATCATCCATAAAAGAAATTAGATTGATTTGATAATCATAACATTTTCATTTTATCTTATTTGTTTTTGTAGGGACGTATTTTTTGGATGAAAACACGTGGCCAAGATGGCACCGAAGTGCCAGCCGAGGTGCCACGTGTCCTTGACTTGACGCTGAGGTAATCTCGGCTAGGCCGAGATTATCTGCGGAGATACCGGAATCCGAGATGAGCAGATAAATTACAAGAGTCCTAGAATGAGGGAGGACTTCAGCCTGGATAAGGATAAAACTCTTAGGGAGTTTATCTTTATCTATTTGAGAGTCTTGGATAGGCATTGAGCTAGAGTCCATTGAAGCTAAGCTTCTACAGGGATCAAGTCAGTATTGGTTATAAAAGTAAGGCACCCTTGTGGGTTTAAGGTATGCTTTTTGTATTCTGAATAGTGAGTAAAACACTTTTACTATCTTTGAGAGATAACTTATTTGATCTTCGGAGTATCCCCAGATGGACGAACCACCGCCAGAGTCTTTTTCTTTCTATTACAGGTCGTTCGGGTGCAATCTATTCTGTCAGTATTCTCTAGCTGAGTACATGTTTGGCAGTGTGGTCAGAAAACAACACACACAATTTGGCGCCGTCTGTGGGGAAGAAAGAAGAATAGATGGCCAACGACGCACAGAAAGAAAAGTTTGGGGACGACATCCTTACTGGGAGTGGTAAGCATATTGACCCAAACGTGGAGGAGGATAACTGCAACAAAGAAACTTGGGATCAGAATCCCGGAGAGAATGACGTCGGCAAGGAGGGCGACGTACCAAACAAGTCAGACCGAGGCAGGTATTATAATGAGGACGACCTCCAGATATGGAAAGATAGATGCTTGTAGGGGGACGACGAGATGAAGGGAATAGCAAATAAATTGGCAGACCTGCAATCGGTCGTCAATTTCATAACGTAGAACAACGTCATGCAGCCACCGTTCCCCGTTACATGACACGCCGATTCCAGCGGCCAAGAACAATGCCTAGAAAGAAAGGCGGAAAACAGTCCCTACAGTCTCCCAACACACCAGGACCAAGGAACACTCTCACTGGCCTTTAAGGGAGGTTAGGCGAGGAGAGTCAATGAAAGGAGATTCTCGGAGGATGCATCGTACCAAAGAAGCTAACCCCAAATAACATCGGCATGTTCAGGGAAAGGAACTCTGTTTCAACGCAACTAACGGAGAGAGGTCCAAGAGGACTCATAACGACACCGGGAGTAGCGCACCAAAAAGGTTGAAATCCGTTGATAGCCGAGCTCCTGGACGGACCAAGGAGGATTTGATGGATTACGTCCAGAGGAAGCGACAAGACGCCGAGGCAACCTCACCGGTCAAGCCGAGAACGCCGTTCTCGGTAGAATTAGACAAGTTTGAGGCCCCGAAGAGGTTCCATATGCCGAGATTTCAGATATATGAACTTTCTCGTTGGCTTGTACTTGAACTCAATGGCACTATACATAGGGAACGAGCCGTTGCTCTGCAAAGTGTTCCCCTCATTCTTTGGAGAAATTGCATCAGACTGGTTTCACAAGTTGCCGAAAGGAACTGTGAAAAGCTGGGAAGGCCTAGCCGAGATGTTCATGGCTAGATTTGTGACAAACAAACTACAATCATTAAGGGTGGACTCCCTAATGACTCTAAGAATTGGCAAGGATGAAAGCCTTAGAGCCTATGCCAAAAGGTATTATGAGGTGTTCAACTGAATACCAGGATGCAACCAAGAGGTGGCGGTTGTGTCTTTTAAGAACAGTCTGAAAGATGATTGCCTACTTCAAAAATCACTGGCAAAGACATTGTCAAAAAGTATGGAGGAACTTATGGCCAGGATAGAAAAGTATGCCAGGGTCGAGGAGGACATGCCGGGGACAGAGGCGTCGAAACAAGAGAAGAAAAATGGTTCGCCGAAGCGAGGTCGAGGTAATGGTGGGTACAATAAGCAAAAGACAAGACTGAGGGCTACACAGGCAGTCATAACCGTATTCCAAATTCCGGTCTATAAAGTCTTGGAAAGAATCTGGAATCAGCCCTATTATAGGGCACCAGAGAAGCTTCCTGGTGAATTTATGGAAAAAAAGTATGGGGAAACACTATGCCTACCATAATGATGATGGACATCAAACTCAAGGGTGCAGAGCCCTAAAGTCATATCTGGAAGACCTGGTAAGACAAGGTCATCTAAGGGACCTGGTAGATGAGACCAGGACAAGGGAAGAACAAGCGAGACTGCCTCAAGCACCGGCAGCACCACCTTCACCAGCCCCACAACCACAAGCAGGCGGACCTCGAGTGATCAATGTGATTCACTCAAAGGTCAATGAGAACGAGATACGTAGGGAAACTCAGAAGGTGAAACACTTGCAACATGTGTATCAGGTCCGGTAGAAGAGACTTAGGCCAGACGAGTGCCAAGGACCAGTGGTATCCTTTATTGAAGACGACCTAGAGGTGGTGCAGCATCCACACAATGATGCCTTGGTAATATCCCTCCAGATTGGAGAGTGCCAGATAAAGTGAATTCTGATTGACCAGGGCAGCTCTTGTGACATCATGTACGTCAGGTGTCACAAGGAGCTTGGCCTTCACCAAGATGATCTGGAACAGTCCAATGGCCCAATGGTTGGGTTCAATGGAACGCCGACTTAGCCCTTGGAGGCAGTAAATTTGGAGGTGCAGGCTGCCACTAAGAAGGTAAAAACTAAGTTCACAACAATTAACACTCCCTCCCCTTACGATGTTATGCTGGGAAGGCCATGACTGCATGTAATGGGGGCTGTTCCCTCAACATTGCATTAGCTATTGCGGTTCCCAACAGAATGTGGAATTGAGGAGGTCAGAGGGGATCAAGTGCAGGCAAAGAATTGCTCCATGGCAGCAATGAAATCCACCTACAACATACGAGAAGCAAAAGCAACAGAGATTGAAGATGTGGACATGAAGGTCCTTGAAGACGTTGGCAAGGAACCCGCCGAGAAAAGTGAGAAAGCCTTTAAGAAGATCTTAGTCCAGCAAGGGGATGAAGAGCGCTTCTTCCTCCTCGGCTCATTCTTGGCCAAGGAAGAGGAAGGGAATCAGAAGCATTCTTGAGAGCAAACCTTAAGGCGTTTGCTTGGACACCATACGAGATGCCTAGCATTGATCCCGAGGTCACTTGCCATAAACCGAATGTGGACAGGTCAGCTAAACCTGTCATCCAGCAAGCAAGAAGGCCGACGTTGATGCATGTTGAGGCAGTAGAAGAGGAAGTGGATAAGCTTCTGGAGGCCAGAGCCATTCGAGAGGTAATATACCCAACATAGTTATCAAACACGGTGGTTGTGAAGAAAAAGAATAGGAAGTGGAGGGTCTGTGTGGACTTCACCAGCCTGAACAAGGCTTGTCCCAAAGACAGTTTCCCTCTACCCAAGATTGACCAATTGGTAGATGCCACTTTAGGGCATGGAAGGATGAGCTTTCTAGACGCTTACAGAGGGTATCATCAGATAGCTATGTACCTTCCAGATGAGGAGAAGGCCGCATTTATCACTCCAAAAGGGCTGTATTGCTACAGAGTGATGCCTTTTGGGTTGAAAAATACAGGAGCAACTTACCAAAGATTGGTGACTAAGATGTTCAGGTATCTAATAGGCAAAACAGTGGAGGTTTACATTGATGACATGGTCGTGAAGACCAAGGAACCTGAGGATCATCTAGCCGACCTAAAGACAGTCTTTGACATCCTAAGGACATTTCAGCTCCGACTCAATGTATCGAAGTGTGCATTTGGAGTTGGGTCTGGGAAATTCCTGGGATACTTGGTCAGCAAAAAGGGCATTGAGGCGAACCCGGATCAAATCAAGGCCATTTTGGAGTTAGAAAGCCCAACATCGGCAAAACAAGTGCTGATGTTGACTGGAAGAGCTGCAGCTCTAAATAGATTCATAAGCAGAAGTTCTGACAATTGCAAACCTTTCTTTAGTTTAGTAAAGAAAGCCACAGACTTCTTATGGACAGAAGAGTGCGAAGTCCCCTTGACTGACTTGAAGAAGTACTTGACCACAGCTCCAGTTATCTCAAATCCGGTACTTGGAGATGAGCTGTTCTTATACTTGGCATTCTCAGAATATGCAGTAAATGCAGCAATAATCAGGGAAGATAGGGGAGAACAGATGGCGGTTTACTATGTGAGTAAAACCCTAGCAAATGCAGAAACCAGATATCTACCTTTGGAAAAGCTAACACTAGCTTTGGTAATGGCCTCCAAGAAGCTGAATTATTACTTTCATGCCCACAAGATTATGGTGTTAACTGAGCATTCTCTGAAGTCCCTATTGCAGCAATGGGATCTGATAGACAGGATAACCAAATGGGCAGTGGTGTTAAGCCAATATGACCTGGAATTTAGACCCAAAATAGCAATCAAAGGCCAAGTTTTGGCCGACTTCGTGGCCAAGTTCACACCAGGCGCCATCATACATCGGGGTCCATTGAGCCGAGGTATATGATGTCTAGGTGAACAAGGAGAAACCTAGTTGGGGATAGCCAAACAGAGGAAAGAAGAGAAACTCAGGCCCTGTAGTATTTATTTCAGTCACTCTTTCCGACTGTTTGTTGACGGAAGTTCAAATCGACAAGGAGTGGGGGCAGGAGTAGTGCTAGTATCACCGGATGGACAGATGCTGGAACAATCCATTTATTTGGGGTTTAAGGCCTCAAACAATAAAGCAGAGTATGAAGCACTGATAGCAGGATTAAAGTTGGTAGCAGCAATGAAAGTCGACGAGGTAATGGTCTTCTATGACTCTCAACTTATTGTCAACCAGGCAACAGGCGAATACGCTGCCCGAGATGAAAGGTTGGTGGCCTATGTCAAGGAGGTGGGCAGACTGATAGCATTGTTCCAAAATTGACGACTACAGTAAGTTAGCCGAGATGACAACAACCATGCTAATGCCTTGGCCAACTTGGCTAGTGCAATAAAACCAGGAGAGGCAAGGACAATAATGGTTGACTACTTATTAGGTCCAAGTGTAGAACCACTGGACACAGAGCATGAAGCAATATGTGTGGAGATGGGACAAGGATGGGTGGATGCAATAATAGTATTTCTTAAAAAGGAGAAACTGCTAGATGATCATAAAGAAGCACACAAGATTAGACTGAAGTCAGCAAGATTTAGTCTAACGGGAGAGGGGTATCTCTACAGAAAATCTTTTATTGGTCCCATTTTGAGGTGTGTGCATCCTTCACAAGTTGAAGACTTCTTGTATGAGATACATGAATCCACATTGGAGGCATGTCACTTGCTCATAGGGCCATTACTCAGGGGTACTGGTGGCCCTATATATAAAAAGATGCTGAAGCCTATGTCAGAAATTGTAAGAAGTGTCAGAGGTTTGCACCTTTGATACACCAACCAGCAGTAGATTTGAACTCAGTTTCCAGCCCTTGGCTATTTGTCCAATGGGGCATGGATTTTGTTGGACAACTGCCTCAAGCAACTGGACAAAGGAAGTTCTTACTAGTGGCAACAGATTACTTCACCAAGTGGGTTGAATTTAAACCCCTTGCAAAAATTCGGGACATTGATGTAAAGAATTTCATATGGAAGAACATCATCATCAGGTTTGGGATCCCAAGAGCAATAATAGTAGACAATGGAACGCCGTTTGACAGTAAACTAATCAAGAGCTTTTGTGCAAAGTACAATATCAAGAATTTACTATTCCACTCCAAGTTTCCATCAAAGCAATGGACAAGCAGAAGTATCCAATAAAGTTATCTTGGATGGGATCAAGAACAGGCTGGAAGTAGCAAAAGGAAAGTGGGTGGATGAGTAGCCCAGTGTACTCTGGGCATATCGGACTACGTCGAGAAGATCAATTGGGGAGTCCGCATTCGCTATGGCTTATGGCACAGAAGCAGTTATTCCACTGGAGGTCGGCATCCTAGGGGTCAGAACCCAGGGAGTAGAGATTGAGACTAATGATGCATTTCTAGCCCAAGATCTAGACTTGTTGGAAGAAAGAAAGGAGAAAGTAGCAATTCAGATGGGGGCATACCAGTAGTAGCTTCCAAGGCTTACAACAAAAAGGTCAACCCACGAGAGTTTCAAGTTGAGGACCTCGTCCTGAGAAAGGTCGTTGGCAACAAGAAGGATCCCAGAGAGGGCAAGCTGGGCCTAAACTGGAAGGGACCTGTGACAACCCTCACCACTGTTTACTGATAATAACACTGATTAGTGCTAATCTATGATTAAGCATGTTAATTGACTGATTGACTGAATGTTTCGAACTGATTGACTGAATGTATTAGTTCAAATACATATCTATCTGTTTGACTGTTATATTATCTATTCATGTTTTATGTTTTAAATTGCAAATTGAAGGCCTTATCAGCGGCCGAACCGAAAATTGATTAGTGTTTTGTGCTAATTAGAATTTATGTGATTTTATGGTATATTTAATTGAAATATGATTTGGTATGATTAAATTAGATTAAATATTGAAATTACAAGAGTTGGCCTTATTTACAACCTTGCCATTTAGTGGTCCACTCCATATCATATTTTGAGACTTAGAATCAACACTTCTTCAGCCATTTGCTTGCACCAAACTGGCTAGAGAGAGAGAGAGAGCTAGGAGAAAAACTTGGTTTCATCTTGATTTGCTTGAGAGGCTTAGGGATTTTGGAAGATAATTGGCAAATTGAGCTTCTAGACTTGTAATTGAGAACCCAAGGTAGGATATTCAACCTCTCATTAATGTATTCAAGTTAATTCTTGCATGGTTCTTGATTTATGGATGAATTGAGTCTTGATTTAGTCTAATAATGTTGATTTGGAGCTTAATCCATGCATGCATGTGCATGATCTTGCATTTTGAGGTTGTTCTTCATGAAATTCTTGCATGCATGTCCATGTTATTGTTATAGTCCATGAATTCATCATGTTTTTGAAGGAATTGGCTCCTTGGAGCAAGTATTTGAAGCTTTGAAGTTGTTTAAATTCATGCATGTTGTATGTACATCATGTTCTTGGATTTTGAGTTGAAATTGTGTTTAATTGAACTACCTTTGGTCTTTGATTTTACAAATTGGTCTTTGAAACATGTTATACTATGAGTTTACAAGAGTTTTCCAGAAAATTAGCCCAAGAGGATCGAATTTGATGCATTAAAACTTGGTTTTGAGCTTAAGGTTCAAATCTGGAAATTCCAGATTTTGGACTCATGCTCGAGCGGGGGATTCCATGCTCGAGCGTACAAAATGAGTTCATGCAGTCCACTCGAGCGGGGAAAGTGACGCTCGAGCGGGAAATGCGTATATCTAGTACTTTGCATGGGTTTACAGTCCGCTCGAGCGGGGGAATGCACGCTCGAGCGATGACTTGTGTCTCACGCTCGAGCGGAGGTCGAGCGCCCATCGAGCGTGAATTTCGTGCATCCAGTACTTTTGCCTATGTTTTGCAGTCCGCTCGAGCGGGGAAAATCACGCTAGAGCGGAGCTCGTTTGTAGCATGTCCGCTTGAGCGGCGAAATCCACGCTCGAGCGGGACCTCTGTTTTCTAAAAATTCTGAAAATGTTTTAAAGTGTATCTTTGCATCCTCATTCCATTCTAGGCATTCTTAGGCCTAAATGAAGGCATTTTAATGAGGATATTGGTGTAGAACCACACCGAGGCAAATTAGGGATTAAGTTATTATTTTTCCCAACTGTGTAGCTTAGTGTGTGTTCACTCTGTAACTGTGTAGGGTTGGCATCCAGAGACGCTCTAGTTTATCTGTAGCCTAGAACTCTGTGAGTAACAATGTTGTAAAGATATGTTCAATAATGATTATCTTCTGAACAATTGAACTGTACTGTTTTTCTGAAATGATACTGTTATTGAAAGAATGATGTCCTATTTGTGAACTATATTCGTGGCATCCATAGCAACCTACTGTTACTGTACTGTACTGCTATTGTTACAGAGATCTCTGTCGGTTCCCATATTGGAACTACTACTGTTTACTGATATGATGGCCATCAACTGACTGTTTGGTCTGTTAAGACCTATTGTTCTGTTTTGCTATTGGATATACCACATATGACTATTATAGTTTCTGAATGACTGCTATGGCATGAAATATGAGCCACAAACTAAATGACTGATATACTGTTTAAATGATTGTTTTCAATACTGAAAGGACATTCATTCTTAACCTCTTTACGCATATGTTATTCACTAGGCTTTAGCTCACTGCTCATATATATATGTAGGTGTACAAGCACCGGACCGTTGCTAGGAGCGTTGGGTTAAACTCCCTTTTTGTCAAGCCAACCTTTGTGCCTCACTTTGAGGTTCCAGAACTGTTCAAGCTGAGGCTGCTTCGGGGTGTTTTAGTTTTCCCCATCTTTGTTTATGTTCTGTATAGATTGAATGATGTTGTACCGTACTGTTTAAATAGGGATTAAGTCCCTGGTCTGGATGATTGTATATACTGTTTTGTACTGATTGTATACGTGTCATGAAAAATCTTTTTGCATACAGACTGTCACAGCTCATTGGATATCTCTTAATTACTGTTTTGGCTTCCGCCAGCCCCTGTACTCTGTATTACTGTTAAGCAGGCCTTCGGTAATCTCGGATTACTGGCCAGTTACGGTGCTAAACCCATAGGGGCGGGTTTGGGTCGTGACAGGACCTTATAGAATCATCTTGGTCTTGGGCAGTGGGGCATATTAGCTTGAAGACAGTGAAGGCAAAGAGTTGCCAAGACCTTGGAATATTTGCAACCTGAAGTCTTTCTGTCACTAAGATTTTCTTTTGTCTTTAAGTTTTTCTGTTATTAGCCTAAGTAATCAATAAAATTTTAGCTCGATTTTTTATTTCAAACTTGTGTAAAAGGATTGACCTGTCATTTAGCAATGTTTCTGATTGAAACATGACGAATAAATAAAACTTATTATATGACAGAGTTGAATTATACTTGCATATAATAGAGTTGAACTACGTTGTAGATGTTTCTGATTGAAAAATGACGAATAACTTAGACTTATTATATGGCAAAGTTGAATTATACTTGCATATAATAGAGTTGAACTAAGTTAGCGATGTTTTTGATTGAAACATGACGAATAACTTAGACTTATTATATGGCAGAGTTGAATTATACTTGCATATAATAGAGTTGAACTAAGTTGGCGATGTTTTTGATCAAAACATAACGAATAACTTAGACTTACTATATGGTAAAGTTGAATTATACTTGCATATAGTCAAGTTGAACTAAGTTGAATTAACCTAGATTTGCTATGACAACAGAATGAAAACTTTGAGTGACATTAAATACATATCAGTTAGATTAACAGAGGCCAAGGTTGATAACCTCGGCCAGTCTCTGTTTGAATCTGATCTCGGCGACAAGATCATAGGTACATACTTAATGTGAACATAAGTGAAACTTAAGTTCACATTAGGGGGCAGAGAGTTAGAGAATAATGCTTGGAAGTTGGAATTTACAAGCTTAAGTTGGTTTAACACTTGTTGAAATTTTAAGAAAAATTTACAAGTTGAAGTTAAGCTGAGGTCGTGTTAAAAGGAAATTGGTTTAACACTTGTTGAAATTTTAAGAAAAATTTACAAGTTAAAATTAAGCCGAGGTTATGTTGATAAAAGTACTTGCCAAGATCACCATGTTGTTAAGACTTGGAAAATAATGGAAGACAGAAGTCTTGATAACTGAAAATGAAGGGGCATGTTTTAGATAAACACTTGTGAAAACTTTCTTACAATGTTTGTCAAGAATTAAAGACACGGCCGAGATAAACATTCAGCAGATATTTTACCCCGAAGAGATTACACAGCTAAGGTGTACTTTGAAAGACATGCAAAATATTCTAAGTATGGAATCATACAAGACAAAACAACAAGCATTCAAACACTTGGTCAAAAAAGAAGACTTGCATTCAAAGGGAAAAAAGACATTTTGGCCTACAAAGAGACTACTTGTTCAGATTACAAAAATGGCACATCGGCCAAATACAAAATTAACATTGTTCAAAGCAAAGAGATTTACAGCTGTCCAAAACAAAGCAAGTACTAAAAGGAGGAAAAACTAAAATTTATGCATTTTCCACAGTCTACCCTGCCTCGACAATTGGTGTTGTGTTAGCCTCGGTAGACAGCTGGGCAGACTTTTCAGCTTGGACCTAAGCGTCGATTTCACGCAGTGATTCATCTAGGCTCTTGTTAAGAGTCTCGACCTCGGCTTCAGAGGTGGTCTTTTGGACCTCGTCCTTCTCATCTTGAGTCAATTCTAAAACTTGCTCTTTCAGAGTTGGGGACTTGGCCCCAGTAGCTTCGGTCTCCTCGGTCTCCTTTTTCTCTGCTTTCTCTTCGGACTCAACTTCGTCCTCGAATTAGCTTAGAGTGGGTGGGAATGGCAGGATGATGCGTCTATCTTTTTGGAGAAGCGAGTCCTCGGAGACAGCTAACTCCTTTAAAGCAGCCATCCAACCAAGGGTGAAACCCTTGTTGCATGCCTGTTTCACTTGTTTCTTATAGTCCTCGCGGACGTCGGCTACCCCCTCGGCGTATGCTTTCTCATTCGCCGCTTTTATCTCGGCGTCCTTTGTGGCCAAGGCAGCAATGAGCTCGATTTGGGCCTCGGTGGTCTTTGCTTCGGCCTCTTTTTTCTCAGCTTCAAGTACCTTAGCAATGGCCTCAGCAGCGCTTGCCCTTTCCTCGGCCTCATCTTGGGCTTGTTTTGCTACCTTGGCCTGATCTATCAAAGTTTTCATTTTGGTCTCGGCTTTATTTATGGTCTTGAGCAAGCCAGCAGCCTCCTTCGTCTTGCGGGTCAACTCCTTCTTGATATCGAAGGCTTGCATCGCGAAGGAGTGGGTGTGTTGGATCGCCTAGAAGAAAGGAAAAAAACAAAGTTAGTAAAACTTTTTAAGTATGGAAGAAACATAAAGTACCAAGTATTAGGGGCTTACTTGTATGGAATGTTGCAACTGTAGAGTGAAATTTTCGTATTCGCTGACCTCGGCGTTGCGTTTGGGATCTTTTAGAAAGAGCAAGGCAGTAGAGAGGGCAACGCCGACTTCGATGTTAGTCGCGCTGTTGCCGACCCTGACTGGCTTGTCCTCGATGGTAATCGGAGGGGCCTAGGAGGCATCGGACTGCAGGGACCCTGAGGTTGTAGCTGACTCTAACCTTGGCTTCTTTGACCGAGTGGATTCAGAGGGAGCAGCCTCTGCAGGCCTGTTTTCAGCGGCAGATGCACTTTTTTCTGCCTCAGCCATTTTTGAGATTGGCAAGGTGTCCTTAGAGTTGATCTGAGTCACCGTTGCCTTGGCTTGGGCTTTCTTCAGCCTCTTTGGTTTCGACTTGGGTTGAGACTAGAAAGATTGAACGGTGGTGACATTGGGGATGTCGGCGAGAAGGTCTTCGGCAATGGCTTTTTGTCGCCCCATTTTGTCGGAGGAGATGGCAATGGTAACTTTAATACCAAGACGGATTGCTGGTAAAGCTGTTGGTGGATTGGCTGGATCATAAGAGGACGCCTCGGCACTCAGGCCTCTTCGACTATGGGTCCTACCTGCCGATGCAAACAATGGAGCTCAAAGTTGGCGTTTGCGTTGAGATTGTGGGATTAGTTATGGAGCAGAGGTTGATGGTTGCTCCACAGGACCAGATGTTGATCCTTGGTCAGGCCTTGATGATTCAGCTTTAGGAGTTGTTGTTGAAAGAGGAGACTTGCTTTTTCTTGGGACATCGGGAAGTATGGACTCTTAGGTTGGGATGTAGTTGAGCAGCAAAGGTGCTTTTCGCTTGTCAACTGGCAGACCCAACAGCTTCTTGAAGTCCTTGCTTGGGAAGAATGTTTTGCAGAAATCCTTTGGTGGCTGAGGAAGAACTGCAAAAATAAAACAAACAGAGGTTAGAGCATACAAAAATATCAAAACAAGAAAGACTTGAAAGCAAATAAAGGTGACACTTAGCTCTTACCATCACCCTCTCTGAAAACTATTCGGTTTAGGGGATAGAGGTGAAAGTCATTATCTGGTGGGAACTCCCAGTTGCCCGAGATGATGAAATAATCGTCTCCAGCACCCTTGTTGGAATCAAGGAGGTCGGCGATGGGTTTGTATTCCGTCGACCTCGACTTAAGGTAGTAAATGTAGACTTTTTCTGACTTAAGGCCATACATGGTGTAGCAATACTGGATGTCGGCTACAGTTACCCTAGCATTTTCTTGGCTAGCTAAGGCAATGATACTGTTGATGACTCTGTAAGAGTTAATGACTAATTGCATTGGGTTGAGTTTGTAATAGTGAAGGACTTCTTAGAATAGGATGTCAAGAGAAAACCTAAGTCCACACTCTATGAATGCTACCACATGGAAGGGCATGGAGTCGTTTTTGGGCATAATAGAGTCCTCCTCCCCAGCCAACCTAAGATGAACGTTGGCAGGGATGGCACACTCCTGCCTAAAGTATTTTAACTTAGTTGGGGTGTTTAACCTCCACCTGAACATACCCATGACGTCGGCTAAGTGGGGAGGGTGTTGGATTTTAGAAGGAAGTGGTTTGTTAAGGTTTGAAGGACCTCAGCAGAGCCTAAATGTATGTTGGAGCAAGGGTTTTTGAGGATCTAAAGGGAATTTGTTTCAATTTTTCTTGAAATTTGTAAAGTTCTAAAACAAGTCCCAAACCTAATACTACAGAAACAAGGATTGAAGGCAAGAATCTGGAGAACACAACAAGAAAATAGAGAAGAATAGAGATTCAGACTCAAGAAAACCAGAAGGGGTTTAAGAACATAAATGTGCACAAAAACAAGAACAGTGACAAGCTATCAAGAATGTCAAAGTGTATGGACAATATGTGTGTATGTGTATACAAGCAAATAGATTGTACAAAATCAGAATCATGAAACAGATGACGAATGGGGAAATTCAACACACAAATGACTATTTAAAAGCATGAACAAATTTGCAATGGCCATGTACAAGCATAGGAAAATTTGAAGAAAAAAGCAGATTGATTAGAGGGGAAGCAGTGGCTTACCAGAGAATGTGAGGCCGGTGTGATGTACGCCGGAGTTAAACGCAGGTGGTACGAGTGGCAGAACGTCGAAAGCCTCGCCGGAGGGGAATAACGAAGTGGTTGCAATAAGCTTCGAGAATGAAAATGAAGGATTTGAGAGAGAGAGAGAGAGAGAGAGAGAGAGCGAGTTTGGAGAAGACGAAGATGCAAAAGTGAAACGGCGAAGAGAGATGGAGGTGTTTTTTTCAAAACACGAAAAGGCGGCAAATCGTAATTAATGTGCCTAGGATGACGTGCTTGTCAGACGGCGCACGTAAGTGCGATACGACTTGATGGCGCGTGTCAGGTATGGATCAATGGGGAAGAGACGCGTGGCAAAAATGGTTAAAATACTGTGCGTGACAACTCATACACATATTGAAACTCTTGGAGTTCTTGATTTAATGAAGCAAAGACCTCGGCTAAGGGGACGATCCCGGCTAAATAAACTTTAACAAACTTGGTTATTAGTTCTAGAGCATTGGTGAAAACGGATTACAGGTCTTGGTCATATGGAACCGACAAATGATGACCTCGGTAACAAATGACACAATAAGTTTAGCAGACATGCTATGGATTCGAATGATATAGGTTCCATTACCTTAGAATGCCAAGATAATAGAACCTAGGGGGCAGTTGTGGGGACGTATTTTTTGGATGACAATACATGGCCAAGGTGGCACCGAAGTGCCAGCCGAGGTGCCACGTGTCCTTGACCTGACGCCGAGGTAGTCTCGGCTAGGCCGAGGTTATCTGCAGAGATACCGAAATCCGAGATGAGCGGATAAGTTACAAGAGTCCTAGAATGAGAGAGAACTTCAGCCTGGATAAGGATAAAGCTCTTAGGGAGTTTATCTTTATCTATTTGAGAGTCCTGGATAGGCATTGAGCCAGAGTCCATTGAAGCTAGGCTTCTACAGGGATCATGTCAGTGTTGGTTATAAAAGTAAGGTACCCTCGTAGGTCTAAGGTACACTTTTTGCATTCTGAATAGTGAGTAAAGCATTTTTATTATCTTTGAGAGATAATTGACTTGATCGTCGAAGTATCCCCGGGTGGATGAACCACCGCCAGAGTCTTTTTCTTTCTGTGACAGGTCGTTCGGGCGCAATCTATTCTGCCAGTGTTCTCTAGCTGAGTACCTGTTTGGCAGTGTGGTCAGAAAACAGCACACACAGTTTCTAAAAAATGAATGGCTTATTTTCATAAATATACTTGTTGACAAATTTTTAGAGACAAACGCAATAAAATAAAAAATTTATGATTATTAGATCGATCTAATTTTTTTAATAGATAAAATGAACAATTAAAAACATCTAAATGAGATTTAAGGTAAATCCTATGACCCAATAAAGTTCTTTCAAATTTTGAGCAAATTTCATATACCTCCATCGAGGTTTAGCAAAATTACAAATACCTCCCTGAAGTTTGAGAAATTACAGATACCCCCTGAAGGTACTATTTGCATAACAAATTAGGGGGCAAATTGTTATGAAAATATAAACCTCAGGGGACAATTTGTTATGAAAACATAAATCTCAGGGGGGTATCTGTAATTTTCGAAACCTCAAGGGGATATCTGTAATTTAGCTAAACCTCGAGAGAGGTATATGTAATTTGCCCTTCAAATTTATATTTAAATTTGAAACAAACCCAACTTATCTGTCAAGCATGTACTCACTAAGAAAGATGCAAAGCGAGTTATTAACTACTAATGTTATGTGTACATAAAATATGCAAAATAAATTTATTGAAAAATCAACTAGTTTGCTCTATCCGAAAAAGATAGAGGCTCCGAAATAATGTTACGAAATTTATTTTGAACTGTGATGTATGGTCCATATGTGTACCTAATATCATTAATGGAGGTAGTTCAAATGGTAGAATTCTACCATGCATGTAAGCGATTTTCATGTACGGTATATAAAAAAATATGAATCATTAGATTTAGATGATATAAATGTTAGTAATTGGATGAATAAATAGTAAAATTAGGTAGAAAAAGTAAGGTGGTTTTGAAAAAGGTAAAATAGTTTTGATTAATTTTGAAATAAAAAAAAAATGATGCTAACTTATTATTTGCTACAAACATACTTACTCTTTGATATTCACTCACTTACTATTTGTTATGAATAAACTTACTATTTAAAATATTACCTAAACAGGTCACATTCAATTCTTGAAAATTGTGCCTTCTTCTATATTTTAAATATATAAAACTAATGGCACACCACATTTAACTATTTTTTCTTCATATTTTGTATTGTTATGATTTGTAAAAAGTAAAATATGATATGTAACTATTAATTTATTAAAATTTCTTAAAATTTACTATTGTTTTTAAAATAGTCATTATTGTGAAAAATTAATTTTTGATATAATATTAAAAATAATTAAAAAAGAAAAAAATATAAACAAAATATTTTTAAATTGTAAGTTATTTAAACTTATTTTTAAAAACATTAATTTAAAATAGTTACTTTTTTTTTTTATACCTACAATACCTCAAAAAATCTTTTAGCAACATTCATAAATTCATAATTTTTTCTTTATCAATTTAATATCCATAATGAAATATTATTTTCTTTATAATATTTTTTTAATATCTAAAATATTGTAAAGCATAAATTGAAAATAAGATAGAATAAAATGACTTACAGAGAACTCTTATTTGTCAATATTTATTAATGATAATAAATGAATACATGTGCAGTCGTTTTTTTCTTTTACCTACTACATTTGAAAACATTAATTGCTATATAAGAATATATTTAATTAGAAAAATATAAAAGAACTCTAAACTCATTTGCATACATAATAAACAAGATAGTGATTTTTTCATATTTTTCACAAGATTGTGATTTTTCTTTTATCTTTCATAAGGGAGGGCAGAAAACTATCCTTACAGTCCCCTGGCACACCAGGACCAAGGAACACTCTCACTGGCCTTAAAGGAAGGTCGGGCGAGAAGAGTCAATGAAATGACATTCTCGGAGGACGCATCGTACCAAAGAAGCTGACCCTAAAGAACATCGATATGTTCAGGGGAAGGAACTCTGTTTCAACACAACTAACGGAGAGAGGTCCAAGATGACTCATAACGACACTGGGAGTAGCGCACCAAAAAGGCTGAAATCTGAGCTCCTAGATGGACCAAGGAGGATATGAAAGATTACCTCCAGAGGAAGCGACAAGACGCCGAGGTAACCTCACCTGTCAAGCCAAAAACGCCGTTCTCGGTAGAATTGGACAAGTTTGAGGCCTCGAAGAGGTTCCACATGCCGAGATTCCAAATATACGATGGGAAGTCTGATCCTAACATTCACGTCGGCTTGTACCTGAACTCAATGGCACTATACACCGAGAACGAGCCGTTGCTCTGCAAAGTGTTCTCCTCATCCTTTGGAGAAATTACATCAGACTAGTTTCACAAGTTGCTGAAAGGAACTGTGAAAAGCTGGGAAGGTCTAGCTGAGATGTTCGTAGCTAGATTTGTGACCAACAAACTGCAGCCATTGAAGGTGGACTCCCTGATGGCTCTAAGAATTGGCAAGGATGAAAGCCTTAGGGACTATGCCAAAAGGTATTATGAGGTGATCAACCAAATACCAGGATGCAACCAAGAGATGGTGGCCGTGTCTTTTAAGAACGGCCTGAAAGATGATTGTCTGCTTTGAAAATCACTGGCAAAGACATTGCCAAAAAGTATGGAGGAATTTATGGCCAGGATAGAAAAATATGCCAGGGTCGAGGAGGACAAGCCGGGGACAAAGGCGTCGAAACAAGAGAAGAAAAATGGCTCGTCGAAGCGAGGCCGAGGTAATGGTGGGTACAATAAGCAAGAGATAGAACTGAGGGCTACACAAGCAGTCACAACCGTATTTAGAATTTCGGTCTACAAAGTCTTGAAAAGAATCTAGAATCTGCCCTATTATAGGGCACCAGAGAAATTTCCTAGTGAATTTATAGGAAGAAGTCTAGGGAAACACTGTGCCTACCACAACGAGGATGGACATCTAACTCAAGAGTATAGAGCCTTAAAGGCATATCTGGAAGACCTGGTAAGACAAGGTCATCTAAGGGACCTAATAGATGAGACCAGGGCAATGGAAGAATAAGCAAGACTGCCTCAGGCACTGGCAGCACCACATTTACTAACCCCATAACGCCAAGAAGGCGAACCTCGTGTGATCAATGTGATTCATTCAAAGGTCAATGAGAACGAGATACGTAAGGAAACTCAGAAGGTAAAACACTTACAACATATGTATCAGGTCCGGCAGAAGAGACCAAGGGCAGATGTGTGCTAAGGACTAGTGGTATCCTTTACTGAAGACGACCTAGAAATGGTGCAGCATCCACACAACGATGCCTTGGTAATATCTCTCCAGATTGGATAGTGCCAGGTAAAGTGAATTCTGATTGACCAGGGCAGCTCTTGTGACATCATGTACGTTAGGTGTTACAAGGAGCTTGGCCTTCACCAAGATGATCTGGAACAATCCAATGGCTCAATGGTCAGGTTCAATGGATTGGCCCCTGGGGGCAGTACGTTTGGAGGTGTAAGTTGGCACCAATAAGGTAAAAACTGAGGTCACAATAATTGACACTTCCTCCTCTTACAATGTTATCCTGGGAAGGCCATGGCTGTATGCAATGAGGGCTGTTCCCTCAATATTGCACCAGCTGTTGTGGTTCCCAACAAAACATGGAATTGAGGAGGTCAGAGCGGATCAAGTGCAGGCAAAGAATTGCTCTATGGCAGCAATGAAATCCACCTACAACATACGAGAAGTAGAAGTAATAGAGATTGAAGATGAGGACATGGAGGTCCTTGAGGACGTCGGCAAGAAACCCGCCGAGAAAAGTGAAGAAGCCCTGAAGAAGATCTTAGTTCAGCAAGGGGATAAAGAGCGCTTCTTCCTCCTCGTTTCAGGCTTGGCCAAGGAAGAGGAAAGGGAATTAGAAGCATTTTTTAGAGCAAACCTTGAGGTGTTTGCTTGGACATCGTACGAGATGCTTGTCATTGACCCCAAGGTCACTTGCCATAAACTGAATGTGGACATGTCGGCTAAACTTGTCATCCAGCAAGTAAGAAGGCCGACGTTGATGCATGTTGAGGCAGTAGAAGAGGAAATGGATAAGCTTCTGGAGGCTGGAGCCATTCGAGAGGTAAATTACCCGACATAGTTATCAAACACGGTGGTTGTGAAGAAAAAGAATAGGAAGTGGAGGGTCTGCGTAGACTTCACTAGCTTGAACAAGGCTTGTCCCAAAGACAGTTTCCCTTTACCCAAGA
Source organism: Camellia granthamiana (assembly GCA_036172215.1). Classification (NCBI taxonomy): domain Eukaryota; kingdom Viridiplantae; phylum Streptophyta; class Magnoliopsida; order Ericales; family Theaceae; genus Camellia; species Camellia granthamiana. The sequence goes on from CM069914.1 coordinate 70,549,927, forward strand.
TTGACCAATTGGTGGATGCCACTTTAGGGCATGGAAGTATGAGCTTTCTAGACGCTTACAGAGGGTATTATCAGATAGCTATGTACCCCCCAGATGAGGAGAAGACTACATTTATCACCCCAAAAGGGCTTTATTGCTACGGAGTGATGCCTTTTGGGTTGAAAAATATAGGAGTAACTTACCAAAGATTGGTGACTAAGATGTTCAGGTATCTAATAAGCAAAACAATGGAGGTTTACATTGATGACATGGTTGTGAAGACCAAGGAACCTGAGGATTATCTGGCCGACCTAAAGACAGTCTTTGACATCCTAAGGACATTTCGGCTCCGACTCAATGCATTGAAGTGTGCATTTGGAGTTGGGTCAGGGAAATTCCTGGGATACTTGGTCACCAGAAAGGGTATTGAGGCAAGCCCAAATCAAATCAAGGCCATTCTGGAGTTAGAAAGCCCAACGTCGGCAAAACAAGTGTTGATGTTGACTGGAAGGGCTGCAGCTCTAAATAGATTCATAAGCAGAAGTTCTGACAGATGCAAACCTTTCTTCAATTTAGTAAAGAACGCCACAGACTTTTTATGGACAGATGAGTGCGAAGTCGCCTTGGCCGACTTGAAGAAGTACTTGACCACAGCTCCAGTTATTTAAAATTCGGTACCTGCAGATGAGCTATTCTTATACTTGGCACTCTCAGAATATGCAGTAAGTGCAGTAATAATCAGGAAAGATAGGGGAGAACAGAGAGCGGTTTACTACGTGAGTAAAACCCTAGTAGATGCAGAGACCAAATATCTACCTTTGGAAAAGCTAACACTAGCTTTGTTAATGGCCTCCAAGAAGCTGAATCATTACTTTCAAGCCCACAAGATTGTAGTGTTAATTGAGCATCCTTTGAAGTCCCTGTTGCAGCAAGGGGATCTGACAAACAGGATAGCCAGATGGGCAGTGGTGTTAGGCTAATATGACCTGGAATTCAGACCTAGAATAGCAATTAAAGGCCAAGTTTTAGCTGACTTCGTGACTGAGTTCACACTAGGCGCTATCATACATCGGGCTCCATTGAGCTGAGATATATAATGTCCAGGTGAACAAGGAGAAACCCAGTTGGGGATAGCCAAACAGAGGAAAGAAGAAAAACCCATGCCCTGTAGTATTTATGTTGGTGACTCCTTCCGACTGTTTGTTGACAAAAGTTCAAACCGACAAGGAGCGGGGGCAAGAATAGTACTAGTATCACCAAATGGACAGATGCTGAAACAATTCATTCATTTGGGGGGTTTAAGGCCTCAAACAACAAAGTAGAGTATGAAACACTAATAACAAGATTAAAGTTGGCAGCAACAATGGAAGCCGACGAGGTAATGGTCTTCTGTGACTCCCAGCTTATCGTCAACCAAGCAACAGGCGAATACGCTGCCCGAGATGAAGGATGGTGGCCTATGTCAAGGAAGTGGGCAGACTGATAGTATTGTTCCAAAATTTTTGACTACAGCAAGTTAGCCGATATGACAACAGTCATGCTAATGCCTTGGCCAACTTGGCTAGTGTAATAAAACCAGAAGAGGCAAGGATAATAATGGTTGACTACTTATCAGGTCCAAGTGTAGAACCACTGGACACAGAGCATGAAGCAATGTGTGTGGAGATGGGACCAAGTTGGAAGGATGCAATAATAGTATTCCTTAAAAAGGGGAAACTCCCAGATTATCATAAAGAAGCACACAAGATCAGACTGAAGTCGGCAAGATTCAGTCTAACGGAAGAGGGGTATCTTTACAGAAGATCTTTTACTGGTCCCATTTTGAGGTGTATGCATTCTTCACAAGTTGAAGACTTCTTGTATGAGATACATGAAGGAGTATGTGGAAGTCACACGGGGGGCAAGTCGCTTGCTCATAGGGCCATTACTCAAGGGTACTGGTGGCCCTATATGCAGAAAGATGCTGAAGCCTATGTCAGAAAGTGTGAGAAGTGTTAAGAGTTTGCACCTTTGATACACCAACCAGTAGCAGATTTGAACCCAGTGTCTAGCCCTTGGCCATTTGCCCAATGGGGCATGGATCTTGTTGGACAACTGCCTCAAGCAACTGGACAAATGAAGTTCCTACTAATGGCAACAGATTACTTCACCGAGTGGGTTAAAGCTAAACCCCTTGCAAAGATTCAGGACATTGATGTGAAGAATTTCACATGGAAGAACATCATCACCAGGTTTGGGATCCCAAGAGCAATAATAGCAGACAATGGAACGCAGTTTGACAGTAAGCTAATCAAGAGCTTCTGTGCAAAGTACAAGATCAAGAATTACTATTCCACTCCAAGTTTCCCTCAAAGCAATAGATAAACAGAAGCATCCAACAAAGTTATCTTTGATGAGATCAAGAAGAGGCTGGAAGCAGCAAAAGGAAAGTGAGTGGATGAGTTGCCCAGTGTACTCTGGGCATATCGAACTTACGCCGAGAAGATCAACTGGGGAGTCCCCCATTCGCCATGGCTTATGGCACAAAAGCAGTTATTCCACTAGACGTCGGCATCCTAGGGATCAGAACCGAGACAGTAAAGAATGGAACTAATGATGCATTTCTAGCCCGAGATCTGGACTTGTGGAAGAAAGAAAGGAGAAAGCAGCAATTCAGCTAGGGGCATACCAGCAGCAGTTTGCTAAGGCTTACAACAAAGTATTTCTAGTGAATGAAGTTTGATTGGGTTGTAAGTTGAGCATTATTAAGTAATAAGTGGTGTTTAATTGAGTAGTGAACAAAGTATAATAAAATAGGAAGTGGAGGCTCACTGAATAGTAAGTGGAGTTTAATTACCATTCAAAAATATAATATTTACCATTCATTCCCATTTTACTTACAACTCTTTGTGATTCAACTTACCACTTACCATTTTATCACTTAGTATACTACTTACCATTTTTACTTGTTATTTTCTAATTAATTTGCTTATATTTATTGCAAATGGAAGACAACATTGAGCAAAACAAGAATTACATTATATATGAGTTAAATGATGATGATACTAATGATGGTGAGTATAATATTAGGAATGAAGATATTGTCAATTCTAATGATCTCCCAGCTGAAAGAGATGTTAAGTGTCTTGATGAATTAACTGGAAAAAAAAATGTGTTTGAAATGATATTTGATTCAGAAGAAAATGAAGAAAGATTTTATATTACATATGCAAAGGTGAAATGTTTTACTATTCGAAATGATCACTTGTACACGGACAAACAATATTGTCATATCAAGGAAGTAGACTTGCTTAAAAAAATGACATAGACAATCCAACTACCTTGAGGTTGAAGGACATAAAAGATAACCAAACAATTAACTAGAGTAAGTTGTCATGCTTCTTTCTGTATCAAATACAATCAGGGTACTTCCAAATATGAAGCGAATGAATTTTTTTGAGAGTACAATAATTTTCCTGAATTTTTGGTATTTTTTGAATTTTTTAATAATTTTTTAACGAATATTATATTTTTTAAGTATATTAATGTTATGTGTATCTAAAAATTTAAAAAATTTCTTAGAATATTTAAAAAATTCAATAAAAACAAAAAAAAAATACGAAAAATAAAAAAATTCAATTTTCTGAGGCCTCATTTGGGAAGTAATAGTTTTAGCTTAAAAGCCAAAAAATTACTAAAAAAATCAAAATGCCTATAACATATACCAAAAAGTCAAATATTCATTTTTCTCTCTATTTTTTGTACATTTTTTCGTAAAAAACTAAAATGTCATTTCAAATATACAAGTTTTTTTTTACCTTATATTTTAGTTAAAAAGTTACTAAAATAGCATATTTCCAAACGAGGCCTAAAAAGTGAATCCTAAAAATTCAAACCAAACAAGTTGATTAGTTTTTAAAGTATATTATTTGTTAAATGAACCGCATTTGCTTAAAAAGGGAAACTCATGGATAAAACTGTTTATTCAATGTGTTTTTGAATAATTATTTTGTAAGTATTATCACGAGGTCTCATGTCTTGGAGAACTTTAATAACCATTAGCCTTCTAAATTGTCACTTTATGTGACCATCTTCTGTTGTCACTTTAGGTGATACTCTATTTGTCATGGATCCACTGACCTTTTGTCCTATTCTGTTGTCACGTTTATGAACCTGGGAATGTCCCATGCCTGGGGATTCAACTATCTAGCCCTCTGAAACTCCCATGCTTGAGAACTTAAATATCTGGCCCTCTGAAGGCCGCATGTCTGGGGGATTTAAATATCCATTGACCCTCTATTCTGTTATATACCGCGGTTATAATTATTTTGCTTATATGATTTATGCACTATATGTCTGTTATTTAAAATGATTTTCGTATTACGTGCTCTGCAATTTTAATAGTTTATTTGTCTGAAACTAATCTTTGTTTAGCCAACTAATTATCCATGATAACTTTTATATCCTTATACTCTCAGTATAATATTTTTTGCTCTGTTATGTGCTTATAATTGTTAACCACTTTCAGGTAACGTGTCAGAACTAGTGCGTGGGATAGGTATAAGCCATATTATAATATAGTCTAGCTTTGCTATTGTATACAAATAAAAAACTCCAATGTATATTTTAATGAAATACATATTGTATACTTTTTTATTTTATTCCGCTATGTCATTAAATTTTGAATTGACCTTTGATGACTTCTGCCTGGTCGCGACGCCTAACCTTTAGGTACTAGATTTGAGTTGTAACAAGATGTGTGGTCCAAAGATTTATTTTCTGAGTAATTTTTGAATAATTATTCTAGATATAAATATTAGGTGGTGGGATATATTATAAAACATACGATTCTATTCAAATTGCTTTACCTATATTTTATGTGGTTAGTGTTGAGCATTCCACACCATGTGAAGTTGGTTTTGGAAGTCAAGAATAGAGGTTACAGATTTTGGGCAAGAGATTTTGTGGAGACATTTAGCCGAGCTATCCTCTTGTAGGGTGGCTATATTGATAGCATGCCATTTATTTTTGGTGGTTGGTTGTTAATAGGCAAGCTCTCCCATTTGTGTATAAATAGGGAGAGATGTGAGCTAAGTTGATAGTGAGATCCAGAGCGAAGAAAAGAGAGAGTTGTGAGAAGTGTGTAAGTTGTGAGTTGAGTTGAGAGAATGAAACTCCTCCTCTTCTGTTTTTGTATTTGTTTTTTATCATAGTGAATCTCTTTTCCGTAGACGTAGACATTAGACCGAATCACGTAAATATTTATCTCATTTATATGTGTGATTGCTTGTAAATCATTTTCTGAGCGTCTTTATCACAATAGTTAGTTCTGTGTTTTGTTTTGCATATGTAGACTCATTATTGTTGGTTTTATATAGCAGTCTTTACAAACAACATCCATTCACAGTCCAGTGCCATATTTCATCAAGGAACAAAAGAGAGACAAAAAACTGAACCACACAAAGCTAGCTAATTTTCTTGTCATCTGGTTTTCTCCAAACATGTTTGATCTCCTAGCCTTCTTCAACCTCTTCAACAACCTCCCTATCATTACACCAATCTTTCTTTCCCTAACCCTAATCGCTCTCTTATCCCATTTCTTCATCGCAAAGCCCTCGCGCAAAGTCTTCTTGCTGGACTTCGCATGCTATAAGCCACCAACTTCTCAGAGCATCTCCAAGCAAGACATGGTGGATCGAACAAGGCGGTATGTGAATGCGAAAGAAGAGACTGTGGAGTTCACGAGGAAGACAATGGAGAGAGTAGGACACGGTGACTCGACATACTTGCCTCGGGCTTTCCTCAACGGCCCCATTAATCCAAGCTTGGAGGAGGCGAGGAGAGAAGCCGAGATGGTTATTTTTGGAGCTGTCGACGAACTGTTTGGAAAGACTAGATTGAAATGTAAGGATATAGGGATACTAATCGTAAACTGTTGTATTTTTAATGTTTCGCCTTCTATGTCCAGCATGATAGTGAATCGATACAAGCTTAGAGATGATATTGCAAGTTATAGTCTTAGTGGGATGGGATGCACTGCTGGACTCATAGGTATAAACCTTGCCAAACAGCTGCTCCAGGTGTATTTTGTAACTCTCTATTTCCCTCATCTCTAGCCATTTCATGACATTTATTGGGTTGGACCATATTTATTTGATTTTTACATATTTTATTAAGAAACTTAAAATCCTTACACATTTTGTTTAAAAATATGTGCAATAAAAATTATACAGACATTTTAAGTTGCAAAATAATATACAAACCTACTTTAAGTTTTATATATGCTCACATTAAAAAGATACTAAGTTAATTAGTGGCAAAACTTTCCATATTTTTAGATCTCTATGTCACTCAAATAAATTAAGATTTTAGAGATGAAATATTTTAGTTATAAAAAATGTCAGGGTTATATTTTTAATAACAAAATTAGATATTTAATGATAAATTACTATTCTTTTGGGCACCAAACAATTTCATCTAAAAAAGTAAACCCTTTTGGTACCAAATTGTTTTGTAGCTAAAAATGTATTTATCAGTAACGTTTTCAAAAAAATTTCATTAAAAACCATTTCTTTGACTTTTCGTGACCATTTTAGCGACAACATAAATCTGATTGCCAAATATTTTTTGCAACAAAATTTTCGCTTTTGGACAAAAAATTTAGTTCCTAAAATCTTTATATATTGTAATATGTTCATCTATTTTCATACATTATTATCTAGTGTTTTGATTTACTGGAATGGAATAGAGGTGAAATAGAATAAATTAATAATCATCCATTAGCCACTCTAAAGGAATGACGATTTTCTTAGAAAGGTAAATGTTAATTCTACTTATAATTTATGCTCATTATTTCATTTTTTTAGCAAATAAAATGTGAATAAACATCATGAGAAAATATATTCTATTTTCATTCCAATAAACAGTATATTAGTGGTACTGTCATATCTCAAGATTGGCACCACCTCTCTACTTGAAAGTGTATTTAGATGAAAAAATTGGATATAGAAAATTTTGTGCGGTTAATTAACCATTTACTCCACGACATTGAGACATGTCATTCGATCTCTCATTCGGTGAATGTAGTTAAAATTTTACTAACCAGTATTGGTTTTTTGTTTTTTTTTTTTGTTATACTTTTTTTTTTAATTTTATTTTTAACGCAGGTATTAGTTCTGTTAAAATATAGAAATTAAACGCATAATGAAACAAAACATACATATAAATGAATAAAATTTTACTTAATTAATTGGTGAGACCTACTTATAAAAAATTATATACATTATATATGTCTATACATATTATATCAATATAAGGGTCATTGGCCCACCAAACTTAATCTTATTTTTTGAAGGAAAATATTTGGGAGCTCTATAAAAGGAGTTCTAATATGTGTGTGAGTCCCATCTGATGTGATATTTTGACGTTGTGTTTTTTTTTTCTCTTGATTTTCTACATCACTAGAGCTCTAGTTTTAGGGGGATGAATCGCTACTGTTTTTTAAAGGGCTTAACATTTGTATTGTGGCTTATAGAGTGAGATTGAACAAATTTTTTAAGGCTCCATTTGGAAAGTAAGTTTGGACTAAAATAGTCGTATAGAATAAAATTGGGATGACAATATAGGCTTGATGTTCAAGCCGGGTTATGCTTGAACAGGCACCAAGTGTATTGATAAGAGAAGTGCTGCAGACCCCCAGTGGGGGTCGCACCCCCAGTGACGTGGCGCGCCCCCACTGGCTGAAAACCAAAAAAAAAAAAAAAAAAAAAAAAAAAAACAATTTTTTTTTTGCCCAATCACGGAGCTACACCTCACTGGGGGTCTGGAGCATTTTTGTATTGATAAATAGTGTAAGCTGACTGTCTAGCTCGGCTTGGCCCAATTGATGCCACTTCTCCCCACTTACTACTTCATGCATGTATATTTTACTCATGACATTGTGTAAAATGTTACCTTAACTAATCTCTCTAATATATGTAGTTTTGTTTCATATATATTAAGTAATTACAGGTTCAAAGTAATAAGGTAAGCTTAAGGGAAATAGAGTAGGAATAAAATATTTAATCATTAATCGCTCAATGTTCAAATCCGTAGCTTCTCATATGAAAATTATAGTTTTGGCTAGTGAAAACTAGTTAGTTTTGGCTAGTGTAAACTTAAAATTATAAATTTATTCAATTTATAATTTTTTTTTTTCGTTAAAAATATTAACGCGATCAAAATGACATAAGAATTTATTTATTTTAGGTGCATAGATCATTTTCCTTTTTGTTGTTAGTTCTTCAATGGAGTAAGACATGTTGGACAGGTGCACCAGAACAGCTACGCATTAGTGGTGAGTACAGAGAATCTTACCCAAAACTGCTACATGGGCGACGACCATTCCAAGTTACTCATCAATTGCGCTTTCCGTATTGGTGGTGCTGCCATCCTCCTCTCCAACCGGCCGTTGGATCGCCACTCCTCCAAGTATCAACTCATCCACACCGTCCAAACCCACATGGCAAGTTCTGACCGTTCATACAACTGCATCTTCCAAGAAGAAGATCAAGATGGACTCGTGGGAGTCACCGTGACCAAAGATCTATTAGTCACTGCATCCAAAGCCATCCAATCCAACATAAGCACATTGGGTCCCCTAGTCCTTCCCGTATCGGAACAACTCCTGTATTTCCTCAACTACATCATAAGGTCCCTCCACGTGGCACAGATCCAGCCCTATGTTCCTAATTTCAAGAAGTCTTTCAATCACTTCTTGCCACATGTTGGCGGGAAACCGGTTCTAGACGAACTGCAGAGGAGTTTGAAGTTGACCGAGGATGACATGGAAGCTTCTAGAATGACATTGTATAGGTTCGGGAACACATCTAGTAGTACGGTGTGGTATGAATTGGCTTATGTTGAAGCCAAGGGGAGGATCAAGTACGGTGATCAGGTATGGCATATGGCCTTTGGATCTGGGTTTAAGTGTACTAGTGTGGTTTGGCGAGCCATCAGGACCGTTGATCTCGAGGTGATGAATCCGTGGAATGATGAGATTGATGAGTTTCCTATGGACCTCAACAACATTGCACCATTCAATTACTTCTTTGAACGTACAAATTGACACCATTTCAACAAATCGATGGTGGGGATGGTGGTGATCAATGCTGTATTTGTTTAATTTTATTGTCTTTTTTTTAAAAATAAAAAAATAAAAAAAACCTTGTTGGTAGTTGTTGATCTAGAACTTTATGCAATAGCAATTCAGTTTCTTATGTAAAACTTATCCTTATTTTGGGAAGTATTTTTTTTAAAAAAAAATTTATTGACTTATTATGAAAAGTTGTGCAAAAAAAAAAAAAAAAATAGAGAGGTGATACAGTCAAATAAGTCAATAAGCTAATAAATTATCTTTTTTTTTTTTTTTTTTTTTGCCTTTCTAAAGGAGGCATTAGTTTGTTATGAATTTATGTAAAAAAATGGATGGGTCTACTTTTAAAAATATATTTGTCATCTAATTTTTTTGGAGACACATGAAAAAATAAATAAATTATAATTATTAGATTGACCCAATTTTTTTTCATGAATAATATGAACGAATGACTGTACAATACAAACGATTCAGATTAACGAAACATAACTTATAGTAGACCCTGCAAGTTTGAACACAGCAATCATGTTTAGATTCAATTTGATAAAGAATCAATTCAATTAAATACCCAGGATTACTTGGTATGATATAAAGTAAATATACACACTAGTTTTGTTTGGCAAAGGGTTTTTTTTTTTTTTTTTTTTTTAAATTGGGTTAAAATTCACAACAAAACATGACATAGGTGAGCCCATAGAGGTTTTTGGCCCACCACTTAGAGCTCAATACACAGTTCAAACACTAAAGCCCAACATTACTAGAACCCAACGTTACACCAAGAACGAATGGTATCTAAACACTTGTTAAAATGAGAACCAATCATGTAAGCAGATAAAGATCATGCAGAGTTATTGCACCACACATCAGTCATTAATGAAGCCCCTGCAGCATTAAATGCGATAATCCCTTTACGTCGGAGCAAGCAGCCTCACCATGAATAAGGCAAGCTAGAGCGTAGACTTTCGGCCAACATGACAGGTCGAAATGGACAAGGAAATGATGAACAAAGGATACAAGGAGGCTTAAAAGACACAAAAATGTTACGTTCTCTATCGTTATTCCCCTATCATTCGCCATTAACCTCTCTTTTTTCTAACTTGACCGTAGGAGGGTCCGCTAGGGGATTCCCGTTCCCCGCTGGGCTTTTTACGCAGGTTCCCCGGTGGGCTCAGTGATCAAGGAACAACGTTGAAAGTGTAGGCCTACGATCAATAGTACTATCAGGTATTATCATTTAGCGTTGTCTATGGGAACGCCATTCTGCGTGACAATTGTGCTCATTGTTACCGGAGACCCGTTCCCCGATCATCCCTTCTCATTGGTTATCAAGGTGAATAGTCACAACGAGACCCATGGCTTCTCAACACAATATTGTCAACTCCCAAGCCGATCCTCCCAATCCAAACAACCCACCTCAGTACTTCACAGAACTCACCAACAGCATAAACCGTTTGGCCGAGCAAAACTAGGCCTTGATCAACGCTTTGCTCCGGCAAAACCTTTCTATACCTCCTCCACTACCACAAGATATCCCTTCCAATCGAGAACAAACCCTGAGCCATATTTTCTAACAAGCCCACCTCTCTAACTTAGAGGGTCGGCAAGCTCCACCCCAAGACATGAACCCGCCACCTCGAGGTTTACACTCGTCCGGTCAAACACTTGCCCCTGAAGGAGAGGCTAGTAGTGTTCAGCCTCCATTGCCCTCGGGGTATGACAATGTTCCTATTTGGGATGCAGAACTCCGAGCCATGAAACTCCAGTCAAAGAGTCATGCAAAACATACAGAATAAACCCTCCACAACAGTCGACTCCTCGTTTGTCGCCTCCATCAGGGTCAAATAGGGATGGCAATTTGAACCCGGCCGACGGGGACCCGACCCCGAATTGAGCGGGTTTTTCCAGAAAAATACCCCCGACAAGACAGGGATGGTATTCAAAAATCAATCCCCGAACAGATTCGGGCCGGGGAGAGGGATAAGTGCCCCGGCCCCATCCCCGTTCCCCGGCCCGGTTTATCCCCGATGTGAAATTACTATGTTACCCCTATATATATATATTATATACACATGTGGTAAACCGTCCTCATATCTCAGTTCACTGTTCTACTCTCTCACTCATATGGTAAACTCTCGCACAGTTCTACTCTCTCACTCACTCTCGCACTGTTCGCGACGCCGATCGTCACTGTCTGTGACGCCGATCGGCCTTCTCCGCCGACCATGGCCTTTGTCGTCGCAGTCACAGCCATCCATCGCCTCGGAATCTCCGATCGTCCTCCTCTTTCTTCGTCCACCATCGCCTCCTCCGATCTCCTCCGTATGTGTGTATGTGTGTATCGTCTCTTCCACTCTCTCTCTCTCTCTCTCTCTCTCTGTGACATAGATTTCAGATCTGTTTATGTAGGTATACATGTGTGCCTGTTTATTTTTATTTTTTTTTGGTTTATTATCTATTGATGATTTTGTTGATATGTTGATGTTGAAAATGATATGTTTATATTGATGATTCTGTTGATGTTGTTGTTGTTGTTGATGGTGGTGTTAAAACAGATTTAGGGGCCGGAGAATTTTCGGGGTCGGGAAAACCCGATCCCCGTTAGGGGGCGGGAATGGGGACGGTGGTACGTTCCCCGTCGGGGATCGGGGCTGGGGCCGAGGAGATTTTCACAATCGGGGATCGGGGATCGGGGACGGGGAGTGTGATTCCCGGCCCCGCCCCTGCCAGTTGCCATTCCTAGGGTCAAACCCTTACCTCCCAAGTTCAAAATGCCCTTGATTGACTCTCTCGACGGCACAACGGACCCGATTGACCATTTGGAGACTTACAGAACCCTAATGATCCTCCATACTTCTCCTGATGAGATCATTTGTTGGGTTTTTCCCGTGACGCTTAAGGGGTCAACTCGACTATGGTTTAGTCAGCTACCACCGGACTCCGTTTCTACTTTCCAACACCTAAGTGATTCCTTTCTGAGCCACTTCATCGACACTCAGCGCTAGCGGCGTCCGGCAACTCAGCTTCTTAATATCTGTCAGACGGAGGGGGAGTCGCTACGTAGCTTTGTCACCTGTTTCAACGCCGAAGCCCTACAGGTGGCAGAAAACGATGACAAGGTCATCTTCATGGCCTTCAGGGTCGGTTTACGATCATCTGATTTCTTTTTCTCCCTTTCCAAAAACCTGCCAACCTCCATGGCTACCCTTCTTTCTAAAGCCCAAAAATATACGAACGTCGAAGACTCTTTGGCAGCCCGCCAAGATACTACAGCTAAAAATCCAATCCCCAGGGAGAAGAGAAAGGAATCTGAAACCAGACCCTCCCAATATATATAGCAAACCCCTCAATAGACTTTCGGCCAATGTGACAGGTCGGAATGGACAAGGAAATAATGAACAAATGATATAAGGAGGCTTACAAGACACAAAAATGTTAAGTGCCCTATCATTATTCCCCTATCATTCGCCATTAACCTCTCTCTCTTCTAACTTGACTGTTGGAGGGTCCGCTGGGGGACTCCCGTTCCCCACTAGGCTTTTGCACAGGTACCCTGGTGGGCTCAGTGATCAGGGAACGACGTTGAAAGTGTGGGCCTACGATCAACAGTACTATCAAGTATTATCAGTTTTGATTATTGTATGTTCTTTTCACCGGTTTGCACACTTGTTCATTTTTGCCCTTTCCATACATGGTATAAACTTGTGATCAACAGGATGTGCCTTAATTGACAACAATTTGGCATCTCCATTATCTGTGTCGCATTTCAATAATAATTTTTTGATCAAGCCTCAACCAAACTGAGATAACTAAAACCTCAGCTCGACTAAGGCCTTAGCCCGACTGAACCCTTCAAGCCTCAGCCAGACTGAGCATGAAGAACTCAGCCAGATTGAGATAACTAAGGCCTCAGCCCGATTGAGCCCTTCAAGCCTCAAGCAGACTGAGCGTGAAGAACTCAGCCAGACTGAGATAATTAAAGCCTTAGCCTGACTGAGCCCTTTAAGTCTCAGCCAAACTGTGCATGAAGAATAACTCAAACAGTTTGAGTTATCTAAAGTCTTAGCCCGACTAAGCCCTTTCGAGTCTCAGCCAGATTGAACATGAATAACTCAGCTAGACTAAGATAACTAAGGCCTTAGCCCAATTGAGCCCTTCAAGCCTCAGCCTGACTGAGCCCTTCAGGTCTCAACCAGACTGTACATGAAGAATAGCTTAGGCAGTTTGAGTTATCTAAAGCCTCAGCCCGACTAAGCCCTTCGAGTCTCAGCCAAATTGAGCGCGAAGAACTTAGCCAGTCTGAGTCAAAATTGGCTTTATCCAGACCAAGTATGCAATTACAATCAGTCGCTGCCAAATTTAGTTAAAATCAGTTCATAATTACCCACTTTTGCTATTCGTACTATTTATACAAGTTAGCTTGCTCTGCGTCGACTATTCCGATCTTAATCGAGCTTGCCCCAAAGATAGTTATCCCCTTCCCCGGATAGATCTGTTGGTCGATGAAATTGCTGGACACCAGATGCTTAGTTTCATGGATGCCTTCTCCGGTTACAATCAAATTCTGATGCACCCGGCTGATCAGGAACACACATCCTTCATCACAGATAGAAGAACTTTTCACTATCGTATTATGTCGTTCGGACTGAAAAATACCGGAGCAACTTACCAACGCCTGGTCAATGCTATCTTTCAATACCAGATAGGCCGAAAGATGGAAGTATACTTCGACGACATATTAGTCAAGAGTAAACTCTCCTTTGATCATTTGGCAGACCTGCAAGAAACCTTCGAAACATTACGCAATTATCAGATGAAGCTGAATCCGGAGAAGTGCGCCTTCGGCGTAGGATCTGGAAAGTTCTTGGGCTTCATGGTCAGCTAACAGGGCTTCAAGGCCAATCCCGAAAAGATCAAGGCCTTGATAGAAATGCAGTCTCCCAACGGTTAAGGAGGTTCAACAACTCACAGGCAGAGTCGCTGCCCTTAACCGTTTTATTTCTCAAACAACAGACAAATGTCTTCCATTTTTTAAAGTCCTTCGATAGGCTTTTGAGTGAAACACCGAATCTGAGGAAACTTTTCAACAACTCAAGCAGTGCATAGCCAACCCCCCCTCATCTCTCAAGCGCTTCCAAACGAAACTCTCTTCCTCTACTTAGCCGTATCAAACACTACGGTCAGCGCTGCCCTTAGCAGGGGAGATAGCTCAGTACAACGTCTAGTCTACTATATTAGCTGCACTCTCAGGGGGGTGGAACATAACTATCCTCTACTGGAAAAAATGGCCCTCACCTTGGTCATAGCCTCAAGGCGCCTCCGGTCTTATTTCCAAGCTCACTCCATAGTGGTTCTCACCGACTAGCCTTTGAAAAAGATCATGCAACAGCTTGAGTTTTCAGGCAGACTGATGCAATGGTCTGTAAAGCTTAGTCAATTTGAAATCTCTTATCGACCTCGAACGGCGATCAAAGGATAGGACAGGCCATCGCCAATTTTATCTTGGAATTCACCAATCTCACTCCGAGGAGGCTATTGTCGATTTTATCGCGAAAAGGTAAGTAAAACGAATAACTCCTAATGCTCACGGTTTGCCTATATTCCAAGGATGGAGATTAAATTTTGCCAGTTTGAAAATTTTCGAAAGCTTCCGCCCCCGCCTTTTCCATGTCCTATATTAGTCATATCTCTTCGTTTCCTGCTAACGCATCACCTCCCTTATCACGGGATCGTGCTACGTGTACGACCACGATTCACTACCCTTTTCCCTTTCCTTGTCTATTTCACTTCACATTACCATGTGCCCCGCCGCTCCTCGAGCCTTGTGCGCCGCCATTTTCTCGCTTGGTAACCTTTTGTGGTCGGCTCTCCTTTGAGCCGGTTTTCTTGCTTGTTGACCCTTTGCAGTCGGCCCTCCTTTCAGTCGGTCTTCTCGCTTGGTAACCCTTTGCGGTCGGCCCTCCTCACAGTCGGTCTTCTTACTCGGTCCCCTTTTGTGGTCGGCCCTCTTCTCGATCGGTCTTCTCTCTCGGTCCCCATTTGCGGTCAGCCCTCATCTTTGTTAGACTTTTTTCCCGATCGCCTTTTACTGTCGGTCATTCTTTTACTCGGCCATCTACAATCCCCGTTTTCTTCCTTATTCCCTTCGTTAGGCTAAAGCTGTACTTGGAAATGGGAGACTACTGACATGGGTGGGCCCATAGAGGTTTTTAGCCCACCACTTAGAGCCCAATACACGGTTCAAATACTAAAACCTAACATTACTGGAACTCAACGTTACACTAAGAACCAATGGCATCTAAACACTAATCAAAAGGAGAACCAGCTACATAAGCAGATAAAGATCCTGCAGAGTTATTGCACCACACATTAATCATTAATAAAGCCCCTGCAGCATTAAATGCGATAATCCCTTCACGTCGGAGCAAGGAGCCTCGCCGTGAACAAGGCAAGCTAGAGCGTAGACTTTCGACCAACGTGACAGGTCAGAGTGGACAAGGAAATGATGAACAAATGATATAAGGAGGCTTACAAGACACAAAAAGGTTAAGTGTCCTATCGTTATTCCCGTATCATTCGCCATTAACTTTTCTCTCTTTTAACTTGACCGTCGGAGGGTCCGCTGGGAGACTCCCCGTTCCCTACTAGGCTTTTTGCGCAGGTACCCCCGGTGGGCTCAGTGATCAGGGAACGACGTTGAAAGTGTGGGCCTACGATCAACAATACTATAAGGTATTATCAAAACAAAATAGGTTAAAATAGTCAATAAAATAAAATGTCACATTAAATACATAATTGTTTTACTTTTTATCTCACAAATATCTCATTTAATTACCAAAAAATCAATAAACTAATCTTCTTAAATATAAATATTTTAATCTACTAAAATAACTTATTAAAATAACCATTTTCCAAACGAAACCATTATTAGAGTGGGTCTCTCAAGATTAGATATTTTGGCAATCTAACATTTTAAAATATGACATTGGTTCAATTGAAACCCTTCATCAACTATCCACGACTATTATCTCATCCTTTCTGACCATCTACACCACCTTTTACTATTTTCTCATCATGGCTACTACCATACTCCCCGTCTATACTGCGCACACACTTCAACTTTTTCGTACAATACCCAACTTCATTAAGTCAATTTTATTGTTTTCAGAAATAGAATGTAGGAGATTAATAGTGAGGGAATTAAGTAAAATTATATTTGTTTTGATGATAGTTGTTAGTGTAGGAATTGTTAAATTATTTTTGTATAAAATAATAAAACAAATAAAAAAATACAAAAAATTAAACATTAATGTTAAAAAAAATGCCCAACATATAAAAAATAAAAATTTTTATAGTCCTCTCACTATTTTTTTAATACTACCTCCACCTCCACCTCCACCTCCACCTCCACCTCCTCCGTCCCAATCCCCCTTCCAATCTCCATCTTAGGCCCTGTTTGGTAAAGCTGTGGGAAAGTACTTATACCTTATACCTTAACAGCTTATAGCTTATAACTATGAACATAAGCTGATTTCTGACTTATAAATTAAGCTTCTCCTGCCCCACTCAAAGAATAAGTTGATTTCTGACTTACAAAAAGCTATAAACTGTATTGTTAAGCTAAACCAAACACATCAAAATAGCTTAAATTAAGCTGAAAGCTGAAATAAGCTGAAATTAAGCTGTACCAAACAGGGCCTTAATCTCCTCCTCTATCATAATCCATTCTCCAACTCTACAAACAAATACAACATTAAATAGCCCCACTTCTATCCTAATCCCATTCCACTCTCTATACCCCAAAACAAACGGGCCCTTACCTATCACAACCACCGCAACACCTTTAGCCCATCCACCAAAAACTCACGTTTGGTGTAAGTGGCAATTATGCACACTTGCATTGAGCACAAGCACTTCTTGTACACAAATTTATTTTGCAAGAATGAGATTGGGGCTTTTGAGTTTAAGCGTGAAAAAGGTTGTGGTGGCTAGAGATTGGTTGGATGGGGTAAAAAAAAATTGTTTGGGAGAATTAATTTGGTACCACCAATTTACTCCTAATGACATGAAATAGACTATGTGAAGGAGTGTGCCTATTCTCTCTCTATCTCTCTCTTCCATATCTTAGGGATAGATTCAGAGTGTTATAATGATGAGATGTAGCATGGTTGAGGTAAAAAA
Organism: Camellia granthamiana; assembly: GCA_036172215.1. NCBI lineage: Eukaryota > Viridiplantae > Streptophyta > Magnoliopsida > Ericales > Theaceae > Camellia > Camellia granthamiana. Next base: position 70,567,196 of record CM069914.1, read on the forward strand.
ATTGGTAGAGTAGTACAATGATAGTAGTAATTATGGTATGAAAAAGTAGAAAGATGAACGTAAATGAAGATGATGTGAGAAAGTTTAAAAATAAGAGAGAGATGCATAATAGTGATTGTTGATACCCAAAGTTATACGAAAAGAGAGAAAAAATAGTAGGTAGAAAAAGGACATATTAGTAAAATTTTTGTGTGTTTGAAAATATTTTTAAACTTCCTATGCGGATTGCAGTAGTTTTTAATTGTCTCATGTTTGGGAAAATTGCAAAGAAGTTGAACAGTGGAGAAATTATTACATTATAGATGAATTTTTTTATTATGCAACTTTGACACATAGTGAGAACTTACACCATAAACATAAAGAATTTGCACCGTGTACAAAGTAAAGTTGCACCACCATAAAAATGTAAATAATATTTCACTGTCTCACTAATTTGCAATTTCCCTCTCATTCCTTTGCGCTATCTTTTAGATTTTAAAATTTTCCTCATACAAAAAATATACTCTTATTTTGGGGTTATTTGGAAACTTAGGTTTGTGTTTTTTATGACTAAAACAATAAATAAAGACAAAATAAGTTAAAATAATTATTAAGACAAAATATTACATCAAAATCATAATTATTTTATTTTTTCTCTCACAATTATCAAATTAATTTTTTAAAAAATCAACTGTCATAAAAAACACAATTTTTTTACCCACATTAAAATAGCCAAATAGTTAAAAAACTAACTACGTTTGGCAAGGAAGTTTGAGGTTATTTTAGCAATAAAAGACAAAATAGGCTATTTTAGTCACAACAAACAAAACATCACATCTAATCCATAATCATTACACTCTTCTCTCACAAAAAAAGTCAAAAAAGCCAAAAAGTCTTTCCCAAACCAAGCTTTTTAGTTCAGACTAAAATAGTCAAAAAAATTAAAAAGCCAAAAAGTCAACTCACTTTCTAAACGGAGGCTAAAATAGGTTGTAGAGGGGCCAGGCTGGTATTTGTGGAAAATAACGGTGACAGTTTACTAAAGTGGTAAAAAATTTGAAATCCCAAGAAAGTGTTTTTGTTTTTAATTTTCCCACCCAAAGTAGCCGCCAATTTGCTTTTCCACATTCAATTCAAACAACCAAGTAAAAATATTGAAAAACCACAGAGCTGAAAGAGAGAGAGAGAGAGAGAGTTAAAACAAATTATTTTCCACCAGTTGAATTCATTGTCTCTCCACTTTCACTCTTCGTTCTCCGAACTTCTCAGGTCTCTCTGTCTCTCCTACATAATACAATACATTCATTGTGTACAGTTAATTTCTTTCTCATTTTCTGATTCCCAAAAAACAAAACAAGAATTATTTCGTTTTTTTAAAATATTTTTATTACCGAATTTGTTAAGGATGTGAATCTTGTGGATTTGGTTGTGAGATGCAGGTAGAAAAAATGGCAGGAAAAGGTGGAAAGGGGCTTTTGGCCGGAAAGACCACAGCGGCGGCTGTGGCTGCCAAGGAGAAGGACAAGAAACGGCCTGTTTCCCGTTCATCCCGAGCCGGTCTCCAGGTAAAACCATTTATATATACTTTCTACACTATTATACAAAGTGTACATTGCACTTGATATAAATACAAACAAAATGTCATATGTTTCGTTTTCTCAAAATATCCTTATATAACTTCAACTTTAACTGCTGAATTCAACACATTCATGTATCTGTAATTCTCAATTTTAAGCACACTTGTATAGGTATGCACACCTTTATATATATAGACTATTAAATCAAGCCTACCCTGAAATTGGTATGAACACAAAATGTAACTACTGATTTCCTTCTAGTATATATAAAATCATAATTTGTGGGCTTTAAGATTAGCGCTTCTTTTGTGTGTTAAAATATGAGCTTTCAATTATGGACCAAGAGTTCTTTGTTGATCTCTTATTATGTGCTTATACTACTAGTCCAATTATATCTTGCATACTTGTGTCCCTATTTGTGTTTTTGGCTCAACACGTCCATAAGGAAATTGCTCGAGCAGATAAACTTCTGTAGGCTGTGCTGTGGTATTAAATCGAGGCAGAATTTATGACAGCATTTTGTAACAAGCAAAACTAAAATAAAAACAGAAAGAAAACTGAGGAAAATTGTTTGGAGTGTTTGAGATTAAGTCTTAGGCCCATGAATGGTGCAATAAATTCACAAACAACTAGATTGGAGAGTAGATGCCATGTGATATGATATCTTCCTATGTTGTGATTGGCTTGACAATGGGGTCCATTGCATTTATGTTGAGTGTTTGGGAGATAACAGGCGTATATGCATTTGTAGTTGGTGCAAGGTATTGCATGGAAGAGCCACTTGTTACCCTCTCAATATGCAGTAATTTTCTGTAAGCATGAGTGCAAATGGGGTGACTTCCCTTCCCTTCCCCCCCTCCCCCCTTTTAAATCCACATATTTTTCAACATAAATCCCAAATTCAGGATATTGTAAACATATTTTTCAAATGTGTGTTGTTTTGTGAAGTTGTGAGATGGAAACACAACTTACATTTTAGACTTGAAGTTGTGTTTTTGACATACGACTTTATTCAAGTTGTGTTTCCAAGCCATGATTTCAATAAATTTATTGCACAACTCATTGAAATTGTGTTTGCCTTGGCTTGAAGCCCACTCAAGATTTACGGTGTTTGAGATTATATTTTAGGCTATAATAGTGTTTTAAAAGGCACTCCTAAGCGCGCGCTTAGGTGTGAGGTGCACATGTGGTGCCTCAGGTAGCTTGAGGCGAGACGCAATAGGAAAGGCACATTTGAGGCGCGCCCCTTAGGCTTAGGTGCGAGGTGCACGTCTCATGCACTTCATTTAAATTTTTGCTCCATCCTTATTCTTTGTGTGTAACCATATGGAATTACAACCATTTTAATATAAAATGTAAACACATGCTTTGAGCCTCAATTTTCATATCAAAAAAAGCTCTAGGCATTAAGCAAAAGCTCTAGGATTGCAAGATGGATGTATGGTTTTGGGATTCCTTTCAATGTAGTAAACTACAACAGTTGCGGGCTAATGATTGAAGCTATTAGGTAATTTGGTCTTGATTGAAAATTAAAACCATAAAGGTATTATATGGTGTGAGTTCCACATCTAAAAAAAGAAATGAATCACATTAATGAATTGATAAAGAAAGATAAATAGTATAGGGCAAAGTAAGATTAAATGTTATTTTTGAGAAATTTTTGAAACGTTAAATGTTATTTTTCATGATTTTTAGAATATTGAATGTCATTCTATTTATATATTTACTTATTTATTGAAATTCTAAAAATATTTGTTTTATGTTAAAAACTTTGCCTATATTAATATTTTGGTTATCTTCAACAACTTGCGCCTCGCCTTGCATCTCACGCTTAAGCTTTAGAAGACCTTAGCGCCTTAATGTGCTTGGAGCTTTTTAAAACACTGGACTATAAGGGCCAGGCTGGTCAATTTTTGAAGCCTGTTTATAGTTGTCGGTGGGCCTGGAAGAATGTATGAAGACCTGCCCAGTCTCTCAGACTGTAAATTTTATGTATATAACATTTATACATTTATATAGTCTGTACTATTTAATTTGTTGTTGGAAATGAAAAATATCTTGCAAAAGAATTAATTACAGATTTGAGCTTGCAACCTTGGTCTTATAAGAAACCACTGCCTCATGGTTTCATTCTAAATTGAACACTGTCAACGAATTTGCTTTTTCACGTTTGATCTCCATTTGGTTAGTTGTAAATTTAACCAAAATGTGCAATTCATGTTATGGTATACCATGTTTTGATTATGCAAATAGATACTGCTGGCACTGAGTGTCTACAAAATGTAGTGATCGTTTTTATTTGTCAAGAATTTCAAAAATTCTTGCAATTTAACGGCCATATGGCAGTGTGACTGGTCTCAGATGTCAGTCTCTGGTTCCTTCCTCATCTTCCTTTGTTATCTGCCTTGTCAGTGATCCTTGGCTTTGGGCTTAGCTTGATGTTTTTCTGTAACTGTTTTTACACAATCAAAAGAATTGGTTTATTTATTTATTTTATTTTTTAATTGTTTTTGTTCCAAAAAACACAAAAAAATGAAAACAATATCAAATGCACAAATTTTGGGCTGCCGATGTAGTTTTTTGTTGTGTTTTTGTCTTTCTTTATGTATAACTCTGTTATGTCTCATTTGCTAATTTTGATGGCTATTATTCCTTGTTTGTTTCCATTTGTGGGAATATAGTTCCCAGTGGGTCGGATCCACCGCCAGCTGAAATCAAGGACGGCTGCTCACGGGAGAGTTGGAGCCACTGCTGCTGTTTACTCAGCTGCAATTCTTGAATATCTGACAGCAGAAGTGCTTGAGCTGGCTGGAAATGCAAGCAAAGATTTGAAAGTGAAGAGAATCACACCGCGGCATCTGCAGCTGGCTATTAGAGGGGATGAAGAACTTGACACGCTCATTAAAGGAACCATTGCCGGAGGTGGTGTCATCCCTCACATTCACAAATCCCTCATTAACAAAACCACCAAAGAGTGATTTCCATATATGTCTAATCTCAAATGTCTACTACTGTTAACTGTTAACTGGTTCATGTGTTTATTTTATTACTTTGGACATGAGGTTTTTTCAGACTTTTGTTTGGTTTTCATGTAATGTTTGTGTTGAGCATCCATGTTAGTATATAGTGGTTGCTTCTTAAGATAGTGAATTAAGTAACTATTGTCTTTGTTTAGGAATGGATATAAATTAGTTTCATCTTTGGCCTTTTCATATGCTTGTTTGTGATTCCCTTATGTGTTTTTTTTTGCATCTGATGTGGTTTAGATCTCTTGCAGCTTTTATCATCAGCTGAGAAGTTAAGTCACACAACATTGTTGGGGCTTCACTGGTCCTGGTTTGATAGCCCAAGGAAAATTAGCACAGTAATTTACATGCTCATTGAGTGTTATGCTTACAACATTTTTTAGTACAATGAATTAAAAAATATATATATACAGAATACTCACAAGATGTGGGTGAGTGGGACCTATGATTTATGTTTTGAATAAGTCTCAAGTTCATAGATGAAATTTACAAAATGAGACATGGATTCCTATCTCATTTTGTGAATTTTATTTGTGTTTCTAGCACTGCTATAAGTTATAATTTTATGTGGTGCATGTACTAATGTACCTTTTCTATAAGGTTGTGTTTCATTTTGTGAATTTCATTTGTTTTTTTGGCATTGTTGTTAAAATTTTAATTTACATGGTATACGCACTAACGTAACATTTCTATAGGGTTATGTTCGAAATGCTTATATTTGTATTTTTGCATCCTTAAATCTCTTTTGTAGCCAATTTGATGTTCTCGGTTGATTTATCAATTCAATTCTGGAAGATTTGATCCTATGTAATTGTATCTGTTTAAAATAAAATCTTTCTTCCTTGGCAATTTTGAACACATGAATTTGGTTAAAGAAAGACATTGCAGAAATGTTTCTGTTTTGTGGAATCTTGATCCTATCCTATGTAGTGCAGTGTGTCCCAAAACTACATTTTTGGGGGAAAAAAAATCATTTTTCTAGGGTTTTACCAAAATCAGAGGATCGAAAATAATGAAGCTCGCAGGTTTCAAATTGGTTGATGATGCCCACAATGATTCGGTGTGGGTGGCTATGTGGATTCCAGCCACCGACAACTAGGCAGCGCTCCTCAACAGATTTGTATGGGTCTTCGATGTCCATCACAACATTGCCAATCTGGAAGCCCCGACAAGCTCCCTTTTTTTAAAGAAAGTTTTGAGGACTACATTTTCTGCACTATAGAGCATCTGGATTCTATTTTGTGTACTTGTCAAAAAAAAAACACCTTAATTGCAGTATACAATTGAAGACCAAGCAAAGAAACACCCAGTGGTCGGTTGTACCTAAACTCAATTAAACCTCAATTTCATGTACAAGTTTTTGTTTTCATTGACTGTGTAACGCAAAGATTGACAGCAGAATTTATAATTAAATTATGTGCAAAGGATACATATGAATTAAACTAACATAATTTTATTATATTGATGACGATGATGCATACTAAAATTCATCACTTATCTGAAAATGATTGATATATTAATATCCTGTCACTGTTTGTTTGAGTATGATAAAACTGCCACAGATTCCTTTGAAAAGTTCCTGCGAAAAAACAAAATTCTGTACGCCTCCGTTTGGCAAGGAAGAAATTGGGCTTTTTTGGCTAAATTAGCCATATAAGACAAAATAGGCTTTTTTAGCCACAAAAAACAAAACATCACATCCAACTCATAATCATTACACTCCTCCTCTCACAAAAAAAGTCAAAAAAGCCAAAAAGCCAAAAAGCCCTTCCCAAACCAAACTTTTAAGCCCAGGCTAAAATAGCCAAAAAAGCCAAAAAGCCAAAAAGCCAACCCACTTCCCAAACGGAGGCTAGTAGTTTCGTCTTATTCCGCAACAATGTTAGGAACATTAAAAATGAAAAAAAGACGCAACAAATTTTTTTTTTACCTCGCATTTATTTTTTAAATGTGGCCTACTCCATACTAAGTTTGAATACAAATCATAGTACTTATTTTTTGTGTATCTCATGTTTTTACTCGGAGAAATATTAAAAAAACGGAAAGTAAAAAAAATAATTGCATGCTCATGAAAGTGTAACACTTATTTGCACAAATTTAGTGTATGAATTACTTGTACTTTTATAAATTTGAAATTATTTTTCTACTTCCTTTTTTTTTTTATAAATATTCTCCCTTTTGACCCATACTAGAGCCTTTTTTTTTATTTATTATTTTTAATTTATTTATTTTTGGAAACATAGAGGATAAAATGATGATGCATTTCTATCTTATTGATAGGGCATACTATATCTATCTATCTATATTGTTATATAAAGCTCACCTTACCTAACTTATGTTTGGGAAGTTGGGTTTGAGGATTTTTTTTGACTAAAATAGTCACAAAAAAATAAAATACGCTTTTTAAAATATCACATTCAATCCATAATTATTACATTCTTTCTTTTACATAAAAGTCAAAAAAATCAAAAACCGTTCCCAAATCAGACTTTTTAGTCTCAAGTTAAAACAACCAAAAAAATTAAAAAATCAAAAAACCAACCCACTTCTCAAACGAAACCTTAGTATAGACTTTGTCACACTCCTTAATTTTTCAAAATATCATTCCGTAACCAACCATATCAAATTTCGTAGTTTCTTGTCTCATATAACTATCCAAATCAAATTCACACAAAATTTATGATGTTTTGTAGCTTTAACAGCACACTTAACAAGTGTACACGGCTTGTGTTTTATAAGTCGGATTTATTGAATAATAATTTTTCTGCGATCACATTGTTTTCTATTGCAAAATTGTCAGGGTACAAAAGAAATTAATATAACAATATTAAACAAGATTCTAATTTAAGAAGACCTCTCCTTTTGGAATCACTTCCTTGTATTTGAATAACAAAAACACAAAGTAAAATGCTTTGATAATACAAGACAAATAAAGCGGATAATATGAAGTTATCTCTCCATCATCCTACATGCCTTGTTTGATGACGCTTTCATTTTCGTTTTCATGTATTTATTTAAAATTTAAAATTTGAAAATAAAAACTTATTTGATATATTATTTTGTTATCAAAGAGTAAAATTGATTTTAAATTTTTTGAAATGAAAAAACATATGTTTTCACTTATTTTCATCAGAAATTTCACTCTTTTTTTCTTTCTGCAACCACCACCCATTACTCTTTCACTCTTTTTTCCTTTCTGCACCACCGTCTACCCTTCACCAACAACCACAGTTGACTTCCTATGAGCTCCGATTAGTTTTCAATAGGCTTCCCGCGATCTAAAGAACACCGCAAGTGAGTTACAATCACATTTTGGTGACTTCCCAACCATCAGTGACCTTCAGCCAATAACTCCAATAGTCATATTTGGCTAACCCCCACCACCATGCACCACCATCCGTCCACCTTTTACTGCTAGTTGCCATCTTCAACAGTTCACCAAACATATTTCTTTATTTTTGTTTTTAAAAATTGTATATACAAAAGATGAATAATATTTTAATCGATAATGCTATAAAATGATACCTAAGAATAATCGTACATAAAACCATATATTTTATAAATTAATGTGGCAATTGAGTCATTTTATTAATTTTAAAGAATTTTTTTTTAAATATTAAAATTTTATTATAACAAGCTATACCAATTTATAAAATTAAAAAAAAAAAATCATTTTTATAATATTTTTAATAAGCATCAGCAATTATACAATTGTATGTCATGATTGCTAGCTAGTTCTGTAATTAATTGGTTAGTGCCTATGAAATAAATGAACAGTATATAAGAATGGGTAAATTTTACTGCAGTCATGATTTGCATAATCATATGCTGTTAATTGCATTTTAGCAATGAATCAATACTTTAACAATTTTAGCCCACCAACTTTTGTACAAATAAATTTGAAATTTGAATATATTAAAAAATGTTTCAACAAATATTTAAGGAATCAAAGATTATAACTTTGATGGGATAGAAACACATGTAACTCCTAACCTAAAAAAATTTCTGAATAAATGTGATATACAATATTAATTTCTATCAATATAAAAAAATAATATTAAATAATATTATTGTTAACTAGATCTTCTTTGTCAACATTAAAAAAATTTTAACCTTACAATTGAACATATTCTTTTATCTCCATTAACTCAAAAAAAACAATAATCATTATTATATTCCTAATCTATCTACTAAAATTAGACATCTCAAGTTGATATTTAAGCTTTTTCATTATATAAATAAAAAGATAACTCATTTCAATAAGCAATGTCAAATTTGATGAACTTATTTTCAAGAATCTCAGTCAATATCCCCATAGTCAAAAGATGAATAATCAAAAACAGATGGTAAATCAACGAATATTAGCAATGATGATACTGTTCGTTCTAGGCGAAACGGGTCAGACTGATCCATGCTCCTCAATCCTATGTCTGAATGACCAAGCCCACCGAAAGACCTGCACACGAGTTCAACGGGGAACGGGGAGTCCCCCAGCGAACCCTCCGGCGAGCAAGTTAGAAAGAGAAGTGGAGTGTAGGGATGGATTAGAGATAGAAAGCTTAACCTTCTTCCTGCCTTCGGCGTCTGCTTATATCCTCTGGTAATCATTTCGTTGTCCCTTCCGACCTGTCACCTTGGCCGAAAGTCTATGCTCTACCTCACCTTGTTCATGGTGAAGCCATTCTGTCCCGACGGAGTGGGGTTATCGCAATAAATGCTGTAAGGGACTTCATTAATGGCGATGTGCAGTGGCAATAACTTTGTAGGATCTTAGTTTGCTTATGTGGCTTGTTCTTCACCTGCCACGTGTCTGAATATCATTGGTTCTTAATGCCATGTTGACTTCCAGCTATGTTGGGCCTCATCAGTTGAACTATGCATTGGGTCCTAAGTGGTAGGCTTGGGTTGTTCATAGTGGGCTATAGCCTTTATGGGCCTACCCATGTCAGTAGTCCCCAATTCTCAAGTGCAGCTTTAGCCCAACGAAGGGAATAATGAAGAAATCGGTAAGGTGAGGTCCGACTGAGAGGAGGGACCGACGATAAAAAAGGGGGGCCGACAGCGAAGGGTGGCCGAGTGGAAGGACCGATCGTGAGGGGGGCCGACCGCGAAGGGTGGCCGAGTGGAAGGACCGACCGTGAGGGTGGCTGACCATGAAGGGTGGCCGAGTGGAGGGACCGACCGTGAAGAGGTCCGACCGCGAAGGGTGGCCGAGTGGAGGGGCCGATCATGAGACGGGCCGACCGCGAAGGGTGGGTGATGTGGCGCGGGGCTTGAGAGGCGGCGTGGCACGTGTTGAAGCGAAGTGGAATAGATAGGGAAGGGGAAAGGGGGCAGTGGATCGTGGTCGCACACGTGGCTGGATCTCGTAGTGGGGGAGGTTAGGCGTTGGGCAAGAAGTGAAACGATAGGTCATTAGAGGGTGTTGAAAAGACAGTTTGGGTGGATTTGGAAAATTTTCAAACTGGCGAAAATTAATTGTGACCCTTGGAATACAGGCAAGCCTTGGGCTTTTGGTATTATTCGTTTTACCTACCTTTTTGCAAAAAATCAAAACATTCCAAGTGTAAACTCCTTCGTTGCTAACGATACACCCCTGCAACACTTTTTGAATTTTCTTGCGCCCGCATCCGAAGCTATTCGCAGACATACGAGAGAGATGGCACAAGAGGAAGCAATATCCGCGAGGGTTGATCCCCTAGGCAACGATAACGCGGTTGACTTGGTAGAACAATACCGGACGAAGCTTAGGGAGGGGGAGGGAGCGAGTCAAGCAGTGCGGCCTTGGCCCAGGACAATGATTTCGGCCGCGAGGCCTATTAGTCAGGTGGAGCCAGACCATTGGCACACCAAACCAGATAGATCTGTACTAACAGCTGAGGAGTTGGAGGGAATAAGGAAAAAGTACCAAATACCCTCGGAGATAGGGCTGAGATTGCCCACCACCACGAAAAGGGCATCAGATGTGCGGCCGGGTGAATTCAGTTTGTACGATGAGGCATTTTGAGGGGGCTCGAGGCTACCTCTCCCCCAAGTGGTAGTTGATATTCTGAACAAGCTAGAAGCGGTGCCAGGGCAACTGATGCCGAACGCGTGAAAGATAATAATGGCCTGCGCGAGTGCCTGGCTTCAGGCGACCGGAGGAGCGGCAATGACAGTAGAGGAGTTCTTCTCCTGCTACAAGGCTTTCGGTCAGTAGGAGACTTGGGTCACTCTGCAAGCGGTGACGGGGCGAGGGCTGGTGGCAGGTCTTCCATCGTCAGTGAAGGGATGGAGACCAAGATGGTTTTTCGTGATGGCAAACGCTGGGGCGGGAGTTCACACCACGTGGAAGGTACCAACCAAATCGGTCGAGCCCAAGTTGGACAGGGCGGCTGAGGATCGAGTGAAAATGGTGAGGGAATGGAGAGAAGAAAAGGGGGTGAGGTGGGATGAGCTGGTCCTGCCCTCAATATTGTTCGCCTTGAAATTGGGACCGCAATCGTTGGGGGAGGACCCAGCAAGGGAAGAGCTAGAAGCGCAGAGGAAGGCGGAGGAGGAGGAGGAGGAGGAGAGGAGATTGTTTGCCCGAGCGGACAAGTACAAAGAGACACAACTTGGGCCTGCGCCGAAACCGATCACGAGGGAGCGCATCCGACCGCGCCCCAGGCCGTTGGGGGAGAAGGATCTGGGCAACTTCGAGCCACGACCGCCCCCAGTGGATCCTCTGAAGGAGAGGAACAAAAAGGAGATGGAGGGTTTGAAGAAGAAGAAGAGAGTTCGTCAGACTGAGGGGGAGCCCGCCTTGAAGAGGAGGAAGGAGGTGACGGCGGAGGAGACTCCTGAAATGGGGTTGGGCAAAGCTGCAAAGGGGGCGAAGAGTGAGGCGACTGGCCCTGAGGAACAAGTGCAAAGTGGAGCGGTTGGCACTGAGAAGAGGGTAGAGCCACAGCCTAAGGAGGGTCTGGCGCCCCAAGGAGAGGGGGAGGGGCCTGGGTTGAAGATCGCCTTCTACCACGTCCCTGCGGTGTCTAAGCAAGTGGAAAGAGAAAGGAGAGAAGCCAGGATGGCTGCAGACCGCCTCTTGGGGGTGGTGGAAGACGCAGCCGTTCGTTCAGTCGCTGGTTTTACTGAGGCTGAGCTGATGAAGAGGTTATGCTTTGCCTAGATGGAGGTGGCTGCCTTGGCAGGAGCCCTGTTGAACAAGGCAGCGCGGCGAAGGGCAAAGTGAGGAAGGAGAGGGAGAGGTTGGGGCAGGTGGAGGCCCAACTTGAAAATTTCAAGAAGGAGAGAGCAACGTTGCCGATTGTGCCCATGCTGAGTTGCTTGCGGCCAAGTTGGAACTGGAGGACGAATGCCGCAAGGTGGTGTCGCTCGAGTTCTAGCTGGCTGGTGAGCAGAAGAAGCTAGAAGATGCCCAAAATGCTTGCACTGTTGCCAACGAGCGGTTTGAAGAGGCCATGGCCAGCAATAAAGATCTGCGTGCTCAGTGGGTCAAAGAAAAGGAAAAAACAGACCTGAAGATCACTGGGTTGGAGCGGGATCTTGCAGGCGAGCGTGCCAAGGCAGTGGCAGAGAAAACAGCGCTGGAAAAGGAGTTGGAGGAAGAGAAAAGCAAGTCAGCCTCTGAGAGGGCAGCGTACCCTGATTTGTGCATCGCAGTAGTAGAGCAATTCACGGGGTCTGCTGACTTTCAGATGGCTATCGATGCTGCGATCGCCAACAACCTGGTGAGAGAAGGGGCTGGGGGGGCTGGCCCGTCGGGGGCGACCACTGGGAGTAGGAGTGAAGAAGAGGTGATTCAGAGCTTCCAGCGGTCAGACTTCTACAAACATGAGATGGCTGAGTTCTGGGACAGCGGGTGGAAGATGTTCAAGTGTAAAGTAGAAAAGCTGTTCCCAGACCTAGACTTCAGCAGGGTCAAGATTGATGAAGATGACGTGGCCCAGACCCCCCTAGACGAGGGCGTTGAAGAAGAAGATTTCGCCTCAAGTGAAGAGGAGTGAGTGGTGTGGAGAAAATTTGTAGTTAGAATTTTGGTTGTTTTGTGTTTTGTTTGTCTTGTGGTTTGTTTTTTGTTTCGTTTTTTTTTTTTTGAATTGCTGTAATAAACTTATGTACAAGTTTGTGAATGAATAAAATTATGACTTGTGTTTGGCATACTGTTGTTTTTATGTTTGTAATTCTGCAATGAACGAGAATGGTGACTTGCACAGGGGTTGTGTATAAATCATTGCGAAGTGTAAAATGTAAGAAAACCTCAACGCAGAGTGAAGTTTAAAATGTAATAAAAACCTCAACGCAGAGTGAAGTGTAAAAACGTGAAGTTGTGAATCATGACCTAGCAAGAAGCAAGCCTGACCGGGAAAACATTGAACTGGAATTTGACTAAGTATGGCAATTATGCTACGATCATGAAGTTGCAATGGTGGCTCAGTCTGGCTGAGGCTTTAAGTAACTCAGTCTGGCTGAGCTCTTCATGTTCAGTCTGGCTGAGGCTTTAAGTAACTTGGTCTGGCTGAGCTCTGCATGCTGAGTCTGGCTGAGGCTTTAAGTAACTCGGTCTGGCCGAGCTCTTCATACTCAGTCTGGCTGAGGCTTGTAATGCTCAGTCTAGCTGAGGCTTTAAGTAACTCGGTTTGGCCGAGCTCTGCATGCTGAGTCTAGCTGAGGCTTGTAGTGCTCAGTCTGGCTAAGGCTTTAAGTAACTCGGTCTGGCCGAGATCTGCATGCTAAGTTTGGCTGAAGCTTTAAGTAACTTGGTCTGGCCAAGGCTTGTGGTGCTCAGTCTGGTTGAGGCTTGTGGTGCTCAGTCTGGCTGAGGCTTGTAATGCTCAGGCTGGCTCAGGCTTTATTATACTCAGTCTGGCTGAGGCTTGAAACTGAGTGCTGCGATCAGGATGTTACTGAGATACCACACAGATAATTGAGATACAAGATTGTTGTCATGTAAGGGGTAACCCATTTGATCAGAAATTTACATCATGTGATAGGAGAACAAGAAAATTCAAGTGTGTAGATTGTCGAAGAGAAAATACAATAACTGATCAATACAAAAATAGGAATTTATTGAAAATAACGCTTCAAGTGTTCAGCGTTCCACGGATGAGGGAGGTCTCGGCCTTCCATGTCTTGAAGTCGGTAAGTGCCCGGACGAGGTCTGTCTTGAACAACGTAAGGTCCTTCCCACTTGGCTGCCAGTTTGCCCTCAGCCGGATTTCTGGTAGCAAGAGTGGCTTCACGCAAAACGAGGTCCCCTACGGCAAACTCCCTCGGTCGGACTTTGCGGTTGTAGTGTGTTCTCATTTTCTGTTGGTATGAGGCTTATCTGACAACGGTGGTTTCCCGGAGCTCTTCGATCAGATCTAGGTTTGCCCAACGCAGCACTTCAGTTAGTTCTAGATGAGGATGTAGAACCCTTGGGGTAGACAGACCAATTTCCACTGGGATGACCGCCTCAGCGCCATATGTTAAGCGAAAGGGGGTCTCTCTAGTGGGGATTCGAGTTGTAGTGCGGTAGGCCCAGAGTACATTTGGTAATTTCTCAGCCCAGAGTCTCTTAGCGGCTTCCAGCTTAGTTTTGAAGATCTTCAAAAGAGAATGGTTGGTAACTTCAACTTGGCCATTGGCTTGGGGATAGCCTTGGGAAGAGAAACATGACTGGATTTGAAGTTCTGCACAGAATTTCCTGAACTTGGCATTGTCGAATTATTTGCCGGTGTCGGAGACGATGGCTTGAGGGATGCCAAATCTGCAGACGATCGACTGCCAGATGAATTTGGTTGTGTTCCGCTCGGTAATTGTGGCAAGGGGTTTTGCCTCCACCCATTTAGTGAAGTAATCAATGGCGACGATGGCGAATTTGGTTTGGCCTCGGCCAGTGGGCAATGAGCCAACTAGGTCGATCCCTTATTTGGCGAATGGGTAGGGACTGCAAAGTGTGATCAATTCTGTAAGAGGAGTATGAGGGATGTTGGCAAAACGTTGGCACTTATCACATTTGAGCACAAAGTCAGTCTCATCCTGATTGAGAGTAGGCCAAAATAACCAGTATGAAGTATTTTGTGGGCTAGGGATCGGGCCCCCAAATGATTACCACAGATACCCTCATGGACTTCCCTCATCACGTAGGTTGCTTGAGCTGGATTAAGGCATCGTAGATACGGGGGTGAAAAGCCACGTTTGTACAAGAGGCTGCTGACAAGAATGTAGTTGGACGACCGGGCCCTCACTTTGGCGGCTTGCTGTTTGTCGGATGGTAGTTCCCCTGTTGTCAGAAATAAAAAGATGTCGGCCGCCTAAGGAATGGGTTCATTTTGGAGGAAGTAGACTTGCTGCTGGTTTGGGGAAATGGCTGGGTGGGCTAAGTACTCAAGGCGGACACCATGGTTGAGGTCTAACTGGTCTGCCGAAGCCAACTGGGTCATTTCATCTGCCTTGGAGTTTTTCGTTCGAGGGATATGCCTGATGTGGAAGGTGTTGAAGAGTCGAGCAAGGGGGAGTGCAATATCCCTATAAGCCCGCATTGTGTCTTCCTTGGCATCGAATTCTTCCGTAATTTGTGCGACAATAAGCTGGGAATCGCTGAACACCCGGATGTGGCTGACACCAATGTCTTGGGCTAGGCGGAGACCTGCTATCAATGCCTTATATTCAGTCTCATTATTGCTTACATCGAACAAGAACCGGAGAGCACACTTGAAATAACCACCCTCGGGGGTTATGAGGATAAGACCAGTCCCGCTGTCTTCTTTGCGGGATGATCCGTCGACGTTGAGAGTCCAAGAGTGGGGGTCTTCTGACTCGGTAGGGGGTGGCGGGGGCGGAGGAGTGTGGTTGGAGTGGAATTAGTAAATTCCAGGATGAATCAGCAACAGCCTGCCCTTTAATCGCCATTCGAGGCCGGTAGGAAATGTCAAATTAGCTGAGTTCGATCGACCATTACACAAGTCTGTCGAAAAGTTCTGGTTGTTGCATTATCTTCTTCAATGGTTGGTCAGTGAGGACCACTATAGAATGGGCTTGGAAGTAAGGGCGGAGTCGTCTGGAGGCGGTGTGTAACAACCCTCGTCGTTGATTACTGATTAACTGCTGATTACTGCTAAACTAAGACTGATTATGATTGATAACTGAAGTAATCGAAATACTGAACTGACTGACTGAAATCTGAAACTGATTGATTGAGTATATCTGTTATATTGCATTTCTATCTGTCGCCTGTTTGATTATCTGTTCATGTTTTTATGTTTGAACTGCAAATTGAAGGCCTTATCGGCAGTCGAACTGCAAATTTAGGACCATCATAATTTATGTGATTTTATGGTGTAATTATCTGAAAAGTGATTTAGTATGATTAAACTAGATTAAAATAAGTTAAACTACATGAGTTAGGTTTATTTACAACTTTGCCATTGTGAGTGGCCCACTATCTAAGTATATTTGAGCCTACACTTGATCTAACACATTCCATCAGCCATTCTCCTTGTTATTGCCGACCATAGAGAGAGAGAGACTAGAAGAGTTGATTTCATCTCACTTTTGCTTGATATTGCTTGCTGATCTTAAAGAATTGAAGGGCAATTGCCTAATTAAGCTTCTAGTCTTGTGATTGAAGACTTAGGTAAGGAGATTCAACCTTTTAATTGTGTCTTTAAGTTGATTCTTGTATGGTTCATGTCATATTAAGGAGCTAAATCATGAATTAGTTCTAGCATGTTGAATTGAAGCTCATTCCATGCATGCATGTTGGTATTGTTGAGTTTTAAGTTGTTTCATGGCAAAATGTTGCATGCATGCTCATAATTATATTTAAGTCCATGAGTTCATCTTGTTTTGAAAAGAATGAGCTCATTAGAGCATGTATTGAAGCTTTAAAGTGGTTTGAATTAATGCATGTCATGTTTGATGATCGATCATGAAAATTGATTTGAAATTGGGTTGAATTGATCTACCCGTGGGCATTGATTTCTCAAATTGACCTTTGAAACTTGTTGTTCTATGGGTTTACAAATGTTTTCCAGAAAATTAGCCCAAGGGGATTGGTTTTGATGCATCAAAGATTGAGTTTTGAACTTGGAACTCAAATCTGGGTTTTCCAGATTTTGGGCTCCCGCTCGAGCGGGGATATTGGCGCTCGAGCGGAGAATTCGTGCTCCCAGCACTTTGCACTGTTTTGAAGTCCGCTCGAGTGGGGTAATTGGCGCTCGAGCGGAACCTTGTGTCTTACGCTCGAGCGGCTATCAAGCGCCCATCGAGCGTGATTTTTGAGCATCCAGCACTTTTGACTGTTTTACATTACACTCGAGCGGATGAAATCACGCTCAAGCGGAGACCTTTGTTTGCCTGTCCGCTCGAGCGGGGTAACCTGCGCTCGAGCGGGACTCTGTCTTTCCGAAAATTTTGAAAATGTTTTCTAAGTGCATCTTTGCGTCCTCATTCCATCCTAGGCATTCTTAGGCCTAATTTAAGACATCTTAATGAGGATATAGATGTAGAACCACACCGAGGCAATTTAGGGATTAAGTTATTATCTTTCCCAACTGTGTAGCTTAGTGTGTGTTCAATCTGTGACTGTGTAGGGTTGGCTTTCCGAGGAGATGATCTAGCTTACCGTAGCCCAGAACTCTGTAAGTAACAATTGTGTAAAGATATGTTCAACTGTGAATATTTCTGACTGATTATCTGAACTATTTTCTGAACTGATACTGTTAATTGAATGAATGCATGTCCTATATTCTGAACTGTATTGTGGCATCCTTAGCAACTACTGTTTACTGCTACTGTCACAGAGATCTCTGTCGGTTCCCTTGTTGGAACTACTACTGTTTACTGATTGATGGCCATCATCGACTGTTCGGTCTTTTAAGACCTACTGTACTGTTCGGTCTTTCAAGACCTACTGTTTACTGTACTGCTTTGCTAATGGATGTACCACATATCACTGAATGTCTGAATGACTGAAATACTGAATCAATGAACTGTTTTCATTACTGTAAGGACATTCATTCTAAACCTCTTTACGCATTATGTTATTCCCTGGGCCTTAGCTCACTGTTCATATATATATGTAGGTGTACAGGCACTGGACCAATGCTAGAAGCGTTGGGGTAAACTCCAATTTTGTCAAGCCAACCACTGTGCCTCACTGCGAGGTCTTGAGCCTGTTCAAGCTATGGTTTAGGGGTGTTTTAATTTCCTCGTCTGTCTCTGTATCTGTTTGTAATACTGTATAGATTGATAGACTGTTACTGTACTGTTTTATAGGGATTAGGTCCCTGTACTGAATGAATATAAATGATGTGCATACTGTCTTGTCACTGACTATATATATGTATGAAAAGTCTTTTTGCATACAGACTGTCACAGCTCATTGGACATTGTTTATTTACTATATTGGCTTCCGCCATGCCCCTGTACTCTGTATTACTGTTCTACTGTTAAGCAGGCCTTCGGTAATCTCAGATTACTGGCCAGTTACGGTGCTAAACCCATAGGGACGGGTTTGGGTCGTGACACGGTGACCAAGGCCAGGACATTTTTTTCTAACAATGGGTAGTTCTGTTCCACCCCTCTAAGAGCCCGACTGATGTAGTAGACCGGTCGTTGGACAGAGCTGTCTTCCCTGATGAGTGCTGCACTGACTGTAGTGTTTGACATGGCTAGATAGAGGAAGAGGGGTTCGCCCGTGATTGCTTTAGAAAGTAGGGGGTGTTAGCCATGCACTGTTTCAACTGCTGAAAGGCCTCTTCGGATTCTGCCGTCCATTCAAAAGTTTGTCGAAGAACTTTGAAGAAGGGGAGGCACTTATCCGTTGCTCAGGAAATGAAGCGGTTGAGGGTGGCCACTCGGCCAGTAAGCCTCTGAACCTCCTTAATCGTTCTGGGTAACTGCATTTCGATTAAGGCCTTGATTTTTTCGGGATTAGCTTCAATGCCCCGCTGGCTGACCATAAAACCTAAAAACTTCCCAGATCCTACGCCGAAGGCGTATTTCTCCGGATTGAGCTTCATTTGGTACTTTCGCAGGGTGGCGAAGGTTTTTCGCAGGTCGGCCAGATGATCAGTGGAGAGCTTGCTCTCGACCAGCATGTCGTCGACATATACTTCCATGTTACGGCCTATTTGATGATGGAAGACAGCATTAACCAACCGTTGGTAAGTGGCCCCGGCATTCTTTAACCCAAATGGCATCACACAGTAATGGTAGGTGCCTCAGTCGGTGATGAAGGAGGTGTGTTCTTGGTCAGACGGGTGCATCAGGATTTGGTTGTATCCAGAGAAGGCATCCATGAAACTGAGTATTTGATGACCGGCCGTGGCGTCAACCAGCAGATCTATGCGAGGGAGAGGATAACTGTCTTTGGGGCAAGCTCGGTTGAGGTCGGAGTAATTGATACAGAGTCGCCATTTACCATTGTTTTTACGAACCAGAACCACATTCGACAGCCATCTGGGGTAGTCCACATTTGTGATAAACTGTGCCTCAAGGAGCTTATCTACTTCAGAAGCAATAAGGTTATTGCGCTCCGGGTGAAAATGCGCTGCTTCTGGCGATAGGTCAGAAATGGGGCTCAATGCTGAGACGGTGGTTGATGAAGGAGGGGTTAATACCCGGCATATCGGAATGAGTCCAGACAAACGCATCGTTGTGTTCAATCAGGAGGGCGGTGAGGTCAGCCTTGGCCTGGGGGGTAGTTGGCTGCCAATCTTGGCGATTTTGGCTGGGTTGTTGGGATCGATGAGGACCTCGACAAGTTCTTCCACTGGTTCCCCTTTAACCAGCTCGTCCTCGTCTCTAACGTCGAGTCCTTCAATGATCATAGCCTCCTTCAACTTGACTTCTTTAAGTGAGGCGACATAACATTCTCTGGCCACGGTCTGCTCTCCCCTCACTGTCCCGACCTCAAGATCGGTGGGGAACTTGATGGCATGGTGATAAGTGGATGTGACAGCTTGGAAAGCATTTAGGGCAGTGCGGCCAAGGATGATGTTGTAGGCAGAGGGGCAGTCAGCAACAAGGAAGGTGAGCAACTTTGTGGTCTGCCGCGGGTACTCGCCGATTGTGATGGGAAGATTGATGGAGCCGATGGAAGTCACCCGGTCGCTAGTGAAACCGACTAAAGGGGTTTGGAGAGGAGACAGACTTTTTTCCCCGATCTTGAGTTGGTGGAAGCAATTGAGGAAGATGATATCTGAAGAACTACCGTTGTCGACGAGAACTCGTCTGAAGTTGTAATTGGAGAGGAGAGCGGAAATGACGAGAGGGTCGTCATGGGGGTAACGGATGTCTGTGCAGTCGGCGTCCGTAAAGGTGATAGGCTCGGTCCACTGCCTGGGCTGTTTGGGGGGTCAGTCCAATGTGGCAACTTCTTTGTCTGAGCCCTGCTTTATTTTTCTGAGTTCTGCTCGCTGAGCCGAGCGGGATGGTCCTCCACAAGCAAGCCCGCCGGAAATAACTATGATTTCTCCAACAGGTGGGGCAGGGTTACCTTGTGCCCAATGTAGCTGTGGGGGGCGATTATGACCTTGGTTAGGTTATGCTAGTTGTCGGGGAGGGGTGTGCCAGCGGTTGTTTCGGATGGTTTCAGTCCGTTGCCTCTGTTGAGGGCGAGTATCCGTGAATCAACTGAGACGTCCTTGACGAATCAAGCCCTCGACCTGATATTTGAGGTTGGCACACTCCTCGGTATTATGGCCGTGGTCCTGATGAAAACGACAATATTTGGACTAGTCTCTCCGATTGGAAGGGGTCCGTGATGGTTGGGGCCATTTTAGGAGGTAGTCCCGCTGGATCTGATTGAGGACTTGTTCCATGGGGGAATTGGGGGGGGGTGTACCGTTCGAACCGGCCGGGCGGTCGGGCTGGTGCCGACTGGTCGGCTCGGGGGGGTCGGTCGGTATACTGACTTGTTGGGTTATTATACTGGGTATTTCTGGTTTCTGCATATTTTCTCTTCTCTCTAGGGGTCGGGTTTTTGGCTATAGGATCTTGTCGGGCGGCTAAGGAATCTTCGGCGTTCATGTATTTTTGAGCTTTGGAGAGTAGGGTTGCCATGGAGGTCGGGGGGTTTTTAGAGAGGGAGAAAAGAAAGTCAGACGATCGTAGACTGGCCATGAAAGCCGTAAGGATGACCTTGTCATCGTTTTTCGCTACCTGCAAGGCTTCGGTGTTGAAGCGGGTAACAAAATTGCGCAGCGATACCCCCTCGGTTTGACGGATGTTGAGGAGTTGGGTTATCGGACACCGCTGGCGCTGGGCTCCAATGAAATGGCTGAGGAAGGAGTCACTAAGGTGCTGGAAAGTGGAGACAGAGTCTGCTGGCAATTGACTAAACCAAAGTTGAGCTGACCCCTTGAGTGTCACGGGGAAAGCCCGACACATGATTTCCCAGATGGAGGGTCATGAGGGTTCTGTAGGTCTCCAAGTGGTCGACTGGATCCGTCGTACCGTCAAAAGAGTCGATGGTGGGCATTTTGAACTTGGGGGGTAGAGGTTTGTCCCGGATGGAGGCAACGAATGATGAGTTGGCAGTGGTGGAGGGTTTATGCTGTATGTTCTGCATGACTCCTTGGAGTTGGAACTTCATGGCTCAGAGTTCTGCATCCCAGAGAGGAATGTTGTCACCACCGGAGGGCAGAGGAGGTTGGACGCTGCTGGCCTCTCCTTCAGTGGTTGGTGCCAGAACCGATGGATGTGGGGCTTGGGGTGGTGGATTTATATCTGGGGGAGGGGGTCGCAAGCCTTCCAAGTTGGATGGATTAGGTTGTTGGATAGTATGGCTCGGGGCTCGCTCTTGGTTGGGTGGGGTATCTGGAGGTGGTGGAGGAGGCACAAGAAGGTTTCTTTGGAGTAGAGCATTAATCAGGGCTTGGTTTTGCTCGGCTAGGCAGTTAATGCTGTTGGTGAGCTTGGTGAAATACTGTGGTGGGTTGTTTGGATTGAGAGGGTCGGCTTGATGGTCGGCAACATTGGGGTGAGAAGCCATGGATCTAGTTGTGACCATCCACCTTCACAGGTGGTAGGAGGGGGTTACGGGGAGAGGGTCTCCGGCGACAATGAACACAACTGGCGCGCGGAAGAAAAACTTTCCCATAGACGGCGCCAACTGATGATACTGTTCGTTCCAGGTGGAACGGGTCGGACTGATTCATGCTCCTATATCCTACGTCCGAATGACCAAGCCCACCGAAAGACCTGCACACAAGTTCAACGGGGAACGGGGAGTCCCCCAGCGAACCCTCCGACGAGCAAGTTAGAAAGAGAAGTGGAGTGTAGGGATGGATTAGAGATAGAAAGCTTAACCTTCTTCCTATCTTCGGCGTCTGCTTATATCCTCTGGTAATCATTTCGTTGTCCTTTCCGACCTGTCACCTTGGCCGAAAGTCTATGCTCTAGCTCACCTTGTTCATGGTGAAGCCGTTCTGTCCCGACGGAGAGGGGTTATCGCAATAAATGCTGTAAGGGGCTTCATTAATGGCGATGTGCAGTGACAATAATTTTGCAGGATCTTTATTTGCTTATGTGGCTTGTCCTTCACCTGCCACGTGTTTGAATATCATTGGTTCTTAATGCCATGTTGACTTCCAACTATGTTGGGCCTCATCAGTTGAATTATGCATTGGGTCCTAAGTGGTAGGCTTGGGTTGTTCATAGTGGGCTATAGCTTTTATGGGCCTACCCATGTCAAGCAAATTAAAAAGGATATTCAGATAAATTTTATCAATGGAATTGTGTTTTTTTTTTTAAAAATAAAAATAAATTAGTTTTTAAGTAGTGACATGTTCTAAAAATAATAGTATTTTTCAAATAGATTGAATTAAAGAAAGGCGAGATTGTTGATTTAATCAAAATAAAAACACTCTTTGGAGTGAAAACTTTGATTTCAATTTTAAAAAACAACTCGAAGATAATAGATAATAGTACACGTACTACAGAAAAAGGGTATATCCTAAGACAAAAATTGATAAGCAGAATGACTCATATTTGATAAAACTCAATTAAAAAACTATTCTTAAAATTATCACACAGTTAATTTAGGGGTGCAAACCCTTTAATTTTGTGAGTGTTAGGTTCAAATTTCAGGGTCAATCCTTTGATTTTTTTTTTTTTTGTTTGAATAAAGAAAAATTAATTTGACAAAAACTATTACCAAAATGATATTTCAAAAATTATTTTCACCTCCAAAATTATATGGAAATAATAAGTGTTTATATATATATTTTTACTAAATTCGTATTTAATTTTTTTCAAAATTTTTCAAAAAATAAAATTTAAAAATAAAACCAAACCAAACCTTTTGAGACTATTTCTCATATATTACTATTATAATATGATTTTTTTTTTCCCCTTCAAATTTTGAAAGATGCGACCGCCTCTACACCCACCTGGCTCTATCTGGCATATGACATGAACAATTCTTTTCAACTTTAGTGTTATCAAACAATAGTTAAAAGTAAGGGTTAGTTACCCACTTTATCTCATAAATTCATATATTTTGATTTCATCAATTATAAAAATATGAATAATATTATATAAACAAAAAAAATTATGTATAATTTTTATACATAATGATGTGATTCAATGTGAACCTTTTACTTCAAAATAAAATATTATTACAGATAAATTTATTTACAATAATATCATTGCTGTATCATTCTTGTCAAGTTTTTTATGTATTAATAAAATTTTCCTAAAAATATATTAGTTTCACTCCTTTTACACCACGTTAATACATACAGATTTGTAAATGAGGGAAGTAAATTGATATTAACTAATAATTAAGAAATTTTGATATAATTAACATTACAAAATAATGCAAGAAAAAGAGACAGCCGGCCATAGTAATAAAAAAATTAGAAGCAGGAGATTGCGTAAAGAAAGAAACAAGTGCTATCACCAAAAATCATCTGTTGGAGCAGAAAAATGAATATTGTTAAAATTATGAATAATAGTAGAAGTCCTGAAAAAAAAATTATGAAATGTATCAGAAATTTTTTTCATTCTTTGATTAGCGTGTAGTATTTTATTCTAGGTGTAATTCAAAAGTGAAGAATTTTTCATGATATTTTTTTCATGATTCATTGCATTACTCTAAAATTATTTGGCCTTTTGGGCGTGAACTGAAAGGGTATCCACACATAGGAGACTTCCCTAAAATGCTTCATTGCTTTTTTTTTTGTCGTTTTCTTCCCTCATTCCCCCCTCTCTCTCTCTCCGCCTCAAAGCTTCTTGTAATTTGCTTAAGTCTCTCCGCATGGTAATCCTGAGACATAATTATGTGATGTCTTTACGTGTATTGTAATGGATAAAGATGACACAGTTTATAATTTTGTGTTGGATAACAGGAGACATTATTATTGATGATTGGTGAAGGACATTAACTTATGACGTTTCTAGACCAAATAATTTTCCTTCACATTTAAGCCCATTTAGAAATTGAATATTTTAATTAATTTATTAATTTTTTTTCAAAAAAAGGTATAAAAGATAGAATAATGCTTGAGACCCCCTTTTGGGGGTCACCCCTCACCCCCTTTGCCACGTGACGTATGGTGATTGGAGGAGCAGGAAAAAAAAGAAAAAGAAAAAGAAAATGTAACCAATGAGAGAGAGAGGGGGTCAAAGGGGGTGGGAGAAAAAGGGGGGATGAATCATTGCTCTAAAAGATATAGATAGTAATATAATAATTTATAATAATTTTTAAAATTTTTTTGTGTGACTATAAATGCATTTCGCCGAACGAAGCCTAGTATGGATTACTCACCATCCACACTTGCGTTTCATTCACCAATGTTACATATGTATTAAAATAGAGTGAATTCTCTCCAACATATAATATGCTCATAAAGTTTATTCTGATGATCCATTTTATTCATGCATAAATTGTAAATGAATTTTTTTAATTAATCTGATAATTATAGTCACAGTAATTTATTATTTTTATTTTTAAAAATATTAACAATAAGTATAATTTTGAAGACCAATACCATAAACTCAAGTGAGATAATTATCGAATCAAATCTAATATTTTTATAATTGAATTGCACACAGATTTAAAAATTGAACTGAATATGTGGTAAAATCCATGGACAAAACTAGATGATCCATTCCACTAAGTGGACCATAGAGAATACTGATTCAACTAGAAAAATTAATGTCATCTCGATTCATTTTAGAATAAGACCCAATTATTTAAAAGTTAAATAAAAAAATTTAATGTCATATTTTTTCTTCTCAAGCACAAGGCCTCATTGCGTTCAACCACCAAAAAAAAAAAAAATTTAATAACCCAGACTGTGCACTGCAATAAATTGGGTCTTTTACTTTTATTTTATTTTTTATCTTTTAAAGGCTGATTTGGTGACTCAAATGTGAAATAAAAGATGGATTCTACCTCTACGTACAAGATCCACCCTATGTGCCACTCATTTTTTGTCTCACTTGTGTCTCCTTCAATGAAATTTTTTCATGTATTTTGATTTATTTTTATATATAAGTTGAATCTAAGACACCATTTTTTGTGAGTACATTTCAGTGCGAAAATAAATTTATTCACACATTTTTTAGTGTACAAACAATACACATGATATGATTGACTCAAATATGAAGATCTTATACAAAAAAAAAAAAAAAAAAAAAAAAAGGTGTAATAACTCTGTCTAGAATGGTAAAACCCACTATTTTACACCAATCAAAATAATTGTGTTGTTCACAATCTTTACCCCCTGTTTCAATTATAAATTAATTTTTGTAATCATAAATTTTTTAATTATTAACTTAAAAGAATTAAAAAATTGTTACATTACTTTTTTGTTGTAAAAATATTCAGAATATCATTAATATTTATAATTAAAAACAAAAAAATATATAAGATTTTTGTACATACACATTTAAAGCTTTCAAATAAATTAAAAAACCTATGAATTAAAGAAAATCTTAATTATTTTGGCCAAATAAGTTAAAAAAATCAAATAAATTATGATTTAAATCATCAAATACTATTAATTAACTTTTTTTTAAGTAAATAAAATAAATAAATTGTAAGTAGTACCAAATCAGGCGTACTCATTACTCTTTGGGTGTGTTTGTTTAAATGGACTGGATAAAAAGGGATTGGAATCCATCGGACTGTTAATCCTAGGATACATTATCCCCAGACTATTTGATTTGACTGGATTTATATCTTATGTTTGTTTAGTCATGGGATTGGATGTCTAGATTAGACTATTTTTAGTGAATCTAATGTTTGATTAGACAGACTGAAAAAAAATAAATGTTCAAAAAACTATTTTATCCTTGTAATTTATAATTTTTATTTAATATATAATTTTAAATTTGTAATTTATAATTTATAATTTATAATTTATAATTAACAACACTAAAAATTTTTAATTTATAAGGCCATAATTTATAATTTATTATTTTCAATTAAATTAAATTTATAATTTATATTTTTTATTTAATATATAATTTTAAATTAACAACACTAAAAAATTAATTTTATTTAATATATAAATTTAATTTTTTTAACAAAACTAAAAAAATTTAATTTATAAGGCCATAATTTTTAATTTATTATTTTTAATTAAATTAAATTTATATTTTATATTTTTTATTTAATAATTTTAAATTAACACTAAAAAAATAATTTATAAATGTTCAAAAGACTATTTTACCCTTTTTCAATTATTTATTAAGTAATAGTATGAGGGTAAAATGAACATTTCACACATTAGTCCCATGGGATACCAATCTCATGGAAATAATCCCACCTCCCCCTAGGATACAATAATCCCTCATATGAGAAACTAATAGTCCAGAGGGACTATTAATTTAGAGCAAAAAAATTGAACTAAACAATGGGCTATTAGTCCGAATGAATTAAAGGTGTGTTTGATTGGACAGACTGGATAAAGGGGGATTAGAATCCATCAGACTTGAATTCTGGGACTGTGAATCCCCCGATTATTTGGTTGGATTGGATATGTATCCTGTGTTTGTTTTCTCATACGATTAGATATCTAGAAATGATTATTTTTAGTGAATCCAATATTTGGTTGGACGGACTGGATAGGATAAATGAACAAAAGACTATTTTACCCTTTTTCATTTGTTTACTAAGTAATAGTAATATTAAACATATCTTTAATATTTTAATTATTTTTAGCTAGATTACATAAAAATTTATTTTATTTTATTTTTTGCACAATTAAATAAATTTATTTTTTTTTAAAATTAAATAAATA
Organism: Camellia granthamiana; assembly: GCA_036172215.1. Lineage (NCBI taxonomy): Eukaryota > Viridiplantae > Streptophyta > Magnoliopsida > Ericales > Theaceae > Camellia > Camellia granthamiana. The sequence continues at coordinate 70,594,001 of CM069914.1, forward strand.
AAATATCAATAAAAATATATGTTTTTTTTAATTAAAATTTTAAATAAATTTGTTTTTTTTAAAAATAATAATTAAGCAATGAAATTAAATAAAACATCTATTAAAATTTAAATAATGAAATTAAATAAAATATAAACAAAATTTTAAAATAAAACATCAAAAAAATATCTATAAAAAATTATTTAAAAAAATTAAATAAATAAAATATCGATATAAAGTTAAATAAAATTATTTTATTTTTAAATTGAGACATTTAAATTTTATTGAATTTTACTAAATATAACATAATTAAATAGTAGAGGGTCAAAATGATCATTTTATCATTTAATCCCAACAGTAAATAGTCTCTCCAAAATTGTCCCACACTCTCCCGGGATAATATAATCCCTCATATGGGGGATAAGGAGTCCGGCCGAATCCCATGTTCGGCAGACTAAAAAAAAAACAAACGCCGAACTATTCACTCCTTCTGATAAGCAATCCGAGCAGTGAATAATCCCCCCCTAATCCCCCTAATCAAACACACCCTAAGAGGAGACTATTTATTGTACGGATTATAATTTAGGAGAAGCATCCAATCCGGCGTTTATTTTTTTTAAAGTCTGTCGAACTCCTTATGCCCCATATGGGAGATTATACCATCCTAGGGGAGGAGGGGGGGGGGGGACAATTTTCATAGGATTATTTATTGTTGGGATTAAGTAGTGAAATGATCATTTTGACCCTCTACTATTTAATTATGTATTATATTTAGTAAAATTCAATAAAATTTAATTGTCTCAATTTAAAAATAAAATAATTTTATTTAACTTTTTATTGATGTTTTATTTATTTAATTTTTTAAAATAATTTTTTATAGATATTTTATTGATGTTTTATTTTAAAATTTTGTTTACATTTTATTTAATTTTATTATTTAAATTTTAATAAATGTTTTATTTAATTTTATTATTTAATTATTATTATTTTTAAAAATAATTTTATTTAAAATTTTAATTAAAAAATAACATATATTTTTATTGATATTTTATTTATTTTATTTTTAAAAAATAAATTTATTTAATTGTGTAAAAAATAAAATAAAATAAATTTTTATTTAATTTAGCTAAAAATAATTAAAATATTAAATATATGTTTAATATTGCTATTACTTAGTAAACAATTGAAAAGAGATAAAATAGTCTTTTGCTCATTTATCCTATCTAGTTCGTTCAACCAAACATTGGATTCACTAAAAATAGTCATTTTTAAACATCTAGTCCCATAAAAAAACAAACAAGGGATACACATCCAATCCAACCAAATAATCTGAGGTATTCACAGTCTCAGGATTTAAGTCCAATAAATTTTAATCCTCTTTTATCCAGTCCATCCAATCAAATACACCTTAATAGTCCAATCCCATACAATAATCTCTCAAAACAAACAGACTGAGGGTGTGAACAAAACGAGAATTAAATTTAGGAGAAATTTACAATTTGTTCCCTTTCAATTAATACAAATTGTAAAAAAATTATGAATTTTTTTTATGATACATGTTATGATTGTTTGTGATATGTGTTATGATATTTTGTGATAAAGTTATAAATAATAAATTTATAATATACATCTTAAAGTTATGAATGATAATATTATGACATTTTGTAATTTTTATTATGACATTTTGAGATTTTATTATGATATTTTTTAGTGAAAAAAAATTATGACTTTTATAATAAAAAAGTTATGACATTTTAAATTTAAATTATGAAATTTTATGAAAAAATTATAAAAAACATATCATATATACCTTTTTAAGCATACACATTGTAACATCTCCCTAAATGTATACTATCTCTCTATATATATGTCCATATATATATGGATATTGGCTGGCCTTCAAAACTTTAAAACATACTTCAATTTGGACCATATACCCATCCAAACACACGCGCACACTCTCTCTCTCTCTCTCTCTCTCTCTCTACATATGGAAGCAAAGCTAGTTTTGCAAAACAGTGTGCCTTTCGCAAGTCGGAGTCGCCGGAAACAACACATTCACGGCCGCCTGGCGAAACACAGCCGCCCTTGTTCTATTCTTTCCGTCCTCACAAAACCGACTATTACGACTACACCGCAATCAGATGATCTAAATCAAGTTTCAAACTCCAATTCTACTGCTACTACTACTACTGTTTATAGGGATTCTTGGTTCGATCGTATCGCCATTAACCATCTCTCCCAGAGCGTTCAATCCACTACAGGTTCTCTCTCTCCCTTCATTTTCATTCCTGCATCTCAAACACTACATATATATGGATATCGTCTGTTATCGTGAGGCTTGAATTTAAATCTTATTGTTGTGGTTTTGTGAAAACGAAAAGATAAAATATATGCATACACAAACAAACGAGGTGGTCTTCTCTCGACTACATGATCGTCCAGTGGATGATGAATTTTGTATCTATTATAAAAAATAAAAAAATAAAAAGAGGAGAATTCACTCAAGTCCAAAATTTAGACCGGAAGGAGCTGTTTGAGTACGTGAAATCCATTACAAGTCTTGTTTTAATGATTTGGATGATTCATTTTGTCTTAATTTTGTCAAAAAAATTAAGTTGATACGATAATTACAACTTGTTCGATTTATTTTTTTGCCATAAAAAAATGTATGATTTATGTTTTGGTCCATTTACTTAGTGAAAAAACGATAAATTGGACAAGTTCTAATTATCTGATCGGCCTAATTTTTTTTGTGAATGATATACACGAATTGTCTAACAAAATAAACCGTTCGGATCATCAAAATAAAATCGTAATAGACCACATGACCTAAACAGCCCCTTCGATCTAGATTTTGAATTGGAAGAAAATCTCCTCCCAAATTACCTCAAGTGGTAAAAACTTCACATCTAATAGTAATAATTGCTAAACATATTTTTAATTCAATCTTCATTTGTTAAATGATAAGAGTGGATATTTGCTCTGAACTATGTCATTTGTTTGTATATATAGATATGCATGGGTGTGTTTGTCAGTATATACAACATCATTGATTAATATTTGCAGGGATAAGAAATGATAAAAGCGGATATGAGAGTTTGGTGGAGGCAGCAACGATGGCGTCGCGTAAATTCAATCTCATACAACAACGTGAATTAGTCATTAAAGCTCTCGACAAGGCCTTCCCTAGTCCCATCCTTTCCATGGCAAGTCATTCTTTTCCAAGATTAAAAAAAATAAAATAAATAAATAAATAAATTAAATTCTATATATATTTTTTCTTGCATCATAAGTGTGTCTTACTCATTATTATTTATTGTATTTAATTTCTTTTAATAATAAGGGGGACCCAAACATCAGTTATTATTAATTTTTATCATTTTATCTTATCATTTGTAGTGGCAGTCAATATTACATCAAAAATATTCATAAATGGTGAAATCATTACACCCAATGTTAAAATGAATCTTTTTCATTATTATAAGTATAATTATATATTATAGTTATCTTTATTTATTATTAATGTATGGTATTATTACATTGAAATCAATAAATTTATAATGAAAATCAAATACAATTAATAATTAATAAAAAAAATTAAGTGAAAGAGAAATTCTAAATAAATACACAGACAATAAGATTCACATACATGTGAAAAAAATAAAATGTATAAATTTTGTAATCCCATTCTTTGTATACCTAGTTGAATTTAGAGAATAAATTACTTGCTATGATGATATTTTTTTTAATCATACATATATGGAGAAAGAAACAACAATTTTGTATAGAATGACACGGTCAAAAATTGGTTTTAAATTTTGTTTTAACTACAAAATTCATGGTTCACGCACCGGATTGTTGTCTTTCCTTACTCTTGTGTTGTAAAATTAATGTCATACAATTTTTTTTTAAAAAAAAAAAGAAAGAAAAGAAGGTATCTACAGAATTTTGTACAGAAAAATTAGACTATTTCCCTTTAAAAAAAATGAAAAAAGCAAAAGAATCACACCAAAGAGATCTTAGATCAAATTCACAAAACCAAAGAACTCTTGTGTTTGTTCTCTCAACCGAACAAAAAGATATTGAAGACGATTATTCATAATCAAACATGAAAAAAATGCAAGAATAAAAACAAAAGTTGTTATTGATAGATACATCATCTTGATGGAAAATTTTGTTTTTATTTCTAGTTTAAAAAGAGTGTGAGACCCACAACTCCTCTCACAACTGAATGTCAGTAAACGGAGTGAACGAACTTATTTATTTAATTTTTTTTTTCTAAAACTAATAATCTCCCTATTACTTATATACTATATACATATATATATGTGTGTGTGTGTGTGTGTGTGCACGCACGCGCATGTAATGCAATTTGTTTTCGACAACTCAAATATTACTTGTAATTATAATGACAAAAAAAGAAATTAAATGGGAGAAACAAAATGAATAAACGCGTAAAGCGCCTCTGCCAATCTCTCTCTCTCTCTCTCTCTCTCTAGATTCTTAAATTGTACATGCATTTGTGTATGTGTGTGTGTGTAATTGAGTTAATTTGTACAACTAATGATGGGGGAGACCATGGCAGATCAGGACATTGCTACCAAATTCTAAATTCGCAAGGGAATATTTTGCAGTTTTCACAACTGTGTTTTTCACTTGGTTAGTTGGAGCCAACGAGGTAAGCCTAACAACATATTTACTCAGTTTTGTAGATTTTATTTTTATTTTTTAAATGAAACCAGTCATATGCATTATAGAATTTATCAATTACATTTTTTAGAAGAATTTTTAGCATAAAACTACCATAGCTTCGCATGATAGCCTTCATAAATTGAACATATATAATGCAAGAAGAAATTTTAATACAATTCTTTTGGTGTGAATGATCAATAATAACGTGTCATATAGTGAGCTAATACGTGTGGTGTCGGCATTAAAACAAGCACATACGAGTGCGAAAGATACCAATATGATTTGATCTTAAGTATCACTAGCAAGCATGAAAATGTACCTAAGCTTTTCCTAATATTGGCATTGAAACATAATTTGTTCATCGCACACAACACAACGGTATATAGACATGGAATAATGATGTACAAACAAAAAATATATACAGAGCGATATAGATACATGAGAACTGATTATTTTAACATAGAGTGCTCATTAAAGTGACATTTAATTACATAAATATCCTTGCTATATCATTCTAGTGACAAATCTTATATTGGGTTTATAGTAGCTCTGTAATACTAATCAAGAAATTATCATCATCACACACACACCATTTTCACCCAAATGCTCAACAGGATATTTCAATGAAGTCAACCATCAAAATCTAGTGGGTGTGATTTATTTATTTATAGAATTTTTTATTTTTTTGGGGCCTAGGTGAGGGAGTCGGAGCTCAACGGTCGAAGAGAAAGGAATGTAGTCCACATCAAAAAGTGCAGGTACCTTTTTCATTCCCTTTCAAATTTAATGAGACATAATATATATTGCTCAATGGGAACCTACCAACCTAACCTAACTCCAAGGCAAATTAAAATAAAAAAATAAAAGTGAACAAGTTGCAAGAACAATATGCTCCAATGATTGTGCTTGTCCGGGACTCTTATTTCCCGGCAGCATCATCACGGTCATCGATCGTTGTCGTCTCTCAATATTAAAATCATCACTAGCATTGCCTTTGTCGTCACCCTTATATTGTTCCCGCAAATTTTGTAGGTTTCTAGAGGAGACCAATTGTGTTGGAATGTGCATCAACCTATGCAAGATGCCCTCTCAAACGTTCATTAAGGACTCCTTGGGTATGCCGGTCAACATGGTCCCTAGTAAGTACTTCATGATCACTAACAACGGATGGGGCATAGATATCAGGAAAGTGCACAGTAATGTACCATGTTGAATGCAAACATTATGCCCACTTTTGTGTTAAAAATTAATGCGTTTGTAGTGTTACTTTTCCACAATAGGAACAAAAACAAATGAGAATTCTAGCATGTACAACTGGTTCACAAAATCATGCAACCTATCCATATCCTCATTCACCGAATCATGTACAACTAGTTCATCCATTTCATGGCCTAAAGTTCTAAAACAAAAACAGAACAACATGACATTACTCAGATGTTCTTAATGGATTGCATTTCAATTCAACAAAATGAACATAATACTTTGATTGTGGAAATCAAGACAAATATTTTAAAAGTTGCATGTTTTGTAATTCTGAAAAAGGTCCACAATGTACAATTCTTCATACTTTTCCTCTCAAAGTAATTATACTGTGTCCAAATGTAATAAAGAAAAGTAAGGAAAAAGAATCATACTAGTAAGAATAACAGTACCTGCACTAAAGATTGGAGGCCTAGCTTGCCCATCATCTTAATTAGTGGAGGGTCCCAGGCATAAACCACTAAGGGTGTGAAGCACTGCAAGTAGATCCATTAAAACTCAAGTGATAACAAATGGAGTAAAATCTCATAAGTGTTGTGTATTCCACCATGCCGGTAAATGAGAGGCATCAACTTCCTTTGTTTCCCATGAAGCCTATCATCTTCCCAATGCCCTCTCCATGTTTATATAATGTTGAGTGTATGAAAACAAATTTTTTTAATAAGAGAAAAGAATATTCGCATTCACATAACGAAGATTACCCAATAGGGGTTTAGTAATTTTTAGGGAGGCAGAGACCTTGCCTACTCCTAGCCTGAAAAGTCACCCACACACCACGTTCCCATGTCACAATCAGCTGTTACAATGCAAATAGCACTTAAATCACATTCTACGATCTGTAATATAGCTTAAATAAAGTGAATCTTATAGTTCATATGACTTTAATGCAATTTTTGGTTTGTAGATTTTGATGATATGAGTTGTGAGATGATATTTGGTCAGGATCCACCTGCAACAACTGAAGATCCAGCATTTAAGCAACCATGCTACAAACTATGTGAAGATCTTGAATACCCCTTCACTTGCTTATTTAATTAGTTGATGCTCTAATAACAAACATATAATGATACCAAATGTTCTCACATTTCTTTATGTAAATCATGCAGGCAAAACAACCCAAAAGCACAGTACAAGTTTTTCCAGCTAACATCCAAGGAACTTGTCCAAAAAAATTAATAAAATTCAGTAGAATATGGAAGGAGGTATATACTTTCAAGCAAATCTTTAGTTCTATTGATAATTTGACGGATATAGCCTTCTCATTTGTTTATAAACAAATTTGTTGATTACTACACCACAAAATCTAAGGCTTCAGCGTGCAGCTTAGAAATTTCTGTATAATTTGTTCAGGAATTCTCAATCGAGATTAATAATCCAGCAGTCCTGGAGCACAAACTCAACCACACTGACTTAATGATGGTGTGGTCCTGGACCAATGAGAGTAGCAATCACAGGATGACAATAACTGCCTAAACAACATAATTGATTTTGTAAATGCATTCAGGCCTTAAAAATAAACAAAACAGATTCAATCTGAATGGTAATGACTGCCTACAAAATGTTCTCTTTTCTAATAAATTTTAGCATTTTTTCCATGTAGTAATATTGTTGCAAAAGCCAATTTCAAAATTGCGGACAGAATGTAATGGCTGATGTTTGATAGATTAGTCATTAATTTTGTTAGCTAGCTTGTTGGGGAACTTCAAATATGGCTGTGTGACGAATGAACATAGATTATGTGTGGAATTTATAGCTCAAATAGGAAACTTTGAAATGGTGGTGTCAACTCAAGGGCATTTAAATCACATATTAAGACTGATTGATCATGGTGCCAAAGAAAACTTTTTTGGGCAAGTACAGAGAAAACTTCAGTATGCTTGATTTGGACAAGCTAGAACTACGGAAATTATGAGAATTGATCTATATTATAGATATGACAAGTGGTTATTGTTTCAACTAATTGAGGTTCAATCAAATTGATTGACCATAGTGGCAGCAGCCAAACTTCAGTGTGCTGGAAAAGATTCAAAAGAATCATAAAAATTGAGGTTCATCATCTGGGCATGGCTAGGCTATGATCGATTCTGAAAGCAAAGTTCTGGTAGTCCACAAGTATGAATTAGAGTGGGCCAAGGATCTTCCATCCCAAAATTCATAATTCTTGTCCCGATTGTATTCCCAACTACATAGATGTGACAAAGTATCACAAAATGTGTCTGGTAGTATATTACAGACAGAAAAATAGAACTTTTGGAGTCAGAAAATCCCGTGTCATTAGAATTAGGGTAAATAAAACCGACTATACTGGATCATTAAAAAATTACAATAAGCTCCTCAACTTTGGCATAATTACACCGACTCCCATCTAGTAAGCCTAAAGGGATCAGAACTAATGTAGATGGTGTAAAATACAAATTTCAGTTTTAAAAAGATGATAGCGTCATTTTCTCATCTATAAAACTAATGAATTACTAAGGAAAATGGAGCCGTGTTGTGTGAATTCAACCATTAAAGAAGGCCAATGTAATTATGCCAAACTTGTAAGGCTCAATGTTTTTCTCCAAATCTCAAGAGAGGTTACTCTATGTAATTTAGTTTGGAATAAATACTCGGAAAGTTTCTTAGCAATCTTTATTGAAACTTGGACTGGGTTGACACCTACTCTCCAAGTTTACCTGAATTGCAAATCCAATTGGCTCATATTTGGAAAAGTGCTTTGACTGAAGATTCAATGTAGGGCTTTAGGGTGGGCAATGGTGGACCTAGAGTGCCTCCCACTTCTCTCATTGCTACAGGTGACCAAGTTCAGGTTCTTGTGCTGTCTTTTCTGTCTCATTGAGAGAGTGATACACTAATTCACCCACTTTGACCCATTGAGATATTTGTTGCATGTGCACACCCGTCTTCATGGCTAGAAATCCTCTATTTTCCTTCTGTCCCAATTTATTCACAGACATTAAATCATATTTTGAAATTCTCATACCTTGAGATTCTTATATGATTCAACGAGTGTGACTGAATTAGAACAAATAAATAAATAATTTTTGGAATAGAGAGTACTGAACATGTCATAATATATAAATATGTTAGGGGTTTAAATATGAGACAGTAGGGTCAGTGGAGGGACAAGGTGTATTGGTGGAAGAAAGAAACTATGATTTTCCAAGAAGACCGGGTTTGGATCTTAATAGCACATAACAAGAACTGGAGATTGTGAGGTCAGCAAGCACAACAAGAATGTCAAGAAAACTCATAAGCATTTCATACATATCTGTCTATGTACCAATATCTAAAACTAGATGAATGAGAGGCAGATGCCAGCAAATTTCACTCTGAACCACAAAAGCATAATATGTGACATGAAATTTGTGATACCATGTCCACTACAGAACCATAACCCACTTGCTTTCATTCATTTAGCAAACGAACCAAGCTCTAACTAGTTTTATATGAGTCGAGCTCGAGCAATTCATGAACAACTTAGTTTCGTTTGCAGTCTTAATGTAAAATAAAGAATCCTGCAACCGCAGAAGAACCACCAAGAACACCTCAATTTGTAAATGCAAACACATGCTTCACTTTTTCAGGGCTTGTTTGGAGCCAACTTTTTACTAGCTTTATTAATCCTTTCTTTTATTTATTATTTTTTTTTTCAACTTTAAAAGTGCTATTAAAGAGTTCAAAAAAATGTTAATTGAAAAAGCTCATTAAAAAGTCTATTTTTGAACTGACCCAAATGAGCCCTTAGATATTACCCTTGTCCTGTCACAAGGGTTGAGAACAATTTTTTAGGGTAAATTATACCAACCTCCATTGAAGTTTGGAGAAAATACAACAAACCCTAGTTTTGACATAATTACATTAACCTCTTTTTTTATTAAGATTAAAGAGACCGAAGCTAATACAGACAATATGAAAACACAAAAATATACAAGGTAAAACATATATTTAAATATAAAAGAAATGACAAGTCATTTTTTTATTCATACAACTAACAAATTTATGATAAAAGGCAGCCAAGAACTATATGAATAAAAATTTTAAGGAAACATAGTGTAATTAATTATACCAAATTTGTGAAATTTACTGTATTTTTTCCAAACCTCACGGAGGTCTTTATAATTTATCCATTTTTAATTTGGTACCAAATCTCTGCTTTCCCCTCCCTCCCCTCTTGTTTTTTTGGCAGTTACAAGCGGAAAGTAAACGAAAAGGGCTGAAGAGACATAATGAGAATTAGGGTTTCTAAGGGAATTTTGCTAAATACGATGACAAGATTATAATCAATCAAATATAATAATTTCTAATAAAAAAATATTGCTAAACGAATCAATATATATATATGTGTGTATAAAATTGCAAAATGTTTATCGGTCTCTACCTGAAACTCATTACAGAGTGCTTGCTTCCCTATACCAAGAGATAACCTGGGACATAGAAGGAACCAGCGTGTCCTCCAAAATTTGGGACAGTAGAGTGTGTTCAACTTTTACTATTTCTTTTTATCAAATTTAAATTGGAAAATGAGTGAGTGCACTAATTAGTGCTATCACTAATGAAGTGGTAGTGGACCCCACTATAAATGATTTGATGTTTTGGCATTAGTGTTGTATTTTTTTTTTCTTTTTTTAATGAGTGCCATGTCATTAGTGGTCTCTTTAGAGCTCCAAAATTAGTAATCTTTATTATTGTTGATTTAAATTTGATAAAAAAAAGGAGATTAGATTAGTGCTCGTTTGGTTTTCTCTCTGGGGTTAAAAAATCACAATAGAATAAAAAAAAATTAAAAAATCATAAAAAGACAAAAATTACAAAATGATAAAAAAAAAATTTGTCATCCCAAAGTAAAAAAGCTAAAAAATCTAAACAAGAAAATCAAATAAACAAAAAAATCCTAAGTTACAAGAGTATAAAAAAACCTAAAAAACCAACTAAAAAAATTATTGCCAAATGATCCCTTATTACTTCAATGTTAACCTCAAACTAATAATTAATTCACGATTTCTTATACTTTTCATTAAATTAAAGATGATTGGAGTATTTTATCAAATTATTATAGATAGTCATAGGGACAATACACTAGACAACTGATCGGTTGTTTTCTTAGACAACTTTTTCCTTACTTCATACTTTTAGTAAATTTATACTAATCAGTTGATCGGTTGGATATCCTTTCGGTTGATCTGTGATTTGATGAAAAATAAAAATTCTCATTTAAAACGATTGACATCAGAAGAATGTTTTATTTAAATTTGATGAAAAAAATGTAAATGTTGGAGACACTCTTAGTGGGGGTGTTTGGTGTAGCTTTTTTAGCCAAAAATTATTTTGGATTGTTTGATTAAATTTATTTCAAATATCTTCTAATTTTAATAATTTATTTTAATTCAAAAAAAAATGATTCTGATAAGATGTTTATTCATTATCAACTTCTAATTAAAGCAACTTATTTATGATTATGCTTTTAGATTTTTTTTTAATAGAAAAAGACCTAAATAAACTTTGGATTAGTTTTTTTTTTTATTTAATTTTTTTATAGGAAATGTAGAATATTAGTTAATAACAAAAAATAAAAATTAATTTAATTTACAATTAAGAAAAGTTAATTTAATTTATAAATAATGGCGGTAAAAAAAACATTTATACATCAAAAAGTTATTTCACAACTTATTTATCAAATATTACTCAGCAATTTAAATCTACAATCCAACAATTCCACCAAATAAATTAACAACTTCTAATTAAAATTATAATCTTTAATCAATTAAATTATAATTTATAATATATTTTAATAGGTATACCAAAAACCCCAATGAAGGGTCCGTGATAGGGGTGCAACTCGGTCGGGTTCGGAGATTGTCCAAGCCTAGCCCAAGTTGTGCTGAGACCTGCTAAGACCCGAATTGTAACCCAAGGTTGCCTGCCAAAGCCCGATCTAAGTTAAACCCGAATTGCAAATGAATTTTAATTTTTTATTATTTATTTATTTATTATTATTTTTCAGTTACATTATTAAATTATTAAAATTTGACTTTATTTATATTTTTTTATAAAGAAAATCATTAATAACATCCAAACAAATAATTTATATAATGTAAGAGAGATGTTGCTATACTAGTCTTTACAATTTATGAGTGAAAATAAAAAAAGAGAGTAAGATTTTATGTTATTTGTATATATAATATATATTCAATATAATTTAATAATCTAAATTACTTTAATATCATGTAATGGTTAATAATTTATATGTATATTGGATATTTTTATATATCTATATATGTATAATTCGAGATTCGGGTTACTTGGGTTGTTTGACATCTTTGCCCAAACCCATCTAAATTTAATTCGGGCTTCTGAATTTTTGCCCAAGCCTATACCGAATTTGAAAATATATTGTCTAAGTCCTAAAAAAATTCGAACTGGGTTCGGGTTGCTCGGGTTGAGCCTGTCCAAGTTACACCCCTAGTCCGTGATTGTTATTAATTGTAGGGTTGTAAAAAAAACTAAATTCTAACTTGTAATTTGAATTGTTAAAAATTGTTTGATATCCTCGAAATAAATTAAATTTGAATATATTTTTTTAAAAAAATTATAAGAAATTTGTTTTAAATAAGTAAAAAATGAATATGTTTAGTTAAATTTTAATTTGTCTTTGGAAATTAATTTTAAAATTTTACAAATTATTTCTATTTAAAAAAAAAATCTCATAAAAAGAAAGGCAAAATACAATCACTTTTCTTGAGGTTTGGAGAAAATATAATTAACCTTACACTTTTGACGTAATTGCACTAACATTTCTTCTAATGTGATTAAAACAACCAAAACTAACATAAATGATGAATAAATACTAAAATAAATAAATATAAGTATTCATTTTTGTAGGAAAAAAATTATAATATAATTTTTATTTATATGACTAACGAATTACTTATAAAAAAGTGCCTAAGTGTATTGTGAATTAAAAACTCAGAAAAAATTAGTGTAATCATATTAAAAATGTGGAACTAACTGTATTTTTCTCAAATCTTAGGAAAGTAAGTTTATTTTATTCTATAAATTATATGCAGTTTTTTAAGATAAATTATACTGACATCTCTAAGATGTAGAGAATATAGTTGGTCTCATAATTGAATTATGATTAATTCTGTGTATATAATTTTATGAATTAACATTTATTCTGGTCAGATTGGGATGGGATAGGCCCATTCCATTAATCCGTGTCAAGAATTGAGGCCCATATAGGGCCCATAAGAAGTCCCCGTTACCTTGTTTCATATATTTGGACCTCAACCTTATTACCATGTGGGGTTTACATGCAAGCCCAAATTGCCAAAACCCAATACTTATTTAGGGCTGGTTTTGAAATTACTTTATTTTATTTTATTTATTTATTTTTATATATAGATAAAATTCTTGTTAAAAAAATGCTAAAAAAATAGTTTTTATTATTAGGAAAATTTTAGGTAGATTGATTTTTTTTCACTTTAGCAAATTTTTTTTTCACAAAATATTTTACTTTTTAAATCCTTCTAATTAGAAAGGTTCGAAAAATTAAAAATATATATATAATGCAAGTTTTAAATTTTTTTTAAAAATGTGAATGTTTACTATTTGTCAAACAGGTGAATTTTTTACCCAAAATTTTTTTTTTTATTAAGTTTTAGCTAAATGAAATGTAACCAAATAACTAAACTATTTTTGACTTAAATAATAAAAAATAGATTTTTTTAATGTTTCCAAAACAAATTCTTATATCAATACGTGTGTCATCATATGTTCTCAATGGATACAATAGCTACACATAATAATAAACGTTTTATAATACATAAATTTAGTTGGGTCTGGACTGTCTCCAGTCCAAATCTGGGACAGTCCAGTCCAGTCCAGCCCATTGGGCCTATTTTTAGGCCCCTTTTCGATAATCCAAATCGTTCATATTTTAGGATTCGTTGAGTATATTATCCCTGTAAAAAATCACGTCGATCAGATAACAGATACTATGTATTCGGATTACTTTTGCTTGGAAAAAAATGGACGGTTAGAAATTAACGGTTCATAAAAAAGTGATCCGAATACATAGTATCTGTTATCCGATCGACGTGATTTTTACAGGGATAATGTACTCAACGAACCCTAAAATATGAACAGTTTGGATTATCGAAAAAGGGCCCAAAAATAGGCCCAATGGGCCGGACTGGACCCTCCAGTCCAGATCTGGATTGGAGGCAAGCCACTGCCAATTTAGTTCTACCGTTATGATTATGTTTAAACTCTAGACAACGTAACTATGGCCAATAATAAGAAAAGTTGTTTAGTGTTCTTGTAGTAAATTTGTGTGGTATTATCAGTTGTTTTTCCTTGATTTAAAAGTGTACCACCTTTTATATTATTTGTTAGAAGATAACACAAAAAGTATTACAAACTGAATGGTCTAAAGCATTGTTGAAAGATTGCTCCAAATCAAATCAAACCTTAAGTCCCATCAAATGGGATCGGTTACATGAATCATTCTTCTTTACTCGGCGCTATCAAAGGCCATTTCGTTAGTCAAATTAAATAGATCCATATCTCTATTTACAACACTAACCAACGTTCATCTAGCCTTACCCCGTCTCCTAACACTTACATATACCGTTACAACATCGCATCTCTTCACTATTGCCTCTATTGGTCTCCGTTGAATATGACCAAACCATCTCAATCGATTCTCTCTCAACTTATCTTCTATCGATGCTACTCCTACCTATTCCCGAATACATTCATTCCTAATTCTGTCCTGTCTTGTCTAGTCTTGCCACACATCCACCTTAGTATTCTCATCTCAGTCACACTCATCTTATCTACATGTTGCTTCTTGGTTGCCCAACACTTCGTCCCATACAATATCGCTGGTCTAATAGCTATTCTATATAACTTACCTTTAAGTCTAGTGGGTATTCGTTTATCGCACAGTACCCCAGACGCACTTCTCCACTTACACCATCCCGCCTTGATCTTATGGGCCACATCCGCATCAATCTCCCATATTGTTATGATAATTGATCCTAAATAACGAAAATGTTCACTCTTAGGCAGTTTTTGATTTTCAATCTTCACTTCTCCTCTGCTTTCATTGTTACTGTTACCAAATTTGCATTGTATGTACTCTGTCTTAGTTCTGCTTATCCGAAATCCTTTAGATTCAAGAGCTTTTCTCCAAATCTCTAACCTTGTATTAATTCCTTCTCTAGTCTCATCCACTAACACTACATCGTTTGCAAAAAAGCATATACCATGACACATCATCCTGGATATTTCTCGTCAACTCATCCACAACTAAAGCAAAAAGATAAGTATTTAAGGTAGATCCTTGGTGTAACCCTACAATAATAGGAAATTCATTTGTCTCTTCAGCGGGCAATCTAATAGTGGTCACAATCTCTTCATACATATCACTAATCACATCAATGTAACATTTTGTCACCATTTTCTTCGCTAACACCCACCATATTATCTCCCGGAGTACTCTATCATATGGTTTCTCAATGTCGATAAACACCATATGAATGCCTCTTTTCTTTTCTCTATACTTTTCTGTTACTCTCCCCAAAAGATAGATCGCTTCCATTGTTGACCTGCCTAGCATAAACCCAAATTGATTCTCTGACACTTCTGTTATATCTCGCAATCGGCGTTCTATCACCTTTTTTTATACTTTAATTATATGACACATTAGCTTGATTCCTGTATAGTTGTTGCAATTTTAGGCATCCCCTTTATTCTTATAGATTGGTACCAAAATACTCTTCCTCCACTCATCTAGCATGTTAATAGTCAACAAAATTTTGATAAACAACCTAGTCAATCAAGCAACTCCCTTTTTATCCAAACACTTTCAAGCTTCAATAGGGATATCATCTGGTTCATAAGCCTTATTTGATTTCATTTTTTTAAGTGCAAACTCCACTTCAAAGTTCATAATCCTACGATAGAATCTATAATCTTGGGTTATCGGATTATTGACTATTTCTTCCCCTATTGCCGTACCTCTATGTTCCTCATTTAATAGGTTTTCAAAATAGTTCTTCCATCTTTCTTTTATCTCTTTATCCCTCACCAATACCTTAAAATCCTCACTCTTGATGCACTTGTTTTCCTCTCTAATATTTTAGCAAGTTTGTATACTCTCTTCTCTCCCTCCTTACTATCTAATCTAGTGTATAGGTCATTATAAGTTTTCAGCTTAGCCTCTCTCACTCTTTTCTTGACCTCTTTATTAGCCTATTTATAGCTCTTAAGGTTTTTCTCAGTTCTATCATTTTGTCACTTTTTAAAGCACTATTTTCTTGCCTTAACTACCGTTTGAACCTCTTCCCTCTACCACCAAGTTTCCTTAGAGTTGGGTCCTGTTCTTTTCGATTCTCCAAGCATTTCCCTTCAGATTTTTCTTATACAATTGGCCATCGAGTTCCACATAGTGTTAGCATCATCTTCTAAGTTCCAAGTACCTTCCTTATCCATTCTATTCTTAAATATTTTTAATTTATCCCCTTTTAGGTCCCACCATCTCCTCCTATGACGCCCACTATCCTTCATAGCTTGGTATTACCCTCTAAAACATAAATATAGTTCCAAAATCCTATGTTGAGAGGTCAGACTCTCTCTAGGAATTACCTTACAATCATTGCATTTTAGGCAGTCCACTTTTCTCACTAAGAAGTAATCTATTTGACTCTTAATTGACCCATTCTTAAAGGTTATCAAATGCTCCTCCCTCTTCTTATACATAGTATTGGCCACCACCAGGTCAGAAGTCAATGCAAAATCTAAAATACTCTCTCCAGCCTTATTTTTGTCACCAAAACCGTATCCACCATGCACCCTTTCATAGCCTAGTTTATCTATACCTACATGGCCATTAAAATCTCTACCTATAACTAGATTCTCTCCTACGAGTATCTCCTGTAAGATCTCATCCATTTGCTCCCAAAAATCCCTCTTAGTCTGATTATCTAATCCTACTTGAGGGGCGTATGCACTAATAACGTTCACTATATTATCTCCAATAACTAGTTTAACTAACATAATCCTATTACCTTTTCTAATGACCGTTACTACATTCTCCGCAAGACCCTTGGCAATTAAGACTCTTACCCCATTCCTGCGTCTATCCTTACCACTATAATACAATTTAAAACTAGTATCCTCAATTTCCCTAGCTTTCTCATCCGTGCACTTAGTTTCTTGTACGCAAACTATACTAACTCTCCTCCTAATCATAACATCTACCAACTCCATTGTCTTACTAGTTAAGGTTCCTATATTCCAAGTGGCTATCTTAAGCCTATAGTATTGGATTAGTTTCTTTACCCGCGCTCGCCCAGAAAAACATGAGAACTTTTGCCCATTTTTCACCGCACCCAGGCGTCGATGCGGCGCCCCTTGCTCACTTTTTGAAACACCCGGAGGCAAGCGTAACGCGTCACTTGAGGAGAACGGCCTAACATTTAAACAATTCAAAGTAGTATTAATTGTCATAAGGGATCCGAGAAGCTTTTTACGTGTTGGTTGTCGGCTACCTAACACACAATCTTCTTCCTTAACTCGGGCTCAGGACTGGCGGAGTTGTTAACAACCCCGACGAAGTTGGAAAGATTGCTCCACACTATTTATATTAGAACTCTTGTCCTATTTTCTTAAAAAAGAGACATAAAAATAATAAGACAAATTATATATGTAATTCCTATATTTTAATTATTGTGCCATTTTAATTTGTGTAATTTTAATTGGTTCAATTTCGACGTTTAATTTATGATTTTATCTCAATTTAGTCCAATTGATTATACTCAATAGCATATTTGATCGAAAATACATATATAAGCAACGCGTGTCATACTTTTAGAAATAAAATTATAAACATGCTAAATTCAATGAGTTAATTTTAATCAATTTAGTAATCATTTTTCATATAAAATCTTTCTCAACATTATCAATTAGACTAAATTAACATAAAATTCAAAATTAAAGATTAAAATCGAACCAATTAAAAAATGAAAGAACTAAACTGACAATATATATAGATATAGATATAGATATAAGAGTATTTCCATTCAAACTTTCAAAATTTGGTATGCCAAATTTTATTGAAGGCTTAGGTGGCAAATTGACAAATGCTAATTTGACATAGAAACTTTCCATCTGATATGTCAAATATTATTATATTATTTTTAAAATTTAAGCTATTTTATTTTACTAATTGTAAAGAGAAAAAAAAAAGAAGAAGAAAGTATCAAGTGGTCTTCATGTCAAAATTGATATAAAAGGTTGATACTAAAAATCATATTAACTTTTTGCACATCGGATAGAGTTGATATTTAGGCCTCGTTTGGGAAGTAATCAGTGTGTTTAGTTTGAGTTTTTTGAAAATTAAGTTTTTTGTTTTTTGTAAATATTTTTAAAATTTTAAGCATTTTTTTACTTTTTTAGATGCATCTTACTTAGATATGTTTAAAAGTAAAATATTTGTAAAAAAATATTTTAAAAAATTAATTAAACACAAAAATATGAAAAATATACTAAATTTTTGTATTTTTAAAAAATTCACAAAAATTATACTTTTTAAGTGTATTTATATTAAGTGTGTCTAAAAATTAAAAAAATATTAAAAAAATTCAGTAAAAACAAAAAATACGAAAAACAAGAAAGTAGAATTTTCTGAAAACTATTTGTAGAAAACTCAAATCAAGAAAAAGTTTTAGTCTAAAAGCCAAAAAGTTATTAAAAAATCAAAAAAGCTTATAATCTATATTAAAAAATCAAAGATTCTATTTTCTCTCTATTTTTTGCACATCTTTTTGTAAAAAATTAAAAAATCATTCTAAACATATAATTTTTTTTATCTCATATTTTAGCTAAAAAACAAAAATAAAAATTACTAAAATAATCAATTTCTAAACAATCAAATATAACTGTTAAAATATCATATCAAATTTGAAATATCAGATAGAGATGCTCTAACCCTCCCATGCATTGACCCAATCACCTCCTCAATGATGGAGTTGCATTGCTTTAGAAAGAATTACTATCTGTCAAAGTACCTTACGAGAAGCTTTCAAAAAACACCAAAAAAAAAAGTTACCTAGGGGTCATGTTTGATGGGGGGTTTGGGAGGAAAGATTAGATTATTGGGACTCACTAAACTTATATTTGTGTGTAATAAAATACAATGGGATTAGCAATCCCATAGAAGTATGAATCCCTTCTTATGGTGGGATTAACATTTTCATGCGAGGGTTGGGCCCCTCATACAAATTGATGGCTAATTTATCATTTTGCTCTCCACTTTACAAAACTAACAAAATTATATTATATGTGAGGAGAGATTTTAGGTAATTTTATAAATTTAGTCATAGCTAACTAATATCATCATACTAGTACATAAACAAATACACTTTATCTTAAATCTCTAATTTAATATCATCACACTAATAATTTTCTTATTCTATTTCACTGTAGTCATAATCTCTTCTAATTTAATCTTTCAAACAAACAAGGCCAATGGGAAGACAAATGTGAGATGATGACAAACTATGGACAAAGAATTGTACAAGAAATGATTTCTTCGTATGTGTAGATTGGGGTCACAATGCGAGATGATGACTGTACAAGAAATGATTTCTTCATATGTGTAGATTAACCATGCTGCATACCCCCAGTGGGGGTCGCACCCCCAGTGAGGTGGCGTGTCCCCACTGGCTGAAATCCAAAAAAAAAAAAAAAATTTTTTTTTTTTTTGTCTAATCCCGGAGTGACACCTTACTGGGGGTCGACCCCCAGTGGGGGGTAGGAAGCATTTTTCATGTGTAGATTGGGTCACTCCTGTTGGGAATAAAATGTACTTGGCTACTCAAAGAAAGGAGAGTACATATTGTCAAAAATTCATAATTTAAATTTATAAATTCATTTATAATAATGTAATAAAGTAATTGAGCCATATATATAATATGAAATATATGATAAATTAAAAATTAATACTTATCATATCATTGTAAAACCAATTAGAATTTTAAAAGTATAATTAGGGGAGATATTTTAAAAGTATTCTCAAATGTTTTCTATGTAGGCCAGTCCAACTCTCATTGAGACCTAAAGCAAAATTTAAAATGGGATTTTTTTTTATATTTAAATATAAGTCAAATAATACTATTTTGTGTTTGGTTTGAGTTTTTTGAATTAATTTTTTTGAAAATCAAGTTTTTTGGTTTTCGTATTTTTTTGTTTTTAGTGAATATTTTTTAAATTTTAAACATTTTTTTTACTTTTTAGATGCACCTTACTTAGATATATCTAAAAAGTAAAAAAATTGCGAAAAAATATTTTAAAAAATTAATAAATACATAAAAATATAAAAAAAATGTACTGAATTCTCGTGTTTTTTTTTGTATTTTGGGTATTTAGTGAATTTTTAAAAGATTTTCTTCATAAATTTTTTACTTTTTAGATACATCTAAGTTAGGTATGTCTAAAAATTTTAAAAATTGTTTAAAATATTTTAAAAAATTAGTAAAAACAAAAAAATACGAAAAATAAAAAAATAGAATTTTCTGAAAAAGTGAAACCAAGCATATAAAAGCATTTACGAGGATTATTATCAAATTAAAAGAAATAAAATTGTCATAAACTATCTAATAAATAAAAAAACTATTTTAGAAAATAAAAATGAAATTTGTAGAACTTATTCTAAATTGGTAATTTATTTATTTTTCAAAATGGGTTTTCTTACTATAACAAACTTGATAGTTTATAAAATACATGGAGCTCTTTTCTAATGTAAACCTTCTAAAATAGAATAAAATAATGAGTTGTTTGAGGTTATCTAAATAAGTGTATTTTTAATTTTATAAAAAAATATACAAAAAAGTAGAGAGGTAATGTGACTCAAATAAATGCATTTATTTAGGAGATGCCAAATTTCATCTAAGTCATTTTGACTAAGTATAAAACACATTCGTGGAAGTCTTTTTCAAATCTATAAAACTTCTATATTTTTGTTTTCCCCTTAGTTGTGTGTAGGGATATAATCGGTTCGGTATGGTCAATATTTAGGTAAAAAATTATACCGAACTAATAATGTCGGTTTTATTATTTTGAACACCGATACAGGCCGCTTCTCACATCAAACCGCACTGAACCGAACCAATTGAAACGGTTCGGTTTGGTATTGTTTAATCAGTTTAAAATTTTTCAAAACTTGAGCCACTTTTAAATATAATTATTAATCTATATAAAAATATTAAATTAGTTATTTGTCTACCATTTCAAACATATCCAATCCATCCATTTAATACATACTTTTTAATTCTAAATTAACAAAAATAAAAACAAAAAAAAAGTTTAAAAATATTAAGGTTTCAAGAATAATGAGTTAAGAGTTAAAAGTTAAGATTATATATAATAAAAGTTTACAAACTTAGGTTATAATGGTGATAAGGTTAATAATTTATTATACCTATTAATATCATTAGATTATTGATTATATATATTATAAATACAATATATGTTGAAGCGGTTGGTTTCGGTTTAGATCAGTGCACAAAATGCTTAAACCGATACCGAACCGAAAATCGAAAAAATTCAAATTTAAAAATCACACAGATCGATTCTTGTAAAAAAACAAACCAAATATAACCGGTTTAATCCGATTCAATTGATTTGGTCAATTTTTTTGATTTTTCTTACCTCTCTAGTTGTGTGAAGGCCTTTTTCAAAGGGGGCGTTTAAAAAAATATATAGAATTATTTAACAACTATGTTTCATGAGTTTAGAAAATGGGACTTTTTGCAAAATGATTCTAAAGTGAGGCCCAAAACTTATGCTTTGTGCCTTTTTGTTACAATTTACATCTAAGCCTCTATGAGGTGTGAAAATCGAATTGATCCTCTCTCCAATCCTTATAGATAAACCTTGACAATTGGACTCGGGAATGAAGTTTCGTAGACAAATTAATTAAATATTAGCACTTGAAATAATAACTACATTTGTTGAAAATTCGTTCAGTAATTCTAAAATAACACCACAATATTTATGCATATGATGCTCTCGAGTGCCGACCAATAAGGTTGCACAAAATTATTTTCCACTGAAGCTGATGTTGTCTCTACTTACTTAATTAAAGTGAATCAAATGAGTTTCAATCACTTAATGTTTTTATTTGTTCAAAAACAACATGTCAACATATTGATTTGGTGGTTAAGTCATCCTATCCAAAACATATTTTAATTGGAGGAAGGATTGAGACCTTCACCCCTATAAGAGTCTTACAAGACTCTCACAAATCTGAACAACTCATAATGTGGGTCTCACACATACATAGAGAGTCAAGATCACTTTAGAGGTGTGAAAATCATCCCCAAAGGGGATCCCGAACATTTTCCTTTAATTAAGCAAGTTATAATTAGCATCTCTAATGTTTGGATAGGTAAAGTGCTAGTTATTGTTATAATTTAATAATGAATAGTGTTAAAATATTTATTTTAGCAATTTGGCTGCAATGATACAATGTAAAAAAATTTAACTTTTCACATAAAATGTCAAATCAAAATTTTATATGTGGATCCCTGGAAGAAAGAGAGAGACACAAAGATTTTAGCTATAGGTAAAATTTATGCTATATTTGACACAATATTTACATATAAGTAATATATATGGTAAGTCATATGCCTTATTATTAGAGTGAAAATTTAAAAATTTCATGATAAAATATAGCAATAATAAGCCATAAAACACACTATTGGAGATGCTCAGTGTGAGAAGCATTTTGATTGAGCCCATTGGCATTGCCTTTGTGAATGATGCACTTGAGGAGTAATTAGGGATGGCTGAGTTCAAAGTTTGCCCCTTTTCTTAATGAATAATACTAGTAGGATTGAAAAATAGAAGAAAAAAATTACGACACGCAACCATAAAGTGTTTTAACCCTTTTTAGTAATACTCATTATTTCACCAATTAACAATGTATTATTATTTTTTTATATATGCTTTCTTTTTTCTCATTAACAATTTTTAGCAAAAGTAAAGTAACTTAGTCACTGCAGAAAAGTAAAAAAAAAAAGAGTTAATTCTTTCCTACATTAATGCTAAACGTATCGTTTTCGATGGTATGAATTCAAAGGATTGAGTTTCTCTATTGGGTTATTATATAATACATAGCCTCAAATAAATGTATACTATATATATAAGGCATGACATTTATATATATATATATGTTAAGAATAAATCATAAACACATTTTTTGAGATTTATTTAAAATATTAGTTGTTCCCTATAATTTTTTAGTTTTATCCCGCTCCTTACAATTTCTAATCTTATAAGTTATAACAAATAGCCTCTTTTATTAATCAACAATTAAGTTAATTAATAATTTTTAATTAAGTAATTAGCAATATATTTCAATTAATAGTTCTAGTAATTTCATTATTGTATAGAAAGATAGTTATTTTTTTTTTTTTTTGTGAACTCTGTTGAATGACAAATTTTGACAATAATTTTCAATACTTTAGAGAGTAATTTGTATTTTAGATAAATCTCCAAAAAAATATTTATAATTTACCTATACCTTAATAAAGGATTGGGACCACAAATTTTTCCCTTTTTGTATTGTTGTTGAAGTCATCGTGGCTCTATAGCCTGGATTTTCTCCACATGTCAGCCCTCTTCTTGCTAGAAGTTGACAAGGGTGTGTCCTACAAAAATATGTTACAAAATAGTACTACTGTCTATGCTAATTTGGAAACAATTATTACCACCCCAAACAAATTACATTGAATTAGGATTGGTTTGAGATGTTCTAAAAAAGTATATTTTTTTATTTATTGACTTATATAGATTGGATTTGGATTGAGTTTGATGTAATGTGTTAGAGAATTGATGTAATTTAAATAAGATAATGTGACTTAAATAAGATAGTGATTTTTTGACTTTTTATATTATTTAATTTATGTCAAACCAACCCTTAGTCAGAGTTAAGATCCAAATGACTCGCAATATTATCATGCAAGTGAAATTTTAGTTGTTTTGTTGGGAGTGAGTGGCCAATTACTAGATAGAAGGCCACGTAATGGACAAGTTTTTGGAAGTAATGAATAGAAGAATAGGCATAGAGAGGAGACTCTTTCAAAGGCTCACAATAATGACTAAACAAGATTCAAAATAAAGCTATTAAGATTATGTTTGGCATCCTTATTTGGATTAAAATAGCAATATAAAATAAAATTGGCTATTTTAATTAAATAGGATAAAATGTTACATCTAAACTATAATCATTTCATTTTTTTTTCTCATAAAAGTCAAAAAAATTAAAAAATCTATTCCAAACAACACTTTTTAGCTCTAGGCTAAAATAGTCAAAAAGTCAACCCACATCCCAAACAAAGGCTAAGAATTCATTTTTGTCTACTTATTATTACAAACTCTTTTTTTGACATAAATTTGTAAGTATAGTCATTTTTAGAGTTATAAAATTAATCATTCCCAACCTTATTCCGCTCCCCATGATTTGGATTTAAAAAAGAAAAAAGTAAAAAGAAAATTGTTGATTAGCTAAAGGTTCAATTGATTATTGCGTTTATATTGTAAATATGCAAAAATAATAGAAATTAGACTTGACATAATTCCAAACATAAAAAGCTCAATCATTTTGATTTGTTTCATAGGAGAAAAAGATAGGGGACCCTAAAAATCCAAATTGTTCATGAATCTCAATGATTAGGAATTAACAATAGACAAAGGAAGGATGTTCCTGCTTTGATATGGTAAGAGTTGAGAATGGAATATTACAAGCCCAACTCAACCCACCATGTCTTGTTGCCTTTCTTAATCGTGATAATTAATGAGTAGTCCTAAAATATCTTGTAGCATACATTGTTAAAATAGTACTTTTAAATAATGATGTATCAAAAATCTTTATAGGTAGTACCACGTCAGTATAGTTTATTAGCTAGTTAGAATATAAACTGACTTGCTTAACATATATTATAATTTTTCATTAATAAAAAACACAACATAAATGATGTCATATAAAAAACACAACATACAAGAGACTAGAGTGACTCACCCTTTACACCCGAAAGTCTCTCCTAAGACCAAGACTTTCAGAGCAAGAAGCACTAATGTGTCTCTTATTTTTCTCATGCTTTACCTTGTTTGAATTGTCAGAACAAAAATTTTAAGACAATTTCAATTTCAACTCGCTTCTTTTTCCTCTTGAACTTTCACTATGGTTTCATTTGGCCTCCAATTAAAATAGTCAATTTTTTTTTTTATAATTTTGTTGTTTTAATAATCTTTTTTTAATTTATGTCAATTTTTGTAGTATAAAGGAATTAAAAAAAATTCATTAAAAATAAGAAAAGTAAAAAAATAAAAAATAAAAAAAATCAACTGTTTCTTCCTTCCTTTGTTAATAGTGAAAGTTTTTTAAATTTTTTTAAAACAAATTGGTTCAGCTAGTGGAGTAAATTTTAAAAAACTAAATTAATTTTATTGAAAACAAGTAAATAAAATACTTAAAGAAAAATCCCAAATGACCTCTAAAATTTGCAAATGAAACGGACCGCTACTACGCCCCTGTAGATTAAATTTGGGGACTCCCACAATAGGCCCCTCTCCGAAATCATTTCACATCATTTTTTTAGACATAACCCACACGAATTAAACTTGCTCTTAAAGTCTCTCCTTAAAAAACATTGTAATCATATATGTCCCTCATTTTGAAATAACATGTTCGCATTTTTTTTTTATAAAATTAAATTTATAATGATAATATTTAAAAATTTAACTGATAGATCAGACTTACCACGTGGTGGTTTGTACATTTTTTAGTTATGGAAATACATAATTATTATATTTAAAACATAAAAAATAAAAAATAATTTTTAGATGATCCTATACAATTAAAAACAGATCTCACTCAATTTTTCCATAAACATACTATTGTAAAAACAAAATATCCCGAACTTACCAAACATGCCCTTCTTTCCAAACAAATTTTTTTTTTTTCCATGCAAAATAGTTCAATTAGAGAAAGCTGTAATGTCATATTTATGAGCACAATATTGATATAATAAATTTCACCATAATTAGATTGATACATTAAGTGGTATTTTGAGAAATTGGCAAAAAATAATTTTTTTGATTTTTTTGGTTTTTTGGTAACTTTTTCGTGTTAAAAAACTAGAAAGTCAAAAAACTACTTTTTTAACAAGCTCGCAAATTGCCTCTAAATACTAAGATAAACAATGAAACATTATGCTATATTGAGAAGGAGTGATTTAAGCTTGAAAGCTCACACATGCACTTTTTTGATATTTTCAATCCCACTTTTTACAGGTTTTGCAAAAGCTACCAGTTAGATTTTCCTGGTTTCCAGGGTAAAAAACCCCAACGAAATACGAGATTTCAAAATTTAAAAAAATAAACATAAAGAAAATGGCAAAAACAAAAATAAAACTTAAAACACAAGTGCAACTGAGACACACAGAAAACATTAAAAACAAAAACTAAAACGGCTTCCTTATGCCCTTCGCATCATAAAACCAATTTCCTACAACGCGTCGAGGATTTTCTATTCCGGCAGATGCCACCAGATCTCCAATTGTTTCGCTGACCAGATCTTTGAATATCGCTCGTTCAATGTCCAACGTCACCTTTGACATTTCCACCGGACAATCTCGCCACCCGCTGACTGCATCTCCTACCTCCTTTCGTACAATATCAAACAAGTTCTCTGCAGTGTCACGGTCTCTAATTCTCTGAAATTCTGACCAAATTTGATGCAATGAAGGCTTTTCGATACTGGAATTTGACAATGATAAGACCTTCCACGAAGGCATTTCTCTGTCCCTGTTGAGAATTTCAGAGACAGTGTCGTAGATGTGCTTTCTTCGGAGGCTGGAGACTCCAGACGTATCATTCCCTTTGAGATACTGTTGCTTCTCTAACCATTGGAATATATCATAGCCTTCAGGGAGGTAATTGGAAGCTCGAAGGATCTTTGAAATGTAGACGAAATCACAGTCGTCTGATTTGTCTTTGCATTTTGATTGATTGGGCGAGATCGCAGGACTCCAGATATCTTCATCAAATTCTCCTAGTTCATCTGATTACATAGGAACATATATCACTATTTGTACTCGATCAAATTTCATTCTCCTAGTAATTAAGGCTAAAATTGACAAATTCTTAGCAAGTCCATAATTTTGCCTTCATAAATAAATTCTTATGCATAGACTTTACAAGATTTTTATTTTATTATTATTTTTATTTAATGAACTAGCTGGTAAATAATATATATATATATATATATTACCTTAATTGTAATAATCCCATTAAAAAACCATGCTATAGTTTATATTGTGACCCTTTATTTTAGTTAGTAGCAATTTACAACATTCACAACAAGAGAACATATAGCCAATCCATTGGCTATAAAATTTTTCTTTTCAAGACAAACTATTTTTTTTTTTTTTTTTAAGACAAAAAAATGAAGCAGTAGTATTCACCGTTCAAAAAAAACAAAAAAAAAATAGTAGAATTCAACTCAAGGCTGGCCAGTGGTCACTATTAGATAGAAAAAAAAACAACATTTATAATTTACATTTAGTAGTAATATTTCAGAATAAATTTATTTCATTTAAGTGAACATATAGCCAATCCATTAACAGAGTCTAAATTAATATAATAAACTATATATTTGATAATCTTTTGTAGTTATATTTTGAGTTTCTTTCTTTTTTTCTTTTTCTTTTTTCAAAGTACATTTGTTAACAAAAAAAAATGCATTACGTTTGCATAGAAGGCGTCATCTGACATAGCAGTGAAGACGTCATCTGACTACAGTATTAAACAAAATCGTTGGATAATTAATTACTAGCAAATTTGCGAGAGACTTACGCACCTTTGAAATCGATGCTGCGTTTCATGACATGCGATGGAGAGGACGACTCGTCGTTGTAGAACGACGAGTCGAGTACCGACACTGTACTCGGTTGCAACTCAGTCCCACTCGTCATCTCCGCTAGCAGCTTATCGCACCTCTCCAACAGACTCCTCCCTCCTTCCATCTTCGATCTCTTCAACCCCCACAAAATTATTAATCAAACTAATTAGAAACAATTAATCAAAATTAAGTGATAATTGAAGTTAATTAATTAAAATTAAACCCAGTTTAATGCATGTACCTCTGCCGGAAATGACGGTAGTGGCTTCTTCATTATCTTCTTGCGATTTAGTGAAAGTGTCACCATCTCTTCTTCTTCTTCATCGTCACTCTCGTAACCACACAAACCACTGTCGGCCAAGGAAGTGATGATAGAGTGTCGTATCGGCGTCGGAGGAGGAGGAGGAGGAGTGAGAGTGAAGAACTCGTCGTCGGAATCGCTGCAGATGGAGGAGTTGTAGTCGCGACGTGGTGTCTCGTCCCACTTGCATGGCGGTGATTCGGGGAGGTCGTCTTCGTGTGTGTGGAACCCACAGCCTAAGAAGGAGGATATTTGGTTCTTGAAGGAGCGGCGGGGTTTTTTGAAAGGGAGGGGGGTGGCCGGCTCAATGAAGAGAGGCTGTGGGGAGGGTTGGATAGGAATGTTAGATGGATTTTTGGAACGGCGGATTTTGACGAATGATGTGATACGGGATATTAAAGTTTTGAATGCCATTGATATCTCTCTTTCTATTACTCTTTCTTGTTGTTTGTTGTGTATGATTTCAGTGTAATTAGCTATGAAAAAGAATATGTATATATAGATACAGCAATGCTAGGTGAATGAAGAAGATGATGGAAATTTTATTATTAAGGCAATAGTAGTACTGTCTATGCTAATTTGGAAACAATTATTACCACCCAAAAAAATTACATTGAATTAGGATTGGTTTGGGATGTTTTAAAAAAATATACTTTTTGATTTATTTACTTATATAAGTTGAGTTTTGATTGGGTTTAATGTGATGTATTAGAGAGGTGATGTGATTTAAATAAGATGATATGACTTAAATAAAATAGTAATTTTTTAATTTTTTATATTATTTAATTTATGCCAAACCAACTCTTAGTCAGAGTTAAGATCCAAATGACTCACAATATTATCATGCAAGTGAAATTTTAGTTGTTTTGTTGGGAGTGAGTGGCCAAATACTAGATAGAAGGCCACGTAATGGACAAGTTTTTGGAAGTAATGAATAGAAGAATATAGGCATAGAGAGGAGACTCTTTCAAAGGCTCACAATAAGGGAAATGATTTGGAGCTCTAAAACTCACCTCCTTAATTTCTCTAATTTCTTTTTTGGACAATTTTTTTCTTTTTATTTTTTGTTTTTTACTTGATATAGAAATTAGGGGGATTAGGGGGGTTTTTTTAGGGGATGTAGCAATGCCCCTCACAATAATGACTAAACAAGATTCAAAATAAAGCAATTAAGATTATGTTTGGCATTCTTATTTGGACTAAAATAGCTATATAAAATAAAATTGGCTATTGTAATTAAATAAGATAAAATGTTACATCTAAACTATAATCATTTCATTTTTTCTCTCATAAAAGTCAAGAAAACTAAAAAATCTATTCCAAACAACACTTTTTAGCTCTAGGCTAAAATAGTCAAAAAGTCAACCCACATCCCAAATAAAGGCTAAGAATTCATTTTTGTCTACTTATTACAAACTCTTTTTTTGACATAAATTTGTAAGTATAGTCATTTTTAGAGTTATAAAATTAATCATTCCCAACCTTATTCCGCTCTCCATGATTTGGATTTAAAAAAGAAAAAAGTAAAAAGAAAATTGTTGATTAGCTAAAGGTTTAATTGATTATTGCGTTTATATTGTAAATATGCAAAAATAATAGAAATTAGACTTAACATAATTCCAAATAGGAAAAAGCTCAATCATTTTGATTTGTTTAAGAGGAGAAAAAGATAGGGTCCCCTAAAAATCCAAATTGTTCATGAATCTCAATGATTAGGAATTAACAATAGATAAAGGAAGGATGTTCCTGCTTTAATATGGTAAGGGTTGAGAATGGAATATTACAAACCCTACTCAACCCACCATGTCTTGTTGCCTTTCTTAATCGTGATAATTAATGAGTAGTCCTAAAATTTTTTGTAGCATACATTGTTAAAATAGTACTTTTAAATAATGATGTATCAAAAATCTTTATAGGTTGTACCACGTCATTATACTTTATTAGCTAGTTAGAATATAAACTGACTTGCTTAACATATATTATAATTTTTCATTCATAAAAAACACAACATAAATGATGTCATATATTTTATGTAACTGGCATACAAGAGACTAGAGTGACTCACCCTTTACACCCGAAAGTCTCTCCTAAGACCAAGACTTTCAGAGCAAGAAGTACTAATGTGTCTCTTATTTTTCTCATGCTTTACCTTGTTTGAATTGTCACAATAAAAATTTTAAGACATATCAATTTCAACTGGCTTCTTTTTCCTCTTGAACTTTCACTATGGTTTCATTTGGCCTCCAATTAAAATAGTCAATTTTTTTTTTTTTATAATTTTTTTGTTTTAATAATGTTTTTTTAATTTATGTCAATTTTTTCCCAGTTAGTGTAGTATAAAGGAATTAAAGAAAAATCATTAAAAATAAGAAAAGTAAAAAAATAAAAAATAAAAAATATCAACTGTTTCTTCCTTCCTTTGTTAATAGTGAAAGTTTTTTAATTTTTTTTAAAACAAATTGGTTCATCTAGTGGAGTAAATTTTAAAAAACTAAATTAATTTTATTGAAAACAAGTAAATACAATACTAAAAGAAAAATCCCAAATGACCTCTAAATTTGCAAATCAAACGGACCGCTACTACGCCCCTGTAGATTAAATTTGGGGACTCCCACAATAGGCCCCTCTCCGAAATCATTTCACATCATTTTTTTAGACATAACCCACACGAATTAAACTTGCTCTTAAAGTCTCTCCTTAAAAAACATTGTAATCATATATGTCCCTCATTTTGAAATAACACGTTCGCATTTTTTTTTTATAAAATTAAATTTGTAATGATAATATTGAAAAATTTAACTGATAGATCAGACTTACCACGTGGTGGTTTGTACATTTTTTAGTTATGGAAATACATAATTATTATATTTAAAACATAAAAAATAATTTTTAGATGATCCTATACAATTAAAAACAGATCTCACTCAATTTTTCCATAAACATACTACTGTAAAAACAAAATATCCCCAACTTACCAAACATGCCCTTCTTTCCAAACAAAATTTTTTTTTCCATGCAAAATAGTTCAATTAGAGAAAGCTGTAATGTCATATTTATGAGCACAATATTGATATAATAAATTTCACCATAATTAGATTGATACATTAGTGGTGTTTTGAGAAATTGGTAAAAAACTATTTTTTTGATTTTTTTGGTTTTTTGATAACTTTTTTGTGTTAAAAAACTAGAAAGTCAAAAAACTACTTTTTTAACAAGCTCGCAAATTGCCTCTAAATACTAAGATAAACAATGAAACATTACGCTATATTGAGAAGGAGTGATTTAAGCTTGAAAGCTCACACATGCACTTTTCTGATATTTTCAATCCCACTTTTCACAGGTTTTGCAAAAGCTACCAGTTAGATTTTCCTGGTTTCCAGGGTAAAAACCCCAACGAAATACCAGATTTCAAAATTTTAAAAAAATAAACATAAAGAAAATGGCAAAAACAAAAATAAAACTTAAAACACAAGTGCAACTGAGACACACAGAAAACATTAAAAACAAAAACTAAAAAGGCTTCCCTATGCCCTTCGCATCATAAAACCAATTTCCTACAACGCGTCGAGGATTTTCTATTCCCGGCAGATGCCACCAGATCTCCAATTGTTTCGCTGATCAGATCTTTGAATATCATTCGTTCAATGTCCAACGTCACCTTTGACATTTCCCCCGGACAATCTCGCCACCTGCTGACTGCATCTACTACCTCCTTTCGTACAATATCAAACAAGTTCTCTGTAGTGTCACGGTCTCTAATTCTCTGAAATTCTGACCAAATTTGATGCAATGAAGGCTTTTCGATACTGGAATTTGACAATGATAAGACCTTCCACGAAGGCATTTCTCTGTCCCTGTTGAGAATTTCAGAGACAGTGCCGTAGATGAGCTTTCTTCGGAGGCTGGAGACTCCAGAGGTATCGTTCCCTTTGAGATACTGTTGCTTCTCTAACCATTGGAATATATCATAGTCTTCAGGGAGGTAATTGGAAGCTCGAAGGATCTCTGAAATGTAGACGAAATCACAATCGTCTGATTTGTCTTCGCATTTTGATTGAATGGGCGAGATCGCAGGACCCCAGATATCTTCGTCAAATTCTCCTAGTTCATCTGATTACATAGGAACAGATATCACTATTTGTACTCGATCAAAACATTTCATTCTCCTAGTAATTAAGGCTAAAATTGACAAATTCTTAGCAAGTCCATAATTTTGCCTTCATAAATAAATTCTTATGCATAGACTTTACAAGATTTTTATTTTATTATTATTTTTATTTAATGAACTAGCTGGTAAATAATATACATATATATATATATATTACCTTAATTGTAATAATCCCATTAAAAAACCATGCGATAGTTCATATTGTGACCCTTTATTTTAGTTAGTAGCAATTTACAACATTCACAACAAGAGAACATATAGCAAATCCATTGGCTATATAATTTTTCTTTTCAAGACAAACTATTTTTTTATTTTTTTTATTTTAAGAAATTGGTTGATAAGTTCTAAGCAAATATACATACTAGTTGATGATGGGATGGGAACATGGCTTGCATGTGCCCTGATAATAATTGTTGTTATTAAGCAGTAGTATTCACTGTTCAAAAAAAAAAAAAAAAAAGTAGTAGTATTCAACTCGAGGCTGGCCAGTGGTCACTATTAGATAGAGAAAAAAACAACATTTATAATTTACATATAGAAGTAATATTTCAGAATAAATTTATTTCATTTAAGTGAACATATAGCCAATCCATTAACAGAGTCTGAATTAATATAATAAACTATATATTTGATAATCTTTTGTAGTTATATTTTGAGTCTCTTTCTTTTTTCTTTTTCTTTTTTCAAAGTACATTTGTTAACACCATTTTAAAGGGGTTGAGGAAGTGGAGTATGTGGAGAGGGTGGAGGGTAGGCCAGACAATTGGCTCAGTTTTATCCTCTCGTTTACGCAAAAAATATATATATATATATATAAATAACACCATTTCTAATGATTTACTAAATAATTATTAAATTTAAGTTTGATAAAACACAAAATTTACTTTTTACTGCTTTAACATAGCATTTTTCATCAAATTTAGAAAATTTCAAATTTTTCATCAAATTAAGGATAAATGTGTCTTTATTAAATTATTATTCATAACCGTTAGATTTTCACTACTAGATATCCTCCAAATGATCATCTCAAACAAAAATTAGTTAAAAAATGACATTAGAATGTCGATCGGTCGAACATCTATCCGGTCGACCGGTGTTCTTATCAAGTTTTAAAAACACTTAATATCAAATGAAGTTTTTACTCAATTTCTCACTCAAATTCGGTTGAAAAAAGAAAAAAGAAAAAGAAGAAGAAGATGAACAGTTGGATATTATACACCTTCCATATCATATGTACTTTTAGCTATGTTATTTTTTTCCTTTAATTATGATATTATTTTGAGATATTTGGTTATGATTTTTTTATTTTTTGTGTTTGGTGGCTTTATTTTATTTTATTTTATATTTTAGTTATAACTTGTAAAGTATGAAATTATATCATTTTTTTCTGTAGTAAAGTGCATAAACATGAGATATAATTAAAGAACTCATAAATCATATAAAAAAAATCCTAATTAAAGAAAAAATAACATAACTAAGATTGCATATAGTACATTCTTTTGAAAGAGGTATATATTAGAATTTCTCATTTTTATATTATTGGATTATTATTTATTTTTAATTTAACATTTTTCGGGTAGTTATAAAAAAATAGAAAAGGGTTCTCTCCAATCTAGTGGATCATTCTGTTAGGCCGATGAGGCTTATTTCAAGTCTCATTTTGATAATTTGAATTGTTGAATGTGTAGAATTCGTCGAGCATTTCATTATTACAAAAAAATCACGTTGTTCGAATATCAATATCTCTTTGATCAGAATACATTTTTATTTTCAAATTATATTTACCATTGACAAAAATATAAGATCAAAGTAGGGGGTGTCAGCGGTTCGGTTTGGGACAGTTTGCGGTTCGGTTTGGACCCGCCCACATCTATGTGGTTTAGGAAAAAGTCAACTCGCAACCGCCCACAATGCCGTTTGTGGTTTGAGAGGATAGGGTTCACGGATATGCGGGCGGTTGCGGGCGGTTTGCGGATTGAACTTTTTTTCCAAAAATTTATTTTTAAACCTTTTTTTCCCCCATTTTGTCAATCATTATTTTGGACATTTTTCTTCATATTTTCTAAAATGCTCCAATGTTAATATGGCACCGTTTGGGAAGAAAAAGCCCAGGCTTTTTTGGCTATTTTAGTCACAAAAGACAAAATAACCTATTTTAGTCACAAAAAACAAAACATCACATCCAACCCATAATCATTACACTCCTCTCTCACAAAAAAGTCAAAAAGCCCTTCCCAAACCAAGCTTTTTAGCCCAGGCTAAAATAGCCAAAAAAATCAAAAAGCCAACCCACTTCCCAAACGGAGGCTACTTAATGAATTAAAACTTATAAAATAAAAAACACAACAAATTCAATTCCTAACCTAAACAAATCATTCAAAATCTAAATTCATCATTAACTTGCATTCATCATACATTCATCATTCATAACCCAAATAAAAAAATCCTACATTCAAAATTCAACATTCATCATTCCTAACCCAAAAAAAAAAAAAAAAAAAGTAATTCTTCATTAACTTACATTCATCCAAAATGCAAAAAAATAAAATAAAAATTCATTAACTTACATTCATCCAAAATCAAAACGCAAATAAAAAAAAAAATTTGTTGTCAAACTTCATTTAATACAAACCCATAAAATAAAATTAAAACATTTCTAAGATATCAAACTTCATCTTCATAAATCGCATCCAATTTAACTTTCACATAATCAATTAAAATTAAAATTAAAATTAAATTAAATTTTACAGACATTTCAAATCGAACAAAATAAAATTAATTTTAATTGACAGACACAGAATACAATTTTACATCTTCATCTTCAATCTGTTTCATCTTCATTTTCATCTTCATGTTTCAAATAAAATTAAAACATTTCTAAAATACAGTCACAGAGTCAATTTTACAAACACAGATTTAATTTTAATAACAGATTTAATTCCAAAAATTAAATAACAGATTTAAATAAAACATTGTAAGAAAGATCAAACAGATTCAGATCAAACAAAACTAAACAGATTCAGATTTACAGATTCAGATCAAACAAAACAAACACAGAGGCCAAAACAAATTCAACATAAACAGATCTAATCAGACTATACAAATCCAACAACTAAAACATTCAGAGTCAAACAAGAGGATGCCTCAAACAACTCATATATGCCTTACCAGATTCCTCAGAATATCAAATAAAAAACAGATCTAATTAGGGCAACCCGAATATCAAATAAAAAACAGATCTAATTAGATCATCAGGGCAAGCTACAAAGTCCAATATAAACAGATCTAATTACATATGGCTCCGACTAAAACATTCAGAGAATAAACAGATCTAATTCAACATAAACAGATCTAATTACAAATTCAACATAAACAGATTTAATTACAAATAGAGTCTTACCTGTGGGGCTGTGAGCAGATTCAAAAAACAACAAATTCAAAAAAACAGATTCGAAGTGAAGTAGAGTCCAAGTAAAGCTTACCTATGAATCAAAAAAAACAGATTCAACATCAATGAATTCAAAAAAGAAAAAAAAAATAGATTCGAAGTGAAGCAGAGTCGAAGTAAAGCAAAAAAACAGATTCAACATTAAGAAATTCAAAAAAAAAAAAAAAAAAGACTGAGTCTTACCTAAGCAGAGTCGATCTTGCGAAGCACGAGAGAGTGAGATTCGAAGTGAAGCTGCGCACAGAGTTGCGATGAGAAAGCAGAGATCAATTGGCGATGAGAAAGCAAAGTTAAGGATGAGTAGACAAACATCAACAAATTAAAAAAAAAAAAAAAAAAAACAGAAACCGAGTCTTACCTGAGCAGAGTCGATCTTACGAAGCACGAGAGAGTGAGATTCGAAGTGAAGCTGCACACAGAGTTGCGATGAGAAACAGAAATCGATCGTCGATGAAAAATGAGAGAGAGAGAAAGAGACTGATATGAAATGAGAGAAGGGGCTTAACTCTCTCTTCCAAGCTCCAGCTGCGCAAATGTGTGAGATGAGATGAGATGAGAATGAATTGTTAGGGTTTTGTTTTTTACTTTTGTTTGTAGAATAAATATAAAGATCAACGGTTCAGATTTTACATATAAAAAAAAAAAAAATCTGTTCAAGCAGGCGGGTTAGGCGAATGCGGTTCAAACTCGCAATCCACCCGCAACCCAAAATTCAGCCATAATCCAAACTGCACCTGACCCTAACGTGTTTGCGAAACCGCCCAAAGGTTTGCGGGTAGGGTAGGGTAGGGTAGGGTAGGGTGGGTTGGGCGGGTCGGATAACCCTATGCCCACCCCTAGATCAAAGGGCTATCGATATCTGATTAATGTGATTTTTTACAGGGATAAAGTATTCAACGAGCTCTACATATTGAATGGTAAGGATTATTGAAATGGAACTTGTGGTAGGTTCCATAGGCGCAACAGTACAGTACAGTCTATTGAGATAAGCTCTTTCCTAAGAAAAAAATCGTTAAGATTTGACTCTTATAATAAAATAAAATTTATATTTTTTATTTTATCAATTTAAATTTGGGTAAATTATGAAAACATCCTTGAGATTTGCTTAAAGTACAGATTGGAAAATTACAAACACCTCCTTATTAGTATTTTTTATTTAACAGAATTAACTAGAAAAATGAAATTCATAATTGCTCTCATATACAATAATAAAATTACCTAAATTATTAATTGAAACATATTTCTAACATCATTAAAAACTGTTAATTGACTTGATGATTTATTAATAAAATGAGCGATTTGTTATGAAATTAGAAAACTCGTGGGATGGAATGTAATTTCCAAAATCACAGGGGTGATTCGTATTTTAATCAAATTTCAGGGAGTGTATTTGTAATTTACCCTTTAAATTTTAATCTTTTAACTTGTTTTTAATCTAAACTATCTATCTATTTTCTCTAAGGAAAATCGACTAAAACGATAATATTTTTGTCATTAAATTTAATAAAAAAATAGTATTTTAAATATTTTATGTACACCTAAATTCGATAAATAATTTATATTAAAAACAAATCAAAAAATTTAAATTTAAATTGATAAAACTAAAATCTCAATATTTATTTTGTTATACACGTCAAATTTTGAAGTTTTTTTTTTTTTTTTTTTTAAATTACCCCAACGTTTTTTTATTAATTAATACATTTTATCTTATTTTATAAAGAGTCATGATTATTAATTAATACATGTTCTCAACTGTCTTAGAACATCTCTAACAGTGCATCAAAATTTTTATCAAATTGGAGTAAAAGTTTTGATATCAAGTACTTTAATGGAGATTTTTAAAACTTCATCAGAATACCGGTCAACTAGGCGGATGATCGGGTGGATGTCCAACAGGTCGATTGGCCAGTATAAATTTTTCACAAATTTTTGCCTTGAGGTAGTCATCCGGGAGGTCAACCGGACGAACGACCGGGGGATCGATTGGTCAGTGTAATTTTTTCACAAATTTTTACCTTGGGTTGGTCATCTAGGGGGACATCCGGTGGTGAAAATCAAACGATTATAAAGTGATTTGATGAAAAATACATTGGTCCTCAGTTTGATGAAAGAAAAATGAAATCCTGAATTTAATACCTATTTGATGAAACTATTGGAGCAGGAAAATGAGTGATTTTTCACCAAATTCAAATTTAATAATAGATTTAAGTAACTATTGAAGACGATCTTATATAATAAAATTTATCTTTTTGTAGAAATCAATGTAGGAGGTGATTTTATAAGAGTAAATTTGTTTAGAATATTCTATATATACTAACAATCTTACTAAAGTTTATTTTGAGAAGTAAATTAAAAGTTATTTATTTTTTATTAAAAACGTACAAAAAATAGAATAGTAATGTGATCCAAAAAAATCAAAAAAATTGACTTTTAGTTGATTTCCTAAAATAGACCTAAAAATCCTATTAAAAATATAGGAGGCTCAATGTGATTGTTGGTTAAAAAAATTAATAATACTAGTATTTAAATATTTAATAATATTGGAATCTGTATGTCTCAATAAGATTGTTAATAAGGACTCGTTTGGGAACAGATTTTTTTAGTAATTTTTTGACTTTTTAGTTAAAATGTAATATAAAAAAAAGTAATATATTTAGAATGATTTTTTAACTTTTTATAAAAAGATATATAAAAAATAAAGAGAAAAATAAATCTTTAACTTTTTAATATGAATTATTGACTTTTTAATTTTTTTAATAATTTTTTTAATAATTTTTTTGACTTTTTAACTAAAAAAATCACTTAAACGAGGCCTAAGATGTCATATTGCTCATTTGTTCAATACAAACTTTTTTATTAGTTGCTCAATGAAGTGGCATCATAACACCAAAATTGGTTTGGGAACAGGCTATTTTAGTAATTTTTTGGCTTTTTACGAAAAGCTGTGCCAAAAAATAGAGAGGTGATGTGATGTGTTTTAGTTGGCTTTTTGACTATTTTAGCCACTTCCCAAACAAGGCTTGAGCATCAAGTGAATAAGCGTCCAATTTCACTCGTTTTCTTGCAATCTCACTTGAGTGAGGATTCGTTTGAGAACAGGTTAATTTAGTAATTTTTTAATTATTTGATTAAAATATGAATTAAAAAAATTAATATGTTTGGGATAGTTTTTTGACTTTTTATGAAAAGATGTATAAAAAGTAGAGAGAAAAGAGAATCTTTGACTTTTTGATATGGATTGTTAACTTTTTGACTTTTTAGTAACTTTTTAACTTTTTGACTAAATAGACTGGTTCCCAAACGAGGCCTGAGTTTTGTTTGGCTAGAGTTTTTTTAGATTGATTTTTGTTTGTTTTTATAACTTTTATAAAAGAAAAATTAAAATAATTATAATTTAAATATAATATTTTATTTTATTAATTTATTTAACTTATTTTATCTTTTATACTTTTTCAGTCGTGCTACGTCCCCCGAATCCTCTCCCCCCGAATCCCCCTAAATCGTGCTATGACGCCGTTTTTGTTCTTGTTTTTTTTTTTTTTTTTTTTTTTTTTTTTTTTTTGCTGAAGAAGGAAGATCAGAGAAGGAAGAGAAGAAGAAGGGAGGAAGAAGGAGGGACTGGAGGGGGCTAATAAATCGGGCTAGAGGGCGAAGTCGGAGGCGACGGCGGTCGGAGGGGCTCTGCGACGATCGAAGCTGCTCTGCATATTGCGACGAGCGGAGCTGCTCTGCGACGATCGGAGCTGCTCCACGATCAGCCGGTCGGCGGCGGCAAGGAGGGGCCCTCTCCATTTCCTCTTCTCTTTCTCTCTTTCTCTCCCCTTTCTCTCTCCTCTTTCTCTCCTCTCGTTCATTTGCTGCAGACGCGAAAATGGAAGAAAAAAAAAAAAAAAAAAAGCTAAAGCCTAAAACGACGTCGTTTTGGGCTTTAGGGGGATTCGGGGGACACAATTTCGAGCTTTCAAACATCATTCATACTTTTTTTAGTCCCAACTTCTTTTGTTAAACAAAACTTAAATACGACAGCGGTTCCTTTTTACAATAACAATTTCCTTTAACGGGAGGCGTTGAAGTTAATTGTGATATTAAGAATTATTTTGAAAAGTGACTTATAAATTAATTTTTTTAGTTATTATAAAAAAGGAGAAATTACTCATAAATCCCATTTTGATAAATGTTACTCTAGTTAGTCCTGAATGTTTTTTATTAAACCATTTAGTCCTAAAAAATATCACCAACATCACTAATAAACATCATAAAAAATCAACATCATAAAAACATCAACATCATCAACTACATCGTAAAACATCATCAAAACAACATCCTAAAACATCACAATATCATCAAAAACAACATTAAACATTACAAAAACCGTTAGTCAATTTAGGATTAAAATTTGAATATTTCACATAATAATTAAAAAAACAGAAAACCCTAATCAAGATTGAAATATAGGATTAAAATTTGAACCTTAAAACTAAAAACTCAAATCAAGATTGAACAAACATCAGCAACATCTTTGTGAACATTCAAGCACATCATCAACATCGAACATTCAGAAACATGAAGA
This sequence comes from Camellia granthamiana, assembly GCA_036172215.1. Taxonomy (NCBI): domain Eukaryota; kingdom Viridiplantae; phylum Streptophyta; class Magnoliopsida; order Ericales; family Theaceae; genus Camellia; species Camellia granthamiana. The sequence continues at coordinate 70,634,395 of CM069914.1, forward strand.
CCAGGTTCAAACATTCAGAACATTCAAGAACATTGAACATCATCAAATCTGGTGTTTATGAAAACATTCAGAATATTGAACATTAAACATTGAGATGTTGCTAATGTTTATGAGAACATTGAACATTGAGAACATTGAACATTTAGAACATTAAACATTTATGAAAACATTCAGAATATTGAACATTGAACATCATCAACAAGAACATTCAGAAGATTCAGAACATCAAAAACATTCAGAACATCAACAAACATCGAACATCAACAAGCCTAACCCACCTTTCAAACTCAGTCCCAATTCACTTCTCAGCGATAACACTCATCGATTTTTCGCTAGAATCGGATCGTCTCTGTAAGTCCCTCTTTGGCCACAGCTTTTGTTATCTAGTTTTCAAAACCCTAAACCCAAGGAACATTGCCAATGGTGATTTTGAAAACCCTAATTCGAAGAGGAAGAGGAACAAAGATAAGAAACGGAGTTTGGATTTGGGTTCGATTGATGAAACTTCGGAGACCCATTTGGAGATTAAGAAATCGAAGAAGAGTGAACCAAAAAGCTCTTATTTTGGTGTGGAATTGGAGCAGAGAGGTGAAGGGGAGAAGTGTGAGTTGGGTTTTGATCCCAAGGAATCAATAACAATATGTGGTTTCGCTCTTGTTTTTATTAATTTTTATTGTACTTTGTCTTTTTCATGAAACACAGAGGCACCATCTAATAAAATAAATTTGGTGGAACCAACAAGATCTGTCGGCAGAAAGAAAGAAAATTATATATATATATATACACGACTCCATTAATGGTGATAGAATAAACATCAAAAAACTTTTATTTTGGTGTGGAATTGGAGCGGAGAGGTGAAGGGGGAGAAGTGTGAGTTGGGTTTTGATCCCAAGGAATCGTTCAACGGGGAGGCTGCATGTTTGATCAAAAAAATTGTTACGATGATGTTTGATTAAAAAAAATTGTTATGATGTTGATGTTTGATCAGAAAAAATTATTTAATCGTTATTTTGATGTTTGATGTTATTTTAATCGTTATTTTGATGTGTAATTGTTATTTACAAAATTGTTTAATCGTTATTTTGATGTTGTTGTGATGTTTGATGTTGTTTCGATGATGATGTTTGATGTTGTTTCAATGATATAATTCTAACGTTGTTAATGTTTTCACCGAAATTATACGAATAATCCTGACGTTGCTAATGTTTGATGTTTGATAAGTAATCCTGACGTTGTTAATGTTTGATGAATAATGTTTGATGTTTGAAAAGAATGAAATCATAAAAAGACTTATAGTAAGCTTTTTGGGAAATAGGACCTATTAGTCCAACAAAAAACTTCCAGGACTAAATGGGTTAACATTTCTAAATTTGGGATTTATTGGTGCTTTCCCCTATAAAAAAAGTAAAAAAATATAATTTAAATAAATTAATAAATCAATAAATCAGTTTATAAACCACTCCTCCAAATGTTGAAATTTTAAGACTTTTGTGGAAAAATTGTCTACGTGTCAAGTACCCACCTCCCTGAGTTGCGAAAGTTTGAACGACTGCCTTGCCTTGCCGCCACATTACTATTGTACCCTCTCTAACCAATAATATAATATCCCTAGTGGGAGTGTTTACCAGTCACCGCTAGGGCCATGCATAGGTTAATTTGTTCCAAGTTTTTAAACCCAAGACAGGACCCATTATGCATTGTAATCAAACAAAATCAAATCAAACCAAACCAAACCACTTTAGCTGGGTTATTTCAAATTCAAACTGTTCCATTATACTGAAAATAAATATATAAATTATTTTGAAACGGTATCTCCATTTCCATCTTGTAGCATAAAAAATTTATTTAAAAGAAATTAGAATAAGTAAGTTTCGAACATATTAACACAATACAAACAAAGAAGAATAAAACATTATTTTAAAATTTAATACCGCTAATAATCACAAACAATCATGTAGCTTTTGATATTTGACCGATTTGATTTTTTACATGAATAATCTATAGAATGAGCTTTATAATTTGAACGATTCAAATTATCAAGATAGACCCAAAGTGGGCCCATAACTATTTGTGGAGGCAGAAATTGTCTCACATATATTAATCGAGAGATCAACGAAGAGACGAGTCACACCGCTCTGAATCTGCAAAAAGAACAAATAGCTAGTGCCTCTTGACTGACGTTTGTCGGCCGGAGGACACTCCAATGATCAAGTTAGATAACATATATCTAAATAAAATTGAATAAGTAAATATAATGGTTTCGGTATACCTCCTCTAGGAGTTGAAGAAAATATCCCTTTATATAGGCAAATTTGTCACCAATTTGGTCTAATGAAAATAAGCCACTTATATGACCAAAAACTTATTTGATACATATATGTCAGAGCAACTTGGGAAGTTGGCAAGTTACATTGCAATATATTATTTTATTACCTTAATTCTATTTTTATGTAGGCATTAGATGGGTCCACTTCACATGAGTTAATTTTTATCCTTCCACACAATTGGAACTACATCCTTCGGTCTAACAGTAGAGCCAGAGGCAAGTTGTTTTTTTAAAATTTACAACCAAAAAAAAGAAAAAAGAAAACTATAAAAATAATGTGATAATGGCATTTAATAAATAAATTCACCTTTATGAATGTTTTATTTTAAAGTAAACGTGCATATTGAGTTATGTCATTATGTATAAAAAGTTATGTATTTATTTGCATATTCATACTCTATTTAAAAAAAAAAAAATTGTATTCATAACTCTATTTTAATTGGAGATGCTATTTATCAGTATCACTTTTTTTTTATTTTTTGTCACCCCTTTGCATCATCACCTATGTTGATAGTTATGATTGATTTTTTTTAAAAAATAATCATTAAAAAAATAATAAAATAATATACTATATCATCAGGTAACCAATGATATAAGGTGGGAAAAAAAAAAGTAATATACAGCAACCATCTTTAAATCTTTTAATAGATATATAAATATATATATATATATATATTTTTGGCTTTAGTGAGCATTAGTGATATTATTGAATGGTAAAAATGGCCGTGAGCTTTGGAAAGTAAAATATGTTTTTTCAATGTGTAATATTACAAACTTACTGTTATCAATTTAGAAATAATTTAAAAATTAATTTTCGCCACATTTTACATAAATCTCACATTATATAAATTAATTTTCACCACACAATTATCCACTTAGAAAATTCTGATAGATAAGTCTAGATTAGTAGACTTTTTCTTTTACAAAATTTTATAAAATGGCAAGAGATTTGTACTCACAAACTATAACTAGTGCTTACCTCGGCTATGGGTCCTTTTTATAGATTGAATTAAATATGGCCGTCAATCGATTATTTGTTAAAAAATGATGATTCTTTGGTAACTTTAATTCGAAATTAAATTGGGACCCAAACGCCAATTGAAGTGATTACAATATAAAATTAATCTGAATGGTTGAATTTAACCGGTTGAGGTTCTTCTTATAGGTTGAATTTAATTCGAAATTAATCTGAATGGTTTTGTATTCTCTCAAGTAAGAAGATTACAATATAAAAATGATGAGCTGAAACCATTGAGTTGTAAATGAGAATTGTCTCATAAAGTAGGCATTAATAGAAGTTGGACTTAGGCCTAGGCTTGAATTTGGACTTAGGTTTAGTCTTGGTGTGGACTAACCTAGGTTTGTGTATGTGCATGTGTTGGACTTAGTCTTGGGCATCGGCTAAATTGTGCTATGCTGGATTGCCCTTGTCTTGTGCATATGTTTTAGACTGGATGTGGATTGGGTTGTGACCCAATACCCGTATCCATTTTGCGACTCATCTAGTTGGATTATTTAAATAGCATTATATATATATATATTTAACCTTTGTAGCTCTCATCTTTTGATGATAGAGTTGATGATCATTATGCACATGGGAGTTTTGCACTTTTGTAACTTTAGCAGTAAAGGCTAGAGGTGATGGCCATTGATGTTAGGTTTTATGGTAGCCTTCATGGCTAAGATCTCTTCTCTACAAGTATAAAAAGGGTCTTTCTCCTCCAACTTATAAGAAGAGTTTTGAGAAATTTTTAATAGAAAATAGAGATGTTTTGAGATACAAAAGTTGAAGATGATTTTTTATACCAAAGAAAAATTTTCCTGTCTTTTGCTAGTCCATTATTTGGTTCTTATTAGAGAGAGTGCAACCATGATCAAGTTCGCCAAAGCTAACAGAAAATGCTTCTGCATTAGCCTGGTCTAAACAGTTGTATCTTGAGAGACAGAAGCCGACGTTTCTTCAGCACCTACGGTGAGACGGCTAATCTGTTTTAAGCATACTGTGGTATCACATAAGATTCGGTTTGCTTCCTTCTACTAGTTTTATCTTATTATGAATTTCTACAAATTCTAACATGTTCTTGTTCTGAAATTCAAAATGGTTGTTCAATATGAATCTATTTATTTTATTTAAGTATACAATTTATACAAAGTATCTTTGGGTCAAGGCTTACAGATATTATGATATCTTCACAAAGTGTTTTTTTTTTTCAAAAAAAAAAAAAAATAGCACTTTGCTTGGTTAGAGTTTTCCAAAAACACTTTTCAAAAAATTCTACTTTCTTGTTTTCCGTATTTTTTTTTTGTTTTTACTGAATTTTTTTAATATTTTAAGCAATTTTTTTAATTTTTAAACATACATAACATAAATATACCTAAAAAGTAAAAAAATTGTGAAAAAACCTTTTAAAAATTCACTAAATATCAAAAATATAAAAAAATACGAGAATTCAGTACATTTTTTTTGTATTTTTAAGTATTTATTAATTTTTTAAAATATTTTTTCACAAATTTTTTACTTTTTAAATACAACTAAGTAAGGTGCATCTAAAAAAGTAAAAAAAAATGTTTAAAATTTTAAAAATATTTACTAAAAATAAAAAAAAAACGAAAATAAAAAAATTTAATTTTTAAAAAACTTAATTCAAAAAATTCAAACTCAACACACTGAAGTAGTGCATATATCACACTAACACTACAGTAAGAGAGGCCTCTTTAAACCGTATCCGGATCGTCTGTCGCCCAAAGCCTGCCGCCCCCAAAACGACGTCGTTTTGGGGGCGAATTTTCAAAAAAAAAAATGCAGAGCAGGGGGAGGAAGGAGAGGAAGAGGGAGGAGGGAAGGAGGAGGGAGGAGGAGGAGGAGGAGGAGGAGGCTGCGAGCTTGCCGTCGCAGCTCGTCTCTCGCCATCAGTCGTCGGTCGTCGCCCGCCGTCCCTCGATCGTCGCAGCTCCGCCTCGTCGCAGCACTTACGACCGCTATCGCCTCCGCCTCCGGCCCCGCCTCCGCCTCCTCGTCCTCCTCCTCCTCCTCATCCCCCTGTATTTATGGCCCTCTCCAGTTCGGCCCTTCCCTTCCTCCTCCTCCTCCACCCTCCCTCCCTCTTCCTCTCCTTCCTTCCTCTGCTCTGCATTTTTTTTTTTTGAAAATTTACCCCCAAAACGACGTCGTTTTGGGGGCGACATGCTTTGGCGACCGACGATCTGGAATCTCTTTAAACCATAGATGTGACAACAGAGCGAGCACAGATCAAAAGTGTATGGTCTTTCTAGTGTATATTTTAAAGTCGGTCTATCAACCACCCGCCGAGAATGCTTGTACTGTACTCCATTTTAAAGCATTTGAAATCTCGTTTTTCATTTTAGATGTTTATTGTTGATTTTTCTTTTCAGATTTTAGTCAATTTTGAGTGTCTAATTTTATTTATTTTTAAATAAATATTTTTCAGCAATGAGACAAAGTTCATCATCGTCCCCTAGTTATATGTTGGCAATTGTATATATATTTTGCTAAAAATTTAATGATTGAATTTTTTTTCTCTTAGGTGCATATACTTTTTTTCCCCATATAGTCATCATCATTTTGGGTGTCCTAAACAAGTGTACTTTTTATCTTTTAGACTACAAAGTTGAAAAAAAATATGGATGCTTGGATTAACTTTTTAATTTTTTATAGAAAAATATGGATTAAAAAATTGTATAAAGAAGTGTGTAGGAGAAGTTTAGAAATGTGTGTTGTACAACCGTACAATCTATCAAGCCGAATTGATGGTAAAAAATTATTGGCTACTTTTCGGGTATTGCACTGGACGGTTTTGTTCAGCCCATGGGGGCCATCACGGGTCCCATTTTGATAATCTGAACCGTTCAATGTGTAGAAATCGTCAAGTACTATATGCTTGTAAAAAATCACGTTGATTGGATATCGATAGCTATTTGATCAGTTTTTTTTTTCAATCGTTAATTATAACACCATCTTTTTTTTTATACAAAACTGATTTGATCATATAGTTATCGATATCTGATCAATGTGATTTTTACAGATATATAATACTCGACGAGTTCTACATATTCAACGGTTCAGATTATCAAAACGGGACCCGTGATGGGCCCCCACGGGCCGAACAATAGTGTGTGAAAATTGCACCAAAATTGTGTAATTTTTCTTAACAAACGTTGCACAACGTTGAACATACATGATTGCTGAGTTGTACTTTTGTGTAAAAAATTAATTTTTTAATATTTTTTTGGTGAATAGTGATAACTTTTTAACTTTTTGACTTTTTATCTTTTTGGAGAGATGCCAAACTTGGCCTTATGTTATAGTTTCAATTATGGAGTTGTTTGGAGTGTCCTAAATAAGTGTACTTTTTATCTTTTAAGGTTGAAAATATGAATGTTTGGGTTAACTTTTTGACTTTTTATGAAAAAATATGTATTAAAAAATTATATAAATTAGTATGTAGGGGAAAATTAGTATTGAAAGTTGTGCAGCCGTAATTATTTATTTTAGGACAAAATTCTGAAACGTTCCTGCGAAAAACAAAATTCTGCACTTGGTAGTTTCGTCTTATTCCGCAACAATGTTGGGAACATTAAAAATGAAAAAAATACACAACAAATTTTTTTTTTACCTCACATTTATTTTTTAAATGTGGCCTACTCCATACTAAATTTGAATACAAATCATAGTACTTATTTTTTTGTGCATCTATGTTCATGTTTTTACTCGGAGAAATATTAAAAAAACAGAAAGCAAAAAAAATAATTGCAAACTCATGAAAGTATAACACTTATTTGCACAAATTTAGTGTATGAATTACTTGTACTTTTATAAATTTGAAATTATTTTTCTACTTCCTATTTTTTTTTTTTTAAAATTCTCCCTTTTTACCCATATTAGAGCTTATTATTATTATTATTATTATTATTATTATTATTATTATTATTATTATTTATTTTTAGAAACATACAGGATAAAATGATGATGCATTTCTATATTATTGAGAAGGTATATTATATCTATCTATCTATATTATTATATAAAGCTTACACCTTACTTAGCCTATGTTTGGGAAGTTGGGTTTGAGAATTTTTTTGATTAAAATAGTCACAAAAAATAAAATAGGCTTTTTAAAATATCATATCCAACTTATATCATTACATTTTTTTTCTTACAAAAAAGTCAAAAAATCAAAAAATCCTTCCCAAATCGGACTTTTTAGTCCCAAGCTAAAATAGCCAAAAAAGTCAAAAAATTAAAAGTCAACCCACTTCCCAAACGAAGCCTAATATAGACTTTGTCACATTCTTTAATTTTTCAAAATATCATTCCGTAACCAACCATATCAAATTTCGTAGTTTCTTGTCTCATATAACTATCCAAATCAAATTCACACAAAATTTATGATGTTTTGTAGCTTTAACAGCACACTTAACAAGTGTACACGGCTTGTGTTTTATAAGTCGGATTTATTGAATAATAATTTTTCTGCGATCACATTGTTTTCTATTGCAAAATTGTCAGGGTACAAAAGAAATTAATGTAACAACATTAAACAAGATTCTAATTTAAGAAGACCTCTCCTTTTGGAATCACTTCGTTGTATTTCAGTAACAAAAACACAAAGTAAAATGCTTTGACATTACAAGACGAATAAAGCGGATAATATAGAGTTATCTCTCCATCATCCTACAGGCCTTGCTTGATAACGCTTTCATTTCCGTTTTCATGTATTTATTTAAAATTTTAAATTTGAAAATAAAAACTTATTTGATATATTATTTTGTTATCAAAGAATAAAATTGATTTTAAATTTTTTGAATTGAAAAAACATATGTTTTCACTTATTTTCACCAAAAATTTCCTTTTTTCTTCCTTTTTGCTGCACTACCCACTACTGCCACCAGGTATCGACGTCCACCAACCACCGTCTACCGTTCACCAACAACTATAGTTGACTTCGTATGAGCTCCGATGAGCTTTCAATAGGCTTCCCGTGATCTAAAGGACACCGCAAGTGAGTTACGATCACATTTTGATGGCTTTTCAACCACCTGTGACCTTCAGTCAACAACTCCAATAGTCATATTTGGCTAACCCCCACCCCCATCCACCACCATCCGTCCATCTTTTACTGCTAGTCGCTATCTCTAACAATTCACCAAACATATTTCTTTATTTTTGTTTTTAAAAATTGTGTATACAAAAGATGAATAATATTTTAATCGATAATGCTATAAAATGATACCTAAGAATAATCTTACATAAAACCATATATTTTATAAATTAATGTGGCAATTGAGTCATTTTATTAATTTTAAAGAATTTTATTTTAAATATTAAAATTTTATTATAACACGCTACACTAATTTATAAAATAAAAAAAAAATCATTTTTATAATATTTTTAATAAGCATCAGCAATTATACAATTCTATGTCATGATTTGCTAGCTACTTCTGTAATTAATTGGTTAGTGCCTATGAAATAAATGAACAGTATATAAGAATGGGTAAATTTTACTGCAGTCATGATTTGCGTAATCATATACTGCTAATTGCCTTTTAGCTGTGAGTCAATACTTAACAATTTTAGCCCACCAACTTTGTACAAATATATTTGAAATTTGAATATATGAAAAAATGTTTCAACAAATATTTAAGGAATCAAAGATTATAACTTTGATGGGATAGAAACACATGTAACTCCTAATCTAAAAAAAATTCTGAATAAATGTGATATACAATATCAATTTCTATCAATATAAAAAAAATAATGTTATTGTTAGATATTCTTTGTCAACATTAAAAAAATTTTAACCTTACAATTGAGCATATTCTTTTATCTCCATTAACTCAAAAAAAAAAAAAAACAATAATCATTATTATATTCCTAATCTATCTACTAAAATTAGACCTCTCGAGTTGAACTTTACGCTTTTTCATTATATAAATAAAAACATAACTCATTTCAATAAGGAATATCAAATTTGATGAACTTATTTTCAAGAATCTCAGTCAATACCCTATAGTCAAAAGATGAATAATAAAAAACAGATGATAAATCAAGGAATATTAGCAAATTAAAAAGGATATTCAGATAAATTTTATCAATGGAATTGTGTGTGTGTGTGTTTTTTTTTTATAAAAATAATTTAGTTTTTAAGTAGTGACATGTTCTAAAAATAATAGTATTTTTTGTTGGAAAAAATAGTTTTTTGATGACTTTAATTAAATATTAAAGTGCGTCCCAACCATCTATTGTGTTGGGTCCAAGTAGGTCTAGATACTTTGCAATGAGATTTTTACACCACAAATAGATTGGCAAAAAACCATTGAGATTGAATGAAAAATTGCCCCATGAAGTTAGCTTCATGAAAGGGTTAATGGGGTTTGTAATTTCTGCTTTTATTGCAAAGTTTAACAGTGCATTAATGGGATTTGTAACTCCTGCCTTTATTGCAGAGGTTAATGGTGCATTGGTGACCAGCCATAAAGGCTGGAGGCTTCTCCTCTCTCCCCTATACATGTATAAATTGAGACCCTCCTGTCAAGTATCAAACACAGAAATTGTTTCTTCTATTCTTTAGTTAATTTGCTAGAAATTTCTACAACGAGAGAGTGCTGCCACTGTTTTTGTTTGCTAAGCTAGACAGAGATTGCTTCTGTCGTAGCTGGTTTTGACCGTCGTATCCTGGGAGACAGACGCTGAGATTCCTCAAGCACTCAACCCGTGAAGCGGCGAAATCTGTTTTAAGTAAACTGCTACCATACAGGCTTCGGTTTGATTTCTTTACCATTTTATTATTTTGTGTATTTATGTTGAAATTTAGTTGTAATTATTAGCATATGTTCTTGGTATATAATTTTGATGTCTTTATAAATCTATTTCTTTAATTTCACAATTTGAACAACAAGCTTAAAACAGATTTTTATATATTTTCTATGAAATTGATCAAATAGATTTATATAGACAATTAGGTTAGCTTTGTATAATGTTACTAGGAACTGTTGCGGAATTGCTCACTATTTCAACGATTGTAAATTATGCAAGTTTTGACATGTTATTTAGTTTCTAGCTTTTAGTTTTCTTACATGATTTAATCTTTAGAATAATTTGCATACTTTATTTTATGCGAATGGTTCATCATTCCTCTACTATGATTTGCATGAATTTTTAGAGTTATAAAATTTGTGTAACTTGCCTATATTTATTTACATGGTTATTGTGAATTAAATTCTTATATAATTTATGGCAATTAATTTTTAATTTAATAGTTAGAGTAGTAAGTTTTGTAATTTATGTAGAAGTTATAAGGTTTTGTAACTTGTATAGTATCTTAATTCCTTAGTTATTTTGCTATTCTATGATTTGCTAGAAGGTTAAATAATATTTGATTGTATGTACAATTGCTTTAGATTAGTTGCTTTATATTATGTTGTCGTTTGCTACTAATTTTCTTTGTAGGCATATCTAAACGTGGAAAGGAATTTTATGGACTACTTATAATCCTTAATTGGATTGGTTTATTTTTCCTTTATATTTGAAGAATTTTTTTGCTTGAGATTTAGTTGGCTTGTTTATCAATTTGTAGTAGCAAGTTTTATTTGCTTGTATTATTAGAAGCATTTTTTATGCATGTATTTGATTGTAGCAATTTTTAAATTGCTTGTAAGTTTGGAACTTGGTTTTATTTTTTTGAATAGAAACCAAAGTGTTTAGCCTTGGCTAAAATGTAGTTCTTATTTGTTCAAAAATGACAACTAAGACGGATTTGGTTTCAAACCTTTGGGGTTTGAGGAAGTCTTTGGATTTAATCATTTTATTCCTAAAGTGTTGGAAAAGCAAGTTTGGATAAAGTCTTTGGTTATAATCTGATTATTTCCAAAGTGTTTTGGTTTGAAAAAAGAAACCAAATTTTAGCATTAGCTAAAATACCTCTGATTTTTATTCAGAAATCATGGGCTCAATTCCGGGAGTACCGGTTAACTTTCATGGGCTCAGTTCCGGGAGTATCAGTTAACTTTTATGAGTGGTGTAATTCTGGTAGCAAATTTTATTTGCTTGAGAATTAGTTTATTATAACTTGGTTTATCCCTGAGAAATCTTAATTTTAAAGTTGTTTCCCATGGACTAGGAGTCAACATGCTCTTGGATGTTTTGTCAAAATGTTAACTGGGTTTTAAGTGGGACTGATGTGACCCCTCCAATCTTCCTGGGAACATTCCAGACCATGTTCGATTCTAGGTTAAATGGTGAAACTAGTTTTGAATTAAATTTCCATCTGAGGGATTTTCTAAGGGTTAAGTTTAATTTCTGGAATCACAGAAGTGAAATTCTGTTGTGATGTTTCAGAAATATTGTTCCACCTGACAACCTTAGCCTCGCGAGATTCTTAAAGGAAGATCTTGAGAGATCAAGTATGATTAAAGGAAATCATAAGATTGCATTAAAATATCTCTGAATTAATTAGAGGCAATTAGTATGGTATCCTTGTGTTATTTATAGCATTTATGATTGCTCTGTGACTTTGCTTAAAAGCAAAGATGAGACAACTTGTTATAGTGGGTGAATATTTTTTGGATTTTTAAATTCCAAATATATTCTTAAATTGGTGGCTCCTAGTGAGTACAAGATCACTAATCACAGAGATAGAAAACTGGTGGTTCCTAGGAGGTGTTAGCCCACTGGCTACATAGTTATGAGGTTGTGGTTCCTAGTAGTGAATAGATTACTGATCACATGTCAAGACATCATGGTTCCTAGTAATGGAGAGGCTACTGGTCATATTTTAAGACATGATGATTCCTAGTAATTTGATACTATGTCAGAACGTTGTGATTCCTAGTAGTAAAGTGACTACTGATCACAGGTTAAGACATTATGATTCCTAGTAGTAGAAAGTCTACTGACCACATGCTGAGAAGTTAGTGATTCCTAGTGATAAGACTACTGGCCAGGTTATGAAGTTCCGAATAGTAGACTATTGAACACTGGATTTGCGTTTCCTAATAGTAAGACTATTGACTTCAGAGTGATAGGTTGGACCAAATATAGTTGGGTGCCTAATTCGGTTGATGACATTCTGGGAATGTATTTACTGTGATATGATTTTGAGAGTTTCATAATCATTGTGACACAAGGATTTGTTTAAGACTTTGTATAAATTCTACAAAGAAGACTTAATTATCCGATTCCGAATTGAGGAGGATAATAGAAAGAAAGGAGGGAGTATCTCTTCAATGAATGCCAATGTCATTGAGCATGGAAAATTTTCTAGAATGAGGGAGAAGCCCCCCTTGAACGAAGTCCTGTATGTTCCGGACTTTCGCATGGTTTTTGGGTCCGACAAGGTCGTTCTGACGAAACACAAGTGTGAAACTTGTGTTGAAGCAAAGTAGACAAGATCCCGTATGAGTTATGGAAAGGCGTTAAGCCTTCTTATAAATTCTTACAAATGTGGGGGTGTCATGCAAAAGGTGGGAATACCTAAACCCAAGAGGGTTAGGATAAGCCTAAAAATCCGTTGACTGTGTATTCAACGGTTGTGTACAATATAACAGTGCATATTAATTTCTTGTGGTTCAATCTGCTATTCCAGATATACACAAGAATACTATCATGGAATCAAGAAATGCATCTTTCTTTGAAAATGTATTTCCGTGTCGTCTCCAAGAAGGGATTCAGAGTTCAATGAAAGAGGTTGAAGGTGACAATGATCACATAGCTAATCAAACAAATGATCATTTGGGTGATCAAGCTGAAGATGTAGATAAGCTAAGAAGGAGTAAGAGAGCTAGGACTGCAAAGTCCTTTGGTCCGGATTTTTTGACTTATATGTTAGAGGGAGAATCTCGAACTTTCCATGAAGCAATGACTTCACCTGAAAGTCCTTTGTGGAAAGAAGCCATTAAGAGTGAGATTGACTCCATCTTGCAGAATCTTACTTGGGAGTTGGTTGATCTACCCCCAGGCAGTAAGGCCTTGGGGAGTAAGTGGATCTTTAAAAGAAAGATGAAAGCTGATGGGTCAATTGATAAGTATAAAGCTAGACTCGTTATCAAAGGATACAGGCAGAGAGGAGGCCTGTATTACTTTGATACGTATTCACCAGTTACTAGGATAACATTCATTCGCATGGTGATTGCGTTAGCAGCTTTGCGCAATCTGGAGATATATCAGATGGATGTAAAGACAGCTTTCTTAAATAGAGATTTGAATGAAGAAATCTACATGGAGCAACTCGAGGGGTTTTCAACTCCAAAAAATATTTTAGTTTCACTCCCTCAAAAACCACGTTAATACATACAGATTTGTAAATGAATGAAGTAAATTGATATTAACTAATAATTAAGGAATTTTGATATAATTTACCTTAAAAATAATGCAAGAAAAAGAGACAGCCGGGCATAGTAATAAAAAAATTAGAAGCAGGGAGATTGCGTAAAGAAAGAAACAAGTGCTATCACCAAAAAGCATCTGTTGGAGCAGAAAAATGAATATTGTTAAAATTATTTGGCCTTTTGGGTGTGAACTGAAATGAAAGGGTATCTATCCACACATAAGAGACTTCCCTAAAATGCCTCATTGTGCTTTTGTTTTGTTGTTTTCTTTCCTCATTCCCTCTCTCTCTACTTACGCCTCAAAGCTTCTTGTAATTTGCTTAAGTCTCTCCGCATTGGGAAATTATTTGATAATCCTAAAACATGATCACGTGATGTCTTTACCTGTGTTGTAATTGATAAAGAGGACATCGTCTATAATTTTGTGTTGGATCATGAAAAATAAGGGGAGGCATTATTATTGGTGATTGGTGAGGGACATTAACTTGTGACGCTCCTAGATTACCAAATAATTTTTCACATTTAAGCCCATTTAGAAATTAAATATTTTAATTAATTTATTAATTTTTTTACAAAAAAAATTATAATAAGATAAAGATAATAATATGATAATTTATAATGATTTTTTAATTTTTTTTTTTACTATAAATGCATTTCGCCGAACGAAGCCTAGTATGGATTACTCACCTATGGATTACTCACCATCCACACTCTCGTCTCATTCACCAATGTTACATATGTATTAAAATAGAGTGGATTCTCTCCAACATATAATATTCTCATAGGCCGTCCAATGATATATCCATAAAGTTTATTCTGATGATCTATTTTATTCATGCATAAATTGTAAATGAATTTTTTTAAATTAATCTGATAATTATAATCACAATAATTTATTATTTTTACCTTTAAAAATATTAACAATAAGTACAATTTTAAAGACTAATACCATAAAATCATATGAGATGAGTATCGAATCAAATCTAATATTTTTATAATTGAATTGCACACAGATTTAAAATTGAACTAAATATGTGGTAAAATCCATGGACAAAACTAGATGATCCATTCCACTAAGTAGACCATAGAGAATACTGATTCAACTAGAAAAATTAATGTCATGTTTTAGAATAAGACCCAATTACATAAAAGTTGAATAAAAAAATTTAATGTCATATTTTTTCTTCTCAAGCGTAAGGCCTCATTGCGTCCAATCACAAAAAAAGAAAAAAAGAAAAAGAAAAAAGCGGAAGGCCTCATTATTCACACACACAAAGAATAAATAAAAATTAATTACCCAGAATGTGCACTGCAATAAATTGGGTCTTTTATTTTTATTTTATTTTTTATCTTTAAAAGGTTGATTTGGTGACACAAATGTGAAATAAAAGATGGATTCTACCTCTATGTACAAGATCCGCCCTACGTGCCCCTCATTTTTTGTCTCACTTGTGTCTCATTCAATGAAATTTTTTCATGTATTTTGATTTAATTTTTATATACAAGTCGAATCTAAGACACACCATTTTTTGTGAGTACATTTGACTGCAAAAATAAATTTATTCACATATTTTTTAGTGTACAAACAATACACATGATATGATTGACTCAAATATATAGATCTCATACAACAAAAGTATAGTAACTCCGTCTAGAATGATAGACTTATTATTTTACGCCAATCAAAATATTTATATTGTTCACACAATCCCCCCTTTCCCCCCCACCCTGGCCCCGTGGTATCAATTATAAATTAATTTTTGTAATTATAAAATTGTAAATTATTAACTTAAAATAATTAAGAAGTTGTTACATTACTTTTTTGTTATAAAAATATGCAGAGTATCATTAAAATTTATAATTAAAAACAAAAAAAATATATAAGATTTTTGTACAAACACATTGAAAGCTTTCAAATAAATTAAAAAACCTATGAATTAAAGAAAATCTTAATTATTTTGGCCAAATAAGTTCTTAAAAAAAACCCAAATAAGTTATGATTTAAATTACAATAAAATACTATTAATTAACTTTTTTTTTAAGTAAATAGAATAAATAAATTGACTTATAAGACCATCTCCAACCATGTATCAAATTTATTATCAAATTTAAATTTGATGAAAAATGATTCCTTTTTAAACTCTAACGTTTTCATCAAATCGGTATCGAATCTAAGATTTCACTTTTCTTTCATTAAACTGAAGACCAATATACCTTTCATCAAATTACTGTTCATTACCGTTAAATTTTTACCACCGAATGTCTTCCCAATGTTCTTCCGGATGATCACCTCAAGGTAAAAGTTTATAAAAAAAATTACACTGGTCGATCGACCTCTTGGATGACCAGCTCAAGAAGAAAAATTGTAAAAATTTTGTATAGGCCAATTGACCGGCCAGACATTCGTTGATCGTCCGCCCGGTCAACCGGTAGTTTGACAAAACTACAAATCCTCCGTTGAAACACTTGATATCAAAGAGAGTTTTTTCCCAAATTAGTACTCAAATTTAATAAAAAAATTAATACACCATCGGAGATACTTACGTAGTACCGAATCAGGCGGATACATTGTATACACACTCTTTGAGGGTGTGAACAAAACAAGAATTAATTTTATACTATCTCTCTATATATGTCCCTATGGGTCCGTTTGGGAAGAGTTAAAGTGGATTTTTTTGACTATTTTAACCACAAAAGACAAAATAAGCTATTTTAGCCACAAAAAATAAAACATCACATCCAACCTATAATCATTACACTCTTCTCTTATAAAAAAAAGCCAAAAAAATAGCCAAAAAAAAATTTGTCATCCCAAAGTAAAAAAGCTAAAAAATCTAAACAAGAAAATCAAATAAACAAAAAAATCCTAAGTTACAAGAGTAAAAAAAACCTAAAAAACCAACTAAAAAAATTATTGCCAAATGATCCCTTATTACTTCAATGTTAACCTCAAACTAATAATTAATTCACGATTTCTTATACTTTTCATTAAATTAAAGATGATTGGAGTATTTTATCAAATTATTATAGATAGTCATAGGGACAATACACTAGACAACTGATCGGTTGTTTTCTTAGACAACTTTTTCCTTACTTCATACTTTTAGTAAATTTATACTAATCAGTTGATCGGTTGGATATCCTTTCGGTTGATCGGTGATTTGATGAAAAATAAAAATTCTCATTTAAAACGATTGACATAAGAAGAATGTTTTATTTAAATTTGATGAAAAAAATGTAAATGTTGGAGACACTCTTAGTGGGGGTGTTTGGTGTAGCTTTTTTAGCCAAAAATTATTTTGGATTGTTTGATTAAATTTATTTCAAATATCTTCTAATTTTAATAATTTATTTTAATTCAAAAAAAAAAATGATTCTGATAAGATGTTTATTCATTATCAACTTCTAATTAAAGCAACTTATTTATGATTATGCTTTTAGATTTTTTTTTAATAGAAAAAGACCTAAATAAACTTTGGATTAGTTTTTTTTTAATTTAATTTTTTTATAGGAAATGTAGAATATTAGTTAATAACAAAAAATAAAAATTAATTTAATTTACAATTAAGAAAAGTTAATTTAATTTATAAATAATGGCGGTAAAAAAAACATTTATACATCAAAAAGTTATTTCACAACTTATTTATCAAATATTACTCAGCAATTTAAATCTACAATCCAACAATTCCACCAAATAAATTAACAACTTCTAATTAAAATTATAATCTTTAATCAATTAAATTATAATTTATAATATATTTTAATAGGTATACCAAAAACCCCAATGAAGGGTCCGTGATAGGGGTGCAACTCGGTCGGATTCGGAGATTGTCCAAGCCTAGCCCAAGTTGTGCTGAGACCTGCTAAGACCCGAATTGTAACCCAAGGTTGCCTGCCAAAGCCCGATCTAAGTTAAACCCGAATTGCAAATGAATTTTAATTTTTTATTATTTATTTATTTATTATTATTTTTCAGTTACATTATTAAATTATTAAAATTTGACTTTATTTATATTTTTTTATAAAGAAAATCATTAATAACATCCAAACAAATAATTTATATAATGTAAGAGAGATGTTGCTATACTAGTCTTTACAATTTATGAGTGAAAATAAAAAAAGAGAGTAAGATTTTATGTTATTTGTATATATAATATATATTCAATATAATTTAATAATCTAAATTACTTTAATATCATGTAATGGTTAATAATTTATATGTATATTGGATATTTTTATATATCTATATATGTATAATTCGAGATTCGGGTTACTTGGGTTGTTTGACATCTTTGCCCAAACCCATCCAAATTTAATTCGGGCTTCTGAATTTTTGCCCAAGCCTATACCGAATTTGAAAATATATTGTCTAAGTCCTAAAAAAATTCGAACTGGGTTCGGGTTGCTCGGGTTGAGCCTGTCCCAGTTACACCCCTAGTCCGTGATTGTTATTAATTGTAGGGTTGTAAAAAAAACTAAATTCTAACTTGTAATTTGAATTGTTAAAAATTGTTTGATATCCTCGAAATAAATTAAATTTGAATATATTTTTTTTAAAAAATTATAAGAAATTTGTTTTAAATAAGTAAAAAATGAATATGTTTAGTTAAATTTTAATTTGTCTTTGGAAATTAATTTTAAAATTTTACAAATTATTTCTATTTAAAAAAAAAAATCTCATAAAAAGAAAGGCAAAATACAATCACTTTTCTTGTGGTTTGGAGAAAATATAATTAACCTTACACTTTTGACGTAATTGCACTAACATTTCTTCTAATGTGATTAAAACAACCAAAACTAACATAAATGATGAATAAATACTAAAATAAATAAATATAAGTATTCATTTTTGTAGGAAAAAAATTATAATATAATTTTTATTTATATGACTAACGAATTACTTATAAAAAAGTGCCTAAGTGTATTGTGAATTAAAAACTCAGAAAAAATTAGTGTAATCATATTAAAAATGTGGAACTAACTGTATTTTTCTCAAATCTTAGGAAAGTAAGTTTATTTTATTCTATAAATTATATGCAGTTTTTTAAGATAAATTATACTGACATCTCTAAGATGTAGAGAATATAGTTGGTCTCATAATTGAATTATGATTAATTCTGTGTATATAATTTTGTGAATTAACATTTATTCTGGTCAGATTGGGATGGGATAGGCCCATTCCATTAATCCGTGTCAAGAATTGAGGCCCATATAGGGCCCATAAGAAGTCCCCGTTACCTTGTTTCATATATTTGGACCTCAACCTTATTACCATGTGGGGTTTACATGCAAGCCCAAATTGCCAAAACCCAATACTTATTTAGGGTTGGTTTTGAAATTACTTTATTTTGTTTTATTTATTTATTTTTATATATAGATAAAATTCTTGTTAAAAAAATGCTAAAAAAATAGTTTTTATTATTAGGAAAATTTTAGGTAGATTGATTTTTTTTCACTTTAGCAAATTTTTTTTTTCACAAAATATTTTACTTTTTAAATCCTTCTAATTAGAAAGGTTCGAAAAATTAAAAAAATATATATAATGCAAGTTTTAAATTTTTTTTAAAAATGTGAATGTTTACTATTTGTCAAACAGGTGAATTTTTTACCCAAAAATTTTTTTTTTATTAAGTTTTAGCTAAATGAAATGTAACCAAATAACTAAACTATTTTTGACTTAAATAATAAAAAATAGATTTTTTTAATGTTTCCAAAACAAATTCTTATATCAATACGTGTGTCATCATATGTTCTCAATGGATACAATAGCTACACATAATAATAAACGTTTTATAATACATAAATTTAGTTGGGTCTGGACTGTCTCCAGTCCAAATCTGGGACAGTCCAGTCCAGTCCGGCCCATTGGGCCTATTTTTAGGCCCCTTTTCGATAATCCAAACCGTTCATATT
This sequence comes from Camellia granthamiana, assembly GCA_036172215.1. Lineage (NCBI taxonomy): Eukaryota > Viridiplantae > Streptophyta > Magnoliopsida > Ericales > Theaceae > Camellia > Camellia granthamiana. The sequence continues at coordinate 70,653,979 of CM069914.1, forward strand.
TTAGGATTCGTTGAGTATATTATCCCTGTAAAAAATCACGTCGATCAGATAACAGATACTATGTATTCGGATTACTTTTGCTTGGAAAAAAATGGACGGTTAGAAATTAACGGTTCATAAAAAAGTGATCCGAATACATAGTATCTGTTATCCGATCGACGTGATTTTTTACAGGGATAATGTACTCAACGAACCCTAAAATATGAACGGTTTGGATTATCGAAAAAGGGCCCAAAAATAGGCCCAATGGGCCGGACTGGACCCTCCAGTCCAGATCTGGACTGGAGGCAAGCCACTGCCAATTTAGTTCTACCGTTATGATTATGTTTAAACTCTAGACAACGTAACTATGGCCAATAATAAGAAAAGTTGTTTAGTGTTCTTGTAGTAAATTTGTGTGGTATTATCAGTTGTTTTTCCTTGATTTAAAAGTGTACCACCTTTTATATTATTTGTTAGAAGATAACACAAAAAGTATTACAAACTGAATGGTCTAAAGCATTGTTGAAAGATTGCTCCAAATCAAATCAAACCTTAAGTCCCATCAAATGGGATCGGTTACATGAATCATTCTTCTTTACTCGGCGCTATCAAAGGCCATTTCGTTAGTCAAATTAAATAGATCCATATCTCTATTTACAACACTAACCAACGTTCATCTAGCCTTACCCTGTCTCCTAACACTTACATATACCGTTACAACATCGCATCTCTTCACTATTGCCTCTGTTGGTCTCCGTTGAATATGACCAAACCATCTCAATCGATTCTCTCTCAACTTATCTTCTATCGATGCTACTCCTACCTATTCCCGAATACATTCATTCCTAATTCTGTCATGTCTTGTCTAGTCTTGCCACACATCCACCTTAGTATTCTCATCTCAGTCACACTCATCTTATCTACATGTTGCTTCTTGGTTGCCCAACACTTCGTCCCATACAATATCGCTGGTCTAATAGCTATTCTATATAACTTACCTTTAAGTCTAGTGGGTATTGGTTTATCGCACAGTACCCCAGACGCACTTCTCCACTTACACCATCCCGCCTTGATCTTATGGGCCACATCCGCATCAATCTCCCATATTGTTATGATAATTGATCCTAAATAACGAAAATGTTCACTCTTAGGCAGTTTTTGATTTTCAATCTTCACTTCTCCTCTGCTTTCATTGTTACTGTTACCAAATTTGCATTGTATGTATTCTGTCTTAGTTCTGCTTATCCGAAATCCTTTAGATTCAAGAGCTTTTCTCCAAATCTCCAACCTTGTATTAATTCCTTCTCTAGTCTCATCCACTAACACTACATCGTTTGCAAAAAGCATACACCATGACACATCATCCTGGATATTTCTCGTCAACTCATCCACAACTAAAGCAAAAAGATAAGTATTTAAGGTAGATCCTTGGTGTAACCCTACAATAATAGGAAATTCATTTGTCTCTTCAGCGGGCGATCTAATAGTGGTCACCATCTCTTCATACATATCACTAATCACATCAATGTAACATTTTGTCACCATTTTCTTCGCTAACACCCACCATATTATCTCCCGGAGTACTCTATCATATGCTTTCTCAATGTCGATAAACACCATATGAATGCCTATTTTCTTTTCTCTATACTTTTCTATTACTCTCCCCAAAAGATAGATCGCTTCCATTGTTGACCTGCCTAGCATAAACCCAAATTGATTCTCTGACACTTCTGTTATATCTCGCAATCGGCGTTCTATCACCTTTTTTTATACTTTAATTATATGACACATTAGCTTGATTCCTGTATAGTTGTTGCAATTTTAGGCATCCCCTTTATTCTTATAGATTGGTACCAAAATACTCTTCCTCCACTCATCTAGCATGTTAATAGTCAACAAAATTTTGATAAACAACCTAGTCAATCAAGCAACTCCCTTTTTATCCAAACACTTTCAAGCTTCAATAGGGATATCATCTGGTTCTTAAGCCTTATTTGATTTCATTTTTTTAAGTGCAAACTCCACTTCAAAGTTCATAATCCTACGATAGAATCTATAATCTTGGTTTATCGTATTATTGGCTATTTCTTCCCCTATTGCCGTACCTCTATGTTCCTCATTTAATAGTTTTTCAAAATAGTTCTTCCATCTTTCTTTTATCTCTTTATCTCTCACCAATACCTTAAAATCCTCACTCTTGATGCACTTGTTTTCCTCTCTCATATTTTAGCAAGTTTGTATACTCTCTTCTCTCCCTCCTTACTATCTAATCTAGTGTATAGGTCATTATAAGTTTTCAGCTTAGCCTCTCTCACTCTTTTCTTGACCTCTTTATTAGTCTATTTATAGCTCTTAAGGTTTTTCTCAGTTCTATCATTTTGTCACTTTTTAAAGCACTATTTTCTTGCCTTAACTACCGTTTGAACCTCTTCCCTCTACCACCAAGTTTCCTTAGAGTTGGGTCCCGTTCTTTTCGATTCTCCAAGCATTTCCCTTCAGATTTTTCTTATACAATTGGCCATCGAGTTCCACATAGTGTTAGCATCATCTTCTAAGTTCCAAGTACCTTCCTTATCCATTCTATTCTTAAATATTTTTAATTTATCCCCTTTTAGGTCCCACCATCTCCTCCTATGACGCCCACTATCCTTCATAGCTTGGTATTACCCTCTAAAACATAAATATAGTTCCAAAATCCTATGTTGAGAGGTCAGACTCTCTCTAGGAATTACCTTACAATCATTGCATTTTAGGCAGTCCACTTTTCTCACTAAGAAGTAATCTATTTGACTCTTAACTGACCCATTCTTAAAGGTTATCAAATGCTCCTCCCTCTTCTTATACATAGTATTGGCCACCACCAGGTCAGAAGCCAATGCAAAATCTAAAATACTCTCTCCAGCCTTGTTTTTGTCACCAAAACCGTATCCACCATGCACCCTTTCATAGCCTAGTTTATCTATACCTACATGGCCATTAAAATCTTTACCTATAACTAGATTCTCTCCTACGAGTATCTCCTGTAAGATCTCATCCATTTGCTCCCAAAAATCCCTCTTAGTCTGATTATCTAATCCTACTTGAGGGGCGTATGCACTAATAACGTTCACTATATTATCTCCAATAACTAGTTTAACTAACATAATCCTATTACCTTTTCTAATGACCGTTACTACATTCTCCGCAAGACCCTTGGCAATTAAGACTCTTACCCCATTCCTGCGTCTATCCTTACCACTATAATACAATTTAAAACCAGTATCCTCAATTTCCCTAGCTTTCTCATCCGTGCACTTAGTTTCTTGTACGCAAACTATACTAACTCTCCTCCTAATCATAACATCTACCAACTCCATCGTCTTACTAGTTAAGGTTCCTATATTCCAAGTGGCTATCTTAAGCCTATAGTATTGGATTAGTTTCTTTACCCGCGCTCGCCCAGAAAAACATGAGAACTTTTGCCCATTTTTCACCGCACCCAGGCGTCGATGCGGCGCCCCTTGCTCACTTTTTGAAACACCTGGAGGCAAGCGTAACGCGTCACTTGAGGAGAACGGCCTAACATTTAAACAATTCAAAGTAGTATTAATTGTCATAAGGGATCCGAGAAGCTTTTTACGTGTTGGTTGTCGGCTACCTAACACACAATCTTCTTCCTTAACTCGGGCTCAGGACTGGCGGAGTTGTTAACAACCCCGACGAAGTTGGAAAGATTGCTCCACACTATTTATATTAGAACTCTTGTCCTATTTTCTTAAAAAAGAGACATAAAAATAATAAGACAAATTATATATGTAATTCCTATATTTTAATTATTGTGCCATTTTAATTTGTGTAATTTTAATTGGTTCAATTTCGACGTTTAATTTATGATTTTATCTCAATTTAGTCCAATTGATTATACTCAATAGCATATTTGATCGAAAATACATATATAAGCAACGCGTGTCATACTTTTAGAAATAAAATTATAAACATGCTAAATTCAATGAGTTAATTTTAATCAATTTAGTAATCATTTTTCATATAAAATCTTTCTCAACATTATCAATTAGACTAAATTAACATAAAATTCAAAATTAAAGATTAAAATCGAACCAATTAAAAAATGAAAGAACTAAACTGACAATATATATATATATATAGATATAAGAGTATTTCCATTCAAACTTTCAAAATTTGGTATGCCAAATTTTATTGAAGGCTTAGGTGGCAAATTGACAAATGCTAATTTGACATAGAAACTTTCCATCTGATATGTCAAATATTATTATATTATTTTTAAAATTTAAGCTATTTTATTTTACTAATTGTAAAGAGAAAAAAAAAAGAAGAAGAAAGTATCAAGTGGTCTTCATGTCAAAATTGATATAAAAGGTTGATACTAAAAATCATATTAACTTTTTGCACATCGGATAGAGTTGATATTTAGGCATCGTTTGGGAAGTAATCAGTGTGTTTAGTTTGAGTTTTTTGAAAATTAAGTTTTTTGTTTTTTGTAAATATTTTTAAAATTTTAAGCATTTTTTTACTTTTTTAGATGCATCTTACTTAGATATGTTTAAAAGTAAAATATTTGTAAAAAAATATTTTAAAAAATTAATTAAACACAAAAATATGAAAAATATACTAAATTTTTGTATTTTTAAAAAATTCACAAAAATTATACTTTTTAAGTGTATTTATATTAAGTGTGTCTAAAAATTAAAAAAATATTAAAAAAATTCAGTAAAAACAAAAAATACGAAAAACAAGAAAGTAGAATTTTCTGAAAACTGTTTGTAGAAAACTCAAATCAAGAAAAAGTTTTAGTCTAAAAGCCAAAAAGTTATTAAAAAATCAAAAAAGCTTATAATCTATATTAAAAAATCAAAGATTCTATTTTCTCTCTATTTTTTGCACATCTTTTTGTAAAAAATTAAAAAATCATTCTAAACATATAATTTTTTTTATCTCATATTTTAGCTAAAAAACAAAAATAAAAATTACTAAAATAATCAATTTCTAAACAATCAAATATAACTGTTAAAATATCATATCAAATTTGAAATATCAGATAGAGATGCTCTAACCCTCCCATGTATTGACCCAATCACCTCCTCAATGATGGAGTTGCATTGCTTTAGAAAGAATTACTATCTGTCAAAGTACCTTACGAGAAGCTTTCAAAAAACACCAAAAAAAAAAGTTACCTAGGGGTCATGTTTGATGGGGGGTTTGGGAGGAAAGATTAGATTATTGGGACTCACTAAACTTATATTTGTGTGTAATAAAATACAATGGGATTAGCAATCCCATAGAAGTATGAATCCCTTCTTATGGTGGGATTAACATTTTCATGTGAGGATTGGGCCCCTCATACAAATTGATGGCTAATTTATCTTTTTGCTCTCCACTTTACAAAACTAACAAAATTATATTATATGTGAGGAGGGATTTTAGTTAATTTTATAAATTTAGTCATAGCTAACTAATATCATCATACTAGTACATAAACAAATACACTTTATCTTAAATCTCTAATTTAATATCATCACACTAATAATTTTCTTATTCTATTTCACTGTAGTCATAATCTCTTCTAATTTAATCTTTCAAACAAACAAGGCCAATGGGAAGACAAATGTGAGATGATGACAAACTATGGACAAAGGATTGTACAAGAAATGATTTCTTCGTATGTGTAGATTGGGGTCACAATGCGAGATGATGACTGTACAAGAAATGATTTCTTCATATGTGTAGATTAACCATGCTGCATACCCCCAGTGGGGGTCGCACCCCCAGTGAGGTGGTGTGTCCCCACTAGCTGAAATCCAAAAAAAAAAAAAAAAAAAATTTTTTTTTTTTGTCTAATTCCGGAGTGACACCTTACTGGGGGTCGACCCCCAGTGGGGGGTAGGAAGCATTTTTCATGTGTAGATTGGGTCACTCCTGTTGGGAATAAAATGTACTTGGCTACTCAAAGAAAGGAGAGTACATATTGTCAAAAATTCATAATTTAAATTTATAAATTCATTTATAATAATGTAATAAAGTAATTGAGCCATATATATAATATGAAATATATGATAAATTAAAAATTAATACTTATCATATCATTGTAAAACCAATTAGGATTTTAAAAGTATAATTAGGGGAGATATTTTAAAAGTATTCTCAAATGTTTTCTATGTAGGCCAGTCCAACTCTCATTGAGACCTAAAGCAAAATTTAAAATGGGATTTTTTTTATATTTAAATATAAGTCAAATAATACTATTTTGTGTTTGGTTTGAGTTTTTTGAATTAAATTTTTTGAAAATCAAGTTTTTTGGTTTTCGTATTTTTTTGTTTTTAGTGAATATTTTTTAAATTTTAAACATTTTTTTTACTTTTTAGATGCACCTTACTTAGATATATCTAAAAAGTAAAAAAATTGCGAAAAAATATTTTAAAAAATTAATAAATACATAAAAATATAAAAAAATGTACTGAATTCTCGTGTTTTTTTTTTTTTGTATTTTGGGTATTTAGTGAATTTTTAAAAGATTTTCTTCATAAATTTTTTACTTTTTAGATACATCTAAGTTAGGTATGTCTAAAAATTTTAAAAATTGTTTAAAATATTTTAAAAAATTAGTAAAAACAAAAAAATACGAAAAATAAAAAAATAGAATTTTCTGAAAAAGTGAAACCAAGCATATAAAAGCATTTACGAGGATTATTATCAAATTAAAAGAAATAAAATTGTCATAAACTATCTAATAAATAAAAAAACTATTTTAGAAAATAAAAATGAAATTTGTAGAACTTATTCTAAATTGGTAATTTATTTATTTTTCAAAATGGGTTTTCTTACTATAACAAACTGGATAGTTTATAAAATACATGGAGCTCTTTTCTAATGTAAACCTTCTAAAATAGAATAAAATAATGAGTTGTTTGAGGTTATCTAAATAAGTGTATTTTTAATTTTATAAAAAAATATACAAAAAAGTAGAGAGGTAATGTGACTCAAATAAATGCATTTATTTAGGAGATGCCAAATTTCATCTAAGTCATTTTGACTAAGTATAAAACACATTCGTGGAAGTCTTTTTAAAATCTATAAAACTTCTATATTTTTGTTTTCCCCTTAGTTGTGTGTAGGGATATAATCGGTTCGGTACGGTCAGTATTTAGGTAAAAAATTATACCGAACTAATAATGTCGGTTTTATTATTTTGAACACCGATACAGACCGCTTCTCACATCAAACCGCACTGAACCGAACCAATTGAAACGGTTCGGTTTGGTATTGTTTAATCAGTTTAAAATTTTTCAAAACTTGAGCCACTTTTAAATATAATTATTAATCTATATAAAAATATTAAATTAGTTATTTGTCTACCATTTCAAACATATCCAATCCATCCATTTAATACATACTTTTTAATTCTAAATTAACAAAAATAAAAACAAAAAAAAAGTTTAAAAATATTAAGGTTTCAAGAATAATGAGTTAAGAGTTAAAAGTTAAGATTATATATAATAAGAGTTTACAAACTTAGGTTATAATGGTGATAAGGTTAATAATTTATTATACCTATTAATATCATTAGATTATTGATTATATATATTATAAATACAATATATGTTGAAGCGGTTGGTTTCGGTTTAGATCAGTGCACAAAATGCTTAAACCGATACCGAACCGAAAATCGAAAAAATTCAAATTTAAAAATCACACAGATCGATTCTTGTAAAAAAACAAACCAAATATAGCCGGTTTAATCCGATTCAATTGATTTGGTCAATTTTTTTGATTTTTCTTACCTCTCTAGTTGTGTGAAGGCCTTTTTCAAAGGGGGCGTTTAAAAAAATATATAGAATTATTTAACAACTATGTTTCAAGAGTTTAGAAAATGGGACTTTTTGCAAAATGATTCTAAAGTGAGGCCCAAAACTTATGCTTTGTGCCTTTTTGTTACAATTTACATCTAAGCCTCTATGAGGTGTGAAAATCGAATTGATCCTCTCTCCAATCCTTATAGATAAACCTTGACAATTGGACTCGGGGATGAAGTTTCGTAGACAAATTAATTAAATATTAGCACTTGAAATAATAACTACATTTGTTGAAAATTCGTTCAGTAATTCTAAAATAACACCACAATATTTATGCATACGATGCTCTCGAGTGCCGACCAATAGGGTTGCACAAAATTATTTTCCACTGAAGCTGATGTTGTCTCTACTTACTTAATTAAAGTGAATCAAATGAGTTTCAATCACTTAATGTTTTTATTTGTTCAAAAACAACATGTCAACATATTGATTTGGTGGTTAAGTCATCCTATCCAAAACATATTTTAATTGGAGGAAGGATTGAGACCTTCACCCCTATAAGAGTCTTACAAGACTCTCACAAATCTGAACAACTCATAATGTGGGTCTCACACATACATAGAGAGTCAAGATCACTTTAGAGGTGTGAAAATCATCCCCAAAGGGGATCCCGAACATTTTCCTTTAATTAAGCAAGTTATAATTAGCATCTCTAATGTTTGGATAGGTAAAGTGCTAGTTATTGTTATAATTTAATAATGAATAGTGTTAAAATATTTATTTTAGCAATTTGGCTGCAATGATACAATGTAAAAAAATTTAACTTTTCACATAAAATGTCAAATCAAAATTTTATATGTGGATCCCTGGAAGAAAGAGAGAGACACAAAGATTTTAGCTATAGGTAAAATTTATGCTATATTTGACACAATATTTACATATAAGTAATATATATGGTAAGTCATATGCCTTATTATTAGAGTGAAAATTTAAAAATTTCATGATAAAATATAGCAATAATAAGCCATAAAACACACTATTGGAGATGCTCAGTGTGAGAAGCATTTTGATTGAGCCCATTGGCATTGCCTTTGTGAATGATGCACTTGAGGAGTAATTAGGGATGGCTGAGTTCAAAGTTTGCCCCTTTTCTTAATGAATAATACTAGTAGGATTGAAAAATAGAAGAAAAAAATTACGACACGCAACCATAAAGTGTTTTAACCCTTTTTAGTAATACTCATTATTTCACCAATTAACAATGTATTATTATTTTTTTATATATGCTTTCTTTTTTCTCATTAACAATTTTTAGCAAAAGTAAAGTAACTTAGTCACTGCAGAAAAGTAAAAAAAAAAAGAGTTAATTCTTTCCTACATTAATGCTAAACGTATCGTTTTCGATGGTATGAATTCAAAGGATTGAGTTTCTCTATTGGGTTATTATATAATACATAGCCTCAAATAAATGTATACTATATATATAAGGCATGACATTTATATATATATATATATGTTAAGAATAAATCATAAACACATTTTTTGAGATTTATTTAAAATATTAGTTGTTCCCTATAATTTTTTAGTTTTATCCCGCTCCTTACAATTTCTAATCTTATAAGTTATAACAAATAGCCTCTTTTATTAATCAACAATTAAGTTAATTAATAATTTTTAATTAAGTAATTAGCAATATATTTCAATTAATAGTTCTAGTAATTTCATTATTGTATAGAAAGATAGTTATTTTTTTTTTTTTTTTGTGAACTCTGTTGAATGACAAATTTTGACAATAATTTTCAATACTTTAGAGAGTAATTTGTATTTTAGATAAATCTCCAAAAAAATATTTATAATTTACCTATACCTTAATAAAGGATTGGGACCACAAATTTTTCCCTTTTTGTATTGTTGTTGAAGTCATCGTGGCTCTATAGCCTGGATTTTCTCCACATGTCAGCCCTCTTCTTGCTAGAAGTTGACAAGGGTGTGTCCTACAAAAATATGTTACAAAATAGTACTACTGTCTATGCTAATTTGGAAACAATTATTACCACCCCAAACAAATTACATTGAATTAGGATTGGTTTGAGATGTTCTAAAAAAGTATATTTTTTTATTTATTGACTTATATAGATTGGATTTGGATTGAGTTTGATGTGATGTGTTAGAGAATTGATGTAATTTAAATAAGATAATGTGACTTAAATAAGATAGTGATTTTTTGACTTTTTATATTATTTAATTTATGTCAAACCAACCCTTAGTCAGAGTTAAGATCCAAATGACTCGCAATATTATCATGCAAGTGAAATTTTAGTTGTTTTGTTGGGAGTGAGTGGCCAATTACTAGATAGAAGGCCACGTAATGGACAAGTTTTTGGAAGTAATGAATAGAAGAATAGACATAGAGAGGAGACTCTTTCAAAGGCTCACAATAATGACTAAACAAGATTCAAAATAAAGCTATTAAGATTATGTTTGGCATCCTTATTTGGATTAAAATAGCAATATAAAATAAAATTGGCTATTTTAATTAAATAGGATAAAATGTTACATCTAAACTATAATCATTTCATTTTTTTTTCTCATAAAAGTCAAAAAAATTAAAAAATCTATTCCAAACAACACTTTTTAGCTCTAGGCTAAAATAGTCAAAAAGTCAACCCACATCCCAAACAAAGGCTAAGAATTCATTTTTGTCTACTTATTATTACAAACTCTTTTTTTGACATAAATTTGTAAGTATAGTCATTTTTTAGAGTTATAAAATTAATCATTCCCAACCTTATTCCGCTCCCCATGATTTGGATTTAAAAAAGTAAAAAGTAAAAAGAAAATTGTTGATTAGCTAAAGGTTCAATTGATTATTGCGTTTATATTGTAAATATGCAAAAATAATAGAAATTAGACTTGACATAATTCCAAACAGAAAAAGCTCAATCATTTTGATTTGTTTCATAGGAGAAAAAGATAGGGGACCCTAAAAATCCAAATTGTTCATGAATCTCAATGATTAGGAATTAACAATAGACAAAGGAAGGATGTTCCTGCTTTTATATGGTAAGAGTTGAGAATGTAATATTACAAGCCCAACTCAACCCACCATGTCTTGTTGCCTTTCTTAATCGTGATAATTAATGAGTAGTCCTAAAATATCTTGTAGCATACATTGTTAAAATAGTACTTTTAAATAATGATGTATCAAAAATCTTTATAGGTAGTACCACGTCAGTATAGTTTATTAGCTAGTTAGAATATAAACTGACTTGCTTAACATATATTATAATTTTTCATTAATAAAAAACACAACATAAATGACGTCATATAAAAAACACAACATACAAGAGACTAGAGTGACTCACCCTTTACACCCGAAAGTCTCTCCTAAGACCAAGACTTTCAGAGCAAGAAGCACTAATGTGTCTCTTATTTTTCTCATGCTTTACCTTATTTGAATTGTCACAACAAAAATTTTAAGACAATTTCAATTTCAACTCGCTTCTTTTTCCTCTTGAACTTTCACTATGGTTTCATTTGGCCTCCAATTAAAATAGTCAATTTTTTTTTTTTATAATTTTGTTGTTTTAATAATCTTTTTTTAATTTATGTCAATTTTTGTAGTATAAAGGAATTAAAAAAAATTCATTAAAAATAAGAAAAGTAAAAAAATAAAAAATAAAAAAAATCAACTGTTTCTTCCTTCCTTTGTTAATAGTGAAAGTTTTTTAAATTTTTTTAAAACAAATTGGTTCAGCTAGTGGAGTAAATTTTAAAAAACTAAATTAATTTTATTGAAAACAAGTAAATAAAATACTTAAAGAAAAATCCCAAATGACCTCTAAAATTTGCAAATGAAACGGACCGCTATTACGCCCCTGTAGATTAAATTTGGGGACTCCCACAATAGGCCCCTCTCCGAAATCATTTCACATCATTTTTTTAGACATAACCCACACGAATTATACTTGCTATTAAAGTCTCTCCTTAAAAAACATTGTAATCATATATGTCCCTCATTTTGAAATAACATGTTCGCATTTTTTTTTTATAAAATTAAATTTATAATGATAATATTTAAAAATTTAACTGATAGATCAGACTTACCACGTGGTGGTTTGTACATTTTTTAGTTATGGAAATACATAATTATTATATTTAAAACATAAAAAATAAAAAATAATTTTTAGATGATCCTATACAATTAAAAACAGATCTCACTCAATTTTTCCATAAACATACTATTGTAAAAACAAAATATCCCGAACTTACCAAACATGCCCTTCTTTCCAAACAAATTTTTTTTTTTCCATGCAAAATAGTTCAATTAGAGAAAGCTATAATGTCATATTTATGAGCACAATATTGATATAATAAATTTCACCATAATTAGATTGATACATTAAGTGGTATTTTGAGAAATTGGTAAAAAATAATTTTTTTGATTTTTTTGGTTTTTTGGTAACTTTTTCGTGTTAAAAAACTAGAAAGTCAAAAAACCACTTTTTTAACAAGCTCGCAAATTGCCTCTAAATACTAAGATAAACAATGAAACATTATGCTATATTGAGAAGGAGTGATTTAAGCTTGAAAGCTCACACATGCACTTTTTTGATATTTTCAATCCCACTTTTTACAGGTTTTGCAAAAGCTACCAGTTAGATTTTCCTGGTTTCCAGGGTAAAAAACCCCAACGAAATACGAGATTTCAAAATTTAAAAAAAATAAACATAAAGAAAATGGCAAAAACAAAAATAAAACTTAAAACACAAGTGCAACTGAGACACACAGAAAACATTAAAAACAAAAACTAAAACGGCTTCCTTATGCCCTTCGCATCATAAAACCAATTTCCTACAACGCGTCGAGGATTTTCTATTCCGGCAGATGCCACCAGATCTCCAATTGTTTCGCTGACCAGATCTTTGAATATCGCTCGTTCAATGTCCAACGTCACCTTTGACATTTCCACCGGACAATCTCGCCACCCGCTGACTGCATCTCCTACCTCCTTTCGTACAATATCAAACAAGTTCTCTGCAGTGTCACGGTCTCTAATTCTCTGAAATTCTGACCAAATTTGATGCAATGAAGGCTTTTCGATACTGGAATTTGACAATGATAAGACCTTCCACGAAGGCATTTCTCTGTCCCTGTTGAGAATTTCAGAGACAGTGTCGTAGATGTGCTTTCTTCGGAGGCTGGAGACTCCAGACGTATCATTCCCTTTGAGATACTGTTGCTTCTCTAACCATTGGAATATATCATAGCCTTCAGGGAGGTAATTGGAAGCTCGAAGGATCTTTGAAATGTAGACGAAATCACAGTCGTCTGATTTGTCTTTGCATTTTGATTGATTGGGCGAGATCGCAGGACTCCAGATATCTTCATCAAATTCTCCTAGTTCATCTGATTACATAGGAACATATATCACTATTTGTACTCGATCAAATTTCATTCTCCTAGTAATTAAGGCTAAAATTGACAAATTCTTAGCAAGTCCATAATTTTGCCTTCATAAATAAATTCTTATGCATAGACTTTACAAGATTTTTATTTTATTATTATTTTTATTTAATGAACTAGCTGGTAAATAATATATATATATATATATATATATTACCTTAATTGTAATAATCCCATTAAAAAACCATGCTATAGTTTATATTGTGACCCTTTATTTTAGTTAGTAGCAATTTACAACATTCACAACAAGAGAACATATAGCCAATCCATTGGCTATAAAATTTTTCTTTTCAAGAGAAACTATTTTTTTTTTTTTTTTTAAGACAAAAAAATGAAGCAGTAGTATTCACCGTTCAAAAAAAACAAAAAAAAATAGTAGAATTCAACTCAAGGCTGGCCAGTGGTCACTATTAGATAGAAAAAAAAACAACATTTATAATTTACATTTAGTAGTAATATTTCAGAATAAATTTATTTCATTTAAGTGAACATATAGCCAATCCATTAACAGAGTCTAAATTAATATAATAAACTATATATTTGATAATCTTTTGTAGTTATATTTTGAGTTTCTTTCTTTTTTTCTTTTTCTTTTTTCAAAGTACATTTGTTAACAAAAAAAAATGCATTACGTTTGCATAGAAGGCGTCATCTGACATAGCAGTGAAGACGTCATCTGACTACAGTATTAAACAAAATCGTTGGATAATTAATTACTAGCAAATTTGCGAGAGACTTACGCACCTTTGAAATCGATGCTGCGTTTCATGACATGCGATGGAGAGGACGACTCGTCGTTGTAGAACGACGAGTCGAGTACCGACACTGTACTCGGTTGCAACTCAGTCCCACTCGTCATCTCCGCTAGCAGCTTATCGCACCTCTCCAACAGACTCCTCCCTCCTTCCATCTTCGATCTCTTCAACCCCCACAAAATTATTAATCAAACTAATTAGAAACAATTAATCAAAATTAAGTGATAATTGAAGTTAATTAATTAAAATTAAACCCAGTTTAATGCATGTACCTCTGCCGGAAATGACGGTAGTGGCTTCTTCATTATCTTCTTGCGATTTAGTGAAAGTGTCACCATCTCTTCTTCTTCTTCATCGTCACTCTCGTAACCACACAAACCACTGTCGGCCAAGGAAGTGATGATAGAGTGTCGTATCGGCGTCGGAGGAGGAGGAGGAGGAGTGAGAGTGAAGAACTCGTCGTCGGAATCGCTGCAGATGGAGGAGTTGTAGTCGCGACGTGGTGTCTCGTCCCACTTGCATGGCGGTGATTCGGGGAGGTCGTCTTCGTGTGTGTGGAACCCACAGCCTAAGAAGGAGGATATTTGGTTCTTGAAGGAGCGGCGGGGTTTTTTGAAAGGGAGGGGGGTGGCCGGCTCAATGAAGAGAGGCTGTGGGGAGGGTTGGATAGGAATGTTAGATGGATTTTTGGAACGGCGGATTTTGACGAATGATGTGATACGGGATATTAAAGTTTTGAATGCCATTGATATCTCTCTTTCTATTACTCTTTCTTGTTGTTTGTTGTGTATGATTTCAGTGTAATTAGCTATGAAAAAGAATATGTATATATAGATACAGCAATGCTAGGTGAATGAAGAAGATGATGGAAATTTTATTATTAAGGCAATAGTAGTACTGTCTATGCTAATTTGGAAACAATTATTACCACCCAAAAAAATTACATTGAATTAGGATTGGTTTGGGATGTTTTAAAAAAATATACTTTTTGATTTATTTACTTATATAAGTTGAGTTTTGATTGGGTTTAATGTGATGTATTAGAGAGGTGATGTGATTTAAATAAGATGATATGACTTAAATAAAATAGTAATTTTTTAATTTTTTATATTATTTAATTTATGCCAAACCAACTCTTAGTCAGAGTTAAGATCCAAATGACTCACAATATTATCATGCAAGTGAAATTTTAGTTGTTTTGTTGGGAGTGAGTGGCCAAATACTAGATAGAAGGCCACGTAATGGACAAGTTCTTGGAAGTAATGAATAGAAGAATATAGGCATAGAGAGGAGACTCTTTCAAAGGCTCACAATAAGGGAAATGATTTGGAGCTCTAAAACTCTCCTCCTTAATTTCTCTAATTTCTTTTTTGGACAATTTTTTTCTTTTTATTTTTTGTTTTTTACTTGATATAGAAATTAGGGGGATTAGGGGGGTTTTTTTAGGGGATGTAGCAATGCCCCTCACAATAATGACTAAACAAGATTCAAAATAAAGCAATTAAGATTATGTTTGGCATTCTTATTTGGACTAAAATAGCTATATAAAATAAAATTGGCTATTGTAATTAAATAAGATAAAATGTTACATCTAAACTATAATCATTTCATTTTTTCTCTCATAAAAGTCAAGAAAACTAAAAAATCTATTCCAAACAACACTTTTTAGCTCTAGGCTAAAATAGTCAAAAAGTCAACCCACATCCCAAATAAATGCTAAGAATTCATTTTTGTCTACTTATTACAAACTCTTTTTTTGACATAAATTTGTAAGTATAGTCATTTTTAGAGTTATAAAATTAATCATTCCCAACCTTATTCCGCTCTCCATGATTTGGATTTAAAAAAGAAAAAAGTAAAAAGAAAATTGTTGATTAGCTAAAGGTTTAATTGATTATTGCGTTTATATTGTAAATATGCAAAAATAATAGAAATTAGACTTAACATAATTCCAAATAGGAAAAAGCTCAATCATTTTGATTTGTTTAAGAGGAGAAAAAGATAGGGTCCCCTAAAAATCCAAATTGTTCATGAATCTCAATGATTAGGAATTAACAATAGATAAAGGAAGGATGTTCCTGCTTTAATATGGTAAGGGTTGAGAATGGAATATTACAAACCCTACTCAACCCACCATGTCTTGTTGCCTTTCTTAATCGTGATAATTAATGAGTAGTCCTAAAATTTTTTGTAGCATACATTGTTAAAATAGTACTTTTAAATAATGATGTATCAAAAATCTTTATAGGTTGTACCACGTCATTATACTTTATTAACTAGTTAGAATATAAACTGACTTGCTTAACATATATTATAATTTTTCATTAATAAAAAACACAACATAAATGATGTCATATATTTTATGTAACCGGCATACAAGAGACTAGAGTGACTCACCCTTTACACCCGAAAGTCTCTCCTAAGACCAAGACTTTCAGAGCAAGAAGTACTAATGTGTCTCTTATTTTTCTCATGCTTTACCTTGTTTGAATTGTCACAATAAAAATTTTAAGACATATCAATTTCAACTGGCTTCTTTTTCCTCTTGAACTTTCACTATGGTTTCATTTGGCCTCCAATTAAAATAGTCAATTTTTTTTTTTTATAATTTTTTTGTTTTAATAATCTTTTTTTAATTTATGTCAATTTTTTCCCAGTTAGTGTAGTATAAAGGAATTAAAGAAAAATCATTAAAAATAAGAAAAGTAAAAAAATAAAAAATAAAAAATATCAACTGTTTCTTCCTTCCTTTGTTAATAGTGAAAGTTTTTTAATTTTTTTTAAAACAAATTGGTTCATCTAGTGGAGTAAATTTTAAAAAACTAAATTAATTTTATTGAAAACAAGTAAATACAATACTAAAAGAAAAATCCCAAATGACCTCTAAATTTGCAAATCAAACGGACCGCTACTACGCCCCTGTAGATTAAATTTGGGGACTCCCACAATAGGCCCCTCTCCGAAATCATTTCACATCATTTTTTTAGACATAACCCACACGAATTAAACTTGCTCTTAAAGTCTCTCCTTAAAAAACATTGTAATCATATATGTCCCTCATTTTGAAATAACACGTTCGCATTTTTTTTTTATAAAATTAAATTTGTAATGATAATATTGAAAAATTTAACTGATAGATCAGACTTACCACGTGGTGGTTTGTACATTTTTTAGTTATGGAAATACATAATTATTATATTTAAAACATAAAAAATAATTTTTAGATGATCCTATACAATTAAAAACAGATCTCACTCAATTTTTCCATAAACATACTACTGTAAAAACAAAATATCCCCAACTTACCAAACATGCCCTTCTTTCCAAACAAAATTTTTTTTTCCATGCAAAATAGTTCAATTAGAGAAAGCTGTAATGTCATATTTATGAGCACAATATTGATATAATAAATTTCACCATAATTAGATTGATACATTAGTGGTGTTTTGAGAAATTGGTAAAAAACTATTTTTTTGATTTTTTTGGTTTTTTGATAACTTTTTTGTGTTAAAAAACTAGAAAGTCAAAAAACTACTTTTTTAACAAGCTCGCAAATTGTCTCTAAATACTAAGATAAACAATGAAACATTACGCTATATTGAGAAGGACTGATTTAAGCTTGAAAGCTCACACATGCACTTTTCTGATATTTTCAATCCCACTTTTCACAGGTTTTGCAAAAGCTACCAGTTAGATTTTCCTGGTTTCCAGGGTAAAAAACCCCAACGAAATACGAGATTTCAAAATTTTAAAAAAATAAACATAAAGAAAATGGCAAAAACAAAAATAAAACTTAAAACACAAGTGCAACTGAGACACACAGAAAACATTAAAAACAAAAACTAAAAAGGCTTCCCTATGCCCTTCGCATCATAAAACCAATTTCCTACAACGCGTCGAGGATTTTCTATTCCCGGCAGATGCCACCAGATCTCCAATTGTTTCGCTGATCAGATCTTTGAATATCATTCGTTCAATGTCCAACGTCACCTTTGACATTTCCACCGGACAATCTCGCCACCTGCTGACTGCATCTACTACCTCCTTTCGTACAATATCAAACAAGTTCTCTGTAGTGTCACGGTCTCTAATTCTCTGAAATTCTGACCAAATTTGATGCAATGAAGGCTTTTCGATACTGGAATTTGACAATTATAAGACCTTCCACGAAGGCATTTCTCTGTCCCTGTTGAGAATTTCAGAGACAGTGCCGTAGATGAGCTTTCTTCGGAGGCTGGAGACTCCAGAGGTATCGTTCCCTTTGAGATACTGTTGCTTCTCTAACCATTGGAATATATCATAGTCTTCAGGGAGGTAATTGGAAGCTCGAAGGATCTCTGAAATGTAGACGAAATCACAATCGTCTGATTTGTCTTCGCATTTTGATTGAATGGGCGAGATCGCAGGACCCCAGATATCTTCATCAAATTCTCCTAGTTCATCTGATTACATAGGAACAGATATCACTATTTGTACTCGATCAAAACATTTCATTCTCCTAGTAATTAAGGCTAAAATTGACAAATTCTTAGCAAGTCCATAATTTTGCCTTCATAAATAAATTCTTATGCATAGACTTTACAAGATTTTTATTTTATTATTATTTTTATTTAATGAACTAGCTGGTAAATAATATACATATATATATATATATATTACCTTAATTGTAATAATCCCATTAAAAAACCATGCGATAGTTCATATTGTGACCCTTTATTTTAGTTAGTAGCAATTTACAACATTCACAACAAGAGAACATATAGCAAATCCATTGGCTATATAATTTTTCTTTTCAAGACAAACTATTTTTTTATTTTTTTTATTTTAAGAAATTGGTTGATAAGTTCTAAGCAAATATACATACTAGTTGATGATGGGATGGGAACATGGCTTGCATGTGCCCTGATAATAATTGTTGTTATTAAGCAGTAGTATTCACTGTTCAAAAAAAAAAAAAAAGTAGTAGTATTCAACTCGAGGCTGGCCAGTGGTCACTATTAGATAGAGAAAAAAACAACATTTATAATTTACATATAGAAGTAATATTTCAGAATAAATTTATTTCATTTAAGTGAACATATAGCCAATCCATTAACAGAGTCTGAATTAATATAATAAACTATATATTTGATAATCTTTTGTAGTTATATTTTGAGTCTCTTTCTTTTTTCTTTTTCTTTTTTCAAAGTACATTTGTTAACACCATTTTAAAGGGGTTGAGGAAGTGGAGTATGTGGAGAGGGTGGAGGGTAGGCCAGACAATTGGCTCAGTTTTATCCTCTCGTTTACGCAAAAAATATATATATATATATATAAATAACACCATTTCTAATGATTTACTAAATAATTATTAAATTTAAGTTTGATAAAACACAAAATTTACTTTTTACTGCTTTAACATAGCATTTTTCATCAAATTTAGAAAATTTCAAATTTTTCATCAAATTAAGGATAAATGTGTCTTTATTAAATTATTATTCATAACCGTTAGATTTTCACTACTAGATATCCTCCAAATGATCATCTCAAACAAAAATTAGTTAAAAAATGACATTAGAATGTCGATCGGTCGAACATCTATCCGGTCGACCGGTGTTCTTATCAAGTTTTAAAAACACTTAATATCAAATGAAGTTTTTACTCAATTTCTCACTCAAATTCGGTTGAAAAAAGAAAAAAGAAAAAGAAGAAGAAGATGAACAGTTGGATATTATACACCTTCCATATCATATGTACTTTTAGCTATGTTATTTTTTTCCTTTAATTATGATATTATTTTGAGATATTTGGTTATGATTTTTTTATTTTTTGTGTTTGGTGGCTTTATTTTATTTTATTTTATATTTTAGTTATAACTTGTAAAGTATGAAATTATATCAT
Organism: Camellia granthamiana; assembly: GCA_036172215.1. NCBI lineage: Eukaryota > Viridiplantae > Streptophyta > Magnoliopsida > Ericales > Theaceae > Camellia > Camellia granthamiana. The sequence continues at coordinate 70,673,870 of CM069914.1, forward strand.
TTTTTTCTGTAGTAAAGTGCATAAACATGAGATATAATTAAAGAACTCATAAATCATATAAAAAAAATCCTAATTAAAGAAAAAATAACATAACTAAGATTGCATATAGTACATTCTTTTGAAAGAGGTATATATTAGAATTTCTCATTTTTATATTATTGGATTATTATTTATTTTTAATTTAACATTTTTCGGGTAGTTATAAAAAAATAGAAAAGGGTTCTCTCCAATCTAGTGGATCATTCTGTTAGGCCGATGAGGCTTATTTCAAGTCTCATTTTAATAATTTGAATTGTTGAATGTGTAGAATTCGTCGAGCATTTCATTATTACAAAAAAATCACGTTGTTCGAATATCAATATCTCTTTGATCAGAATACATTTTTATTTTCAAATTATATTTACCATTGACAAAAATATAAGATCAAAGTAGGGGGTGTCAGCGGTTCGGTTTGGGACAGTTTGCGGTTCGGTTTGGACCCGCCCACATCTGTGTGGTTTAGGAAAAAGTCAACTCGCAACCGCCCACAATGCGGTTTGTGGTTTGAGAGGATAGGGTTCGCGGATATGCGGGCGGTTGCGGGCGGTTTGCGGATTGAACTTTTTTTCCAAAAATTTATTTTTAAACCTTTTTTTCCCCCATTTTGTCAATCATTATTTTGGACATTTTTCTTCATATTTTCTAAAATGCTCCAATGTTAATATGGCACCGTTTGGGAAGAAAAAGCCCAGGCTTTTTTGGCTATTTTAGTCACAAAAGACAAAATAACCTATTTTAGTCACAAAAAACAAAACATCACATCCAACCCATAATCATTACACTCCTCTCTCACAAAAAAGTCAAAAAGCCCTTCCCAAACCAAGCTTTTTAGCCCAGGCTAAAATAGCCAAAAAAATCAAAAAGCCAACCCACTTCCCAAACGGAGGCTACTTAATGAATTAAAACTTATAAAATAAAAAACACAACAAATTCAATTCCTAACCTAAACAAATCATTCAAAATCTAAATTCATCATTAACTTGCATTCATCATACATTCATCATTCATAACCCAAATAAAAAAATCCTACATTCAAAATTCAACATTCATCATTCCTAACCCAAAAAAAAAAAAAAAAAGTAATTCTTCATTAACTTACATTCATCCAAAATGCAAAAAAATAAAATAAAAATTCATTAACTTACATTCATCCAAAATCAAAACGCAAATAAATAAAAAAAATTTGTTGTCAAACTTCATTTAATACAAACCCATAAAATAAAATTAAAACATTTCTAAGATATCAAACTTCATCTTCATAAATCGCATCCAATTTAACTTTCACATAATCAATTAAAATTAAAATTAAAATTAAATTAAATTTTACAGACATTTCAAATCGAACAAAATAAAATTAATTTTAATTGACAGACACAGAATACAATTTTACATCTTCATCTTCAATCTGTTTCATCTTCATTTTCATCTTCATGTTTCAAATAAAATTAAAACATTTCTAAAATACAGTCACAGAGTCAATTTTACAAACACAGATTTAATTTTAATAACAGATTTAATTCCAAAAATTAAATAACAGATTTAAATAAAACATTGTAAGAAAGATCAAACAGATTCAGATCAAACAAAACTAAACAGATTCAGATTTACAGATTCAGATCAAACAAAACAAACACAGAGGCCAAAACAAATTCAACATAAACAGATCTAATCAGACTATACAAATCCAACAACTAAAACATTCAGAGTCAAACAAGAGGATGCCTCAAACAACTCATATATGCCTTACCAGATTCCTCAGAATATCAAATAAAAAACAGATCTAATTAGATCAAATAAAAAACAGATCTAATTAGGGCAACCAGAATATCAAATAAAAAACAGATCTAATTAGATCATCAGGGCAAGCTACAAAGTCCAATATAAACAGATCTAATTACATATGGCTCCGACTAAAACATTCAGAGAATAAACAGATCTAATTCAACATAAACAGATCTAATTACAAATTCAACATAAACAGATTTAATTACAAATAGAATCTTACCTGTGGGGCTGTGAGCAGATTCAAAAAACAACAAATTCAAAAAAACAGATTCGAAGTGAAGTAGAGTCCAAGTAAAGCTTACCTATGAATCAAAAAAAACAGATTCAACATCAATGAATTCAAAAAAGAAAAAAAAAATAGATTCGAAGTGAAGCAGAGTCGAAGTAAAGCAAAAAAACAGATTCAACATTAAGAAATTCAAAAAAAAAAAAAAAAACGACCGAGTCTTACCTAAGCAGAGTCGATCTTGCGAAGCACGAGAGAGTGAGATTCGAAGTGAAGCTGCGCACAGAGTTGCGATGAGAAAGCAGAGATCAATTGGCGATGAGAAAGCAAAGTTAAGGATGAGTAGACAAACATCAACAAATTAAAAAAAAAAAAAAAAAAAAACAGAAACCGAGTCTTACCTGAGCAGAGTCGATCTTACGAAGCACGAGAGAGTGAGATTCGAAGTGAAGCTGCACACAGAGTTGCGATGAGAAACAGAAATCGATCGTCGATGAAAAATGAGAGAGAGAGAAAGAGACTGATATGAAATGAGAGAAGGGGCTTAACTCTCTCTTCCAAGCTCCAGCTGCGCAAATGTGTGAGATGAGATGAGAATGAATTGTTAGGGTTTTGTTTTTTACTTTTGTTTGTAGAATAAATATAAAGATCAACGGTTCAGATTTTACATATAAAAAAAAAAAAAATCTGTTCAAGCAGGCGGGTTAGGCGAATGCGGTTCAAACTCGCAATCCACCCGCAACCCAAAATTCAGCCATAATCCAAACTGCACCTGACCCTAACGTGTTTGCGAAACCGCCCAAAGGTTTGCGGGTAGGGTAGGGTAGGGTGGGTTGGGCGGGTCGGATAACCCTATGCCCACCCCTAGATCAAAGGGCTATCGATATCTGATTAATGTGATTTTTTACAGGGATAAAGTATTCAACGAGCTCTACATATTGAATGGTAAGGATTATTGAAATGGAACTTGTGGTAGGTTCCATAGGCGCAACAGTACAGTACAGTACAGTCTATTGAGATAAGCTCTTTCCTAAGAAAAAAATCGTTAAGATTTGACTCTTATAATAAAATAAAATTTATATTTTTTATTTTATCAATTTAAATTTGGGTAAATTATGAAAACATCCTTGAGATTTGCTTAAAGTACAGATTGGAAAATTACAAACACCTCCTTATTAGTATTTTTTATTTAACAGAATTAACTAGAAAAATGAAATTCATAATTGCTCTCATATACAATAATAAAATTACCTAAATTATTAATTGAAACATATTTCTAACATCATTAAAAACTGTTAATTGACTTGATGATTTATTAATAAAATGAGCGATTTGTTATGAAATTAGAAAACTCGTGGGATGGAATGTAATTTCCAAAATCACAGGGGTGATTCGTATTTTAATCAAATTTCAGGAAGTGTATTTGTAATTTACCCTTTAAATTTTAATCTTTTAACTTGTTTTTAATCTAAACTATCTATCTATTTTCTCTAAGGAAAATCGACTAAAACGATAATATTTTTGTCATTAAATTTAATAAAAAAATAGTATTTTAAATATTTTATGTACACCTAAATTCGATAAATAATTTATATTAAAAACAAATCAAAAAATTTAAATTTAAATTGATAAAACTAAAATCTCAATATTTATTTTGTTATACACGTCAAATTTTGAAGTTTTTTTTTTTTTTTTTTTTTTAAAATTACCCCAACGTTTTTTTTTATTAATTAATACATTTTATCTTATTTTATAAAGAGTCATGATTAAATGGAAGTGGCTCGCTCTGTAGTCTGTACCATAATCTTTTTTTTTTTTTTTTAATATACTCTGGGCACAGTTTGGCAATCCAAAAAGATAGTCTAACACTTAAAAAGTCAACAAATAAAAAATATTTTTTATTCACTCTGCTTTCTACATATTTTTTTTTTATAAAAAATAAAAAATCATCAAAAATAACATAAAAAACAAAAAAATATGTTCTCAACTGTCTTAGAACATCTCTAACAGTGCATCAAAATTTTTATCAAATTGGAGTAAAAGTTTTGATATCAAGTACTTTAATGGAGATTTTTAAAACTTCATCAGAATACCGGTCAACTAGGCGGATGATCGGGTGGATGTCCAACAGGTCGATTGGCCAGTATAAATTTTTCACAAATTTTTGCCTTGAGGTAGTCATCCGGGAGGTCAACCGGACGAACGACCGGGGGATCGATTGGTCAGTGTAATTTTTTCACAAATTTTTACCTTGGGTTGGTCATCTAGGGGGACATCCGGTGGTGAAAATCAAACGATTATAAAGTGATTTGATGAAAAATACATTGGTCCTCAGTTTGATGAAAGAAAAATGAAATCCTGAATTTAATACCTATTTGATGAAACTATTGGAGCAGGAAAATGAGTGATTTTTCACCAAATTCAAATTTAATAATAGATTTAAGTAACTATTGAAGACGATCTTATATAATAAAATTTATCTTTTTGTAGAAATCAATGTAGGAGGTGATTTTATAAGAGTAAATTTGTTTAGAATATTCTATATATACTAACAATCTTACTAAAGTTTATTTTGAGAAGTAAATTAAAAGTTATTTTTTTTTTATTCAAAACGTACAAAAAATAGAATAGTAATGTGATCCAAAAAAATCAAAAAAATTGACTTTTAGTTGATTTCCTAAAATAGACCTAAAAATCCTATTAAAAATATAGGAGGCTCAATGTGATTGTTGGTTAAAAAAATTAATAATACTAGTATTTAAATATTTAATAATATTGGAATCTGTATGTCTCAATAAGATTGTTAATAAGGACTCGTTTGGGAACAGATTTTTTTAGTAATTTTTTGACTTTTTAGTTAAAATGTAATATAAAAAAAAGTAATATATTTAGAATGATTTTTTAACTTTTTATAAAAAGATATATAAAAAATAAAGAGAAAAATAAATCTTTAACTTTTTAATATGAATTATTGACTTTTTAATTTTTTTAATAATTTTTTTGACTTTTTAACTAAAAAAATCACTTAAACGAGGCCTAAGATGTCATATTGCTCATTTGTTCAATACAAACTTTTTTATTAGTTGCTCAATGAAGTGGCATCATAACACCAAAATTGGTTTGGGAACAGGCTATTTTAGTAATTTTTTGGCTTTTTACGAAAAGCTGTGCCAAAAAATAGAGAGGTGATGTGATGTGTTTTAGTTGGCTTTTTAACTATTTTAGCCACTTCCCAAACAAGGCTTGAGCATCAAGTGAATAAGCGTCCAATTTCACTCGTTTTCTTGCAATCTCACTTGAGTGAGGATTCGTTTGAGAACAGGTTAATTTAGTAATTTTTTAATTATTTGATTAAAATATGAATTAAAAAAATTAATATGTTTGGGATAGTTTTTTGACTTTTTATGAAAAGATGTATAAAAAGTAGAGAGAAAAGAGAATCTTTGACTTTTTGATATGGATTGTTAACTTTTTGACTTTTTAGTAACTTTTTAACTTTTTGACTAAATAGACTGGTTCCCAAACGAGGCCTGAGTTTTGTTTGGCTAGAGTTTTTTTAGATTGATTTTTGTTTGTTTTTATAACTTTTATAAAAGAAAAATTAAAATAATTATAATTTAAATATAATATTTTATTTTATTAATTTATTTAACTTATTTTATCTTTTATACTTTTTCAGTCGTGCTACGTCCCCCGAATCCTCTCCCCCCGAATCCCCCTAAATCGTGCTATGACGCCGTTTTTGTTCTTTTTTTTTTTTTTTTTGTTCTTTTTTTTTTTTTTGCAGAAGAAGGAAGATCAGAGAAGGAAGAGAAGAAGAAGGGAGGAAGAAGGAGGGACTGGAGGGGGCTAATAAATCGGGCTAGAGGGCGAAGTCGGAGGCGACGGCGGTCGGAGGGGCTCTGTGACGATCGAAGCTGCTCTGCATATTGCGACGAGCGGAGCTGCTCTGCGACGATCGGAGCTGCTCCACGATCAGCCGGTCGGCGGCGGCAAGGAGGGGCCCTCTCCATTTCCTCTTCTCTTTCTCTCTTTCTCTCCTCTTTCTCTCTCCTCTTTCTCTCCTCTCGTTCATTTGCTGCAGACGCGAAAATGGAAGAAAAAAAAAAAAAAAAAAAAGCTAAAGCCTAAAACGACGTCGTTTTGGGCTTTAGGGGGATTCGGGGGACACAATTTCGAGCTTTCAAACATTATTCATACTTTTTTTAGTCCCAATTTCTTTTGTTAAACAAAACTTAAATACGACAGCGGTTCCTTTTTACAATAACAATTTCCTTTAACGGGAGGCGTTGAAGTTAATTGTGATATTAAGAATTATTTTGAAAAGTGACTTATAAATTAATTTTTTTAGTTATTATAAAAAAAGTAAAAAAATATAATTTAAATAAATTAATAAATCAATAAATCAGTTTATAAACCACTCCTCCAAATGTTGAAATTTTAAGACTTTTGTGGAAAAATTGTCTACGTGTCAAGTACCCACCTCCCTGAGTTGCGAAAGTTTGAACGACTGCCTTGCCTTGCCGCCACATTACTATTGTACCCTCTCTAACCAATAATATAATATCCCTAGTGGGAGTGTTTACCAGTCACCGCTAGGGCCATGCATTGGTTAATTTGTTCCAAGTTTTTAAACCCAAGACAGGACCCATTATGCATTGTAATCAAACAAAATCAAATCAAACCAAACCAAACCAAACCACTTTAGCTGGGTTATTTCAAATTCAAACTGTTCCATTATACTGAAAATAAATATATAAATTATTTTGAAACGGTATCTCCATTTCCATCTTGTAGCATAAAAAATTTATTTAAAAGAAATTAGAATAAGTAAGTTTCGAACATATTAACACAATACAAACAAAGAAGAATAAAACATTATTTTAAAATTTAATACCGCTAATAATCACAAACAATCATGTAGCTTTTGATATTTGACCGATTTGATTTTTTACATGAATAATCTATAGAATGAGCTTTATAATTTGAACGATTCAAATTATCAAGATAGACCCAAAGTGGGCCCATAACTATTTGTGGAGGCAGAAATTGTCTCACATATATTAATCGAGAGATCAACAAAGAGACGAGTCACACCGCTCTGAATCTGCAAAAAGAACAAATAGCTAGTGCCTCTTGACTGACGTTTGTCGGCCGGAGGACACTCCAATGATCAAGTTAGATAACATATATCTAAATAAAATTGAATAAGTAAATATAATGGTTTCGGTATACCTCCTCTAGGAGTTGAAGAAAATATCCCTTTATATAGGCAAATTTGTCACCAATTTGGTCTAATGAAAATAAGCCACTTATATGACCAAAAACTTATTTGATACATATATGTCAGAGCAACTTGGGAAGTTGGCAAGTTACATTGCAATATATTATTTTATTACCTTAATTCTATTTTTATGTAGGCATTAGATGGGTCCACTTCACATGAGTTAATTTTTATCCTTCCACACAATTGGAACTACATCCTTCGGTCTAACAGTAGAGCCAGAGGCAAGTTGTTTTTTTAAAATTTACAACCAAAAAAAAGAAAAAAGAAAACTATAAAAATAATGTGATAATGGCATTTAATAAATAAATTCACCTTTATGAATGTTTTATTTTAAAGTAAACGTGCATATTGAGTTATGTCATTATGTATAAAAAGTTATGTATTTATTTGCATATTCATACTCTATTTAAAAAAAAAAAAATTGTATTCATAACTCTATTTTAATTGGAGATGCTATTTATCAGTATCACTTTTTTTTTATTTTTTGTCACCCCTTTGCATCATCACCTATGTTGATAGTTATGATTGATTTTTTTTAAAAAATAATCATTAAAAAAATAATAAAATAATATACTATATCATCAGGTAACCAATGATATAAGGTGGGAAAAAAAAAAGTAATATACAGCAACCATCTTTAAATCTTTTAATAGATATATAAATATATATATATATATATATATTTTTGGCTTTAGTGAGCATTAGTGATATTATTGAATGGTAAAAATGGCCGTGAGCTTTGGAAAGTAAAATATGTTTTTTCAATGTGTAATATTACAAACTTACTGTTATCAATTTAGAAATAATTTAAAAATTAATTTTCGCCACATTTTACATAAATCTCACATTATATAAATTAATTTTCACCACACAATTATCCACTTAGAAAATTCTGATAGATAAGTCTAGATTAGTAGACTTTTTCTTTTACAAAATTTTATAAAATGGCAAGAGATTTGTACTCACAAACTATAACTAGTGCTTACCTCGGCTATGGGTCCTTTTTATAGATTGAATTAAATATGGCCGTCAATCGATTATTTGTTAAAAAATGATGATTCTTTGGTAACTTTAATTCGAAATTAAATTGGGACCCAAACGCCAATTGAAGTGATTACAATATAAAATTAATCTGAATGGTTGAATTTAACCGGTTGAGGTTCTTCTTATAGGTTGAATTTAATTCGAAATTAATCTGAATGGTTTTGTATTCTCTCAAGTAAGAAGATTACAATATAAAAATGATGAGCTGAAACCATTGAGTTGTAAATGAGAATTGTCTCATAAAGTAGGCATTAATAGAAGTTGGACTTAGGCCTAGGCTTGAATTTGGACTTAGGTTTAGTCTTGGTGTGGACTAACCTAGGTTTGTGTATGTGCATGTGTTGGACTTAGTCTTGGGCATTGGCTAAATTGTGCTATGCTGGATTGCCCTTGTCTTGTGCATATGTTTTAGACTGGATGTGGATTGGGTTGTGACCCAATACCCGTATCCATTTTGCGACTCATCTAGTTGGATTATTTAAATAGCATTATATATATATATTTAACCTTTGTAGCTCTCATCTTTTGATGATAGAGTTGATGATCATTATGCACATGGGAGTTTTGCACTTTTGTAACTTTAGCAGTAAAGGCTAGAGGTGATGGCCATTGATGTTAGGTTTTATGGTAGCCTTCATGGCTAAGATCTCTTCTCTACAAGTATAAAAAGGGTCTTTCTCCTCCAACTTATAAGAAGAGTTTTGAGAAATTTTTAATAGAAAATAGAGATGTTTTGAGATACAAAAGTTGAAGATGATTTTTTATACCAAAGAAAAATTTTCCTATCTTTTGCTAGTCCATTATTTGGTTCTTATTAGAGAGAGTGCAACCATGATCAAGTTCGCCAAAGCTAACAGAAAATGCTTCTGCATTAGCCTGGTCTAAACAGTTGTATCTTGAGAGACAGAAGCCGACGTTTCTTCAGCACCTACGGTGAGACGGCTAATCTGTTTTAAGCATACTGTGGTATCACATAAGATTCGGTTTGCTTCCTTCTACTAGTTTTATCTTATTATGAATTTCTACAAATTCTAACATGTTCAAAATGGTTGTTCAATATGAATCTATTTATTTTATTTAAGTATACAATTTATACAAAGTATCTTTGGGTCAAGGCTTACAGATATTATGATATCTTCACAAAGTGTTTTTTTTTTTCAAAAAAAAAAAAAAATAGCACTTTGCTTGGTTAGAGTTTTCCAAAAACACTTTTCAAAAAATTCTACTTTCTTGTTTTCCGTATTTTTTTTTTGTTTTTACTGAATTTTTTTAATATTTTAAGCAATTTTTTTAATTTTTAAACATACATAACATAAATATACCTAAAAAGTAAAAAAATTGTGAAAAAACCTTTTAAAAATTCACTAAATATCAAAAATATAAAAAAATACGAGAATTCAGTACATTTTTTTTGTATTTTTAAGTATTTATTAATTTTTTAAAATATTTTTTCACAAATTTTTTACTTTTTAAATACAACTAAGTAAGGTGCATCTAAAAAAGTAAAAAAAAATGTTTAAAATTTTAAAAATATTTACTAAAAACAAAAAAAAAACGAAAATAAAAAAATTTAATTTTTAAAAAACTTAATTCAAAAAATTCAAACTCAACACACTGAAGTAGTGCATATATCACACTAACACTACAGTAAGAGAGGCCTCTTTAAACCGTATCCGGATCGTCTGTCGCCCAAAGCCTGCCGCCCCCAAAACGACGTCGTTTTGGGGGCGAATTTTCAAAAAAAAAAAACGCAGAGCAGGGGGAGGAAGGAGAGGAAGAGGGAGGAGGGAAGGAGGAGGGAGGAGGAGGAGGAGGCTGCGAGCTCGCCGTCGCAGCTCGTCTCTCGCCATCGGTCGTCGGTCGTCGCCCGCCGTCCCTCGATCGTCGCAGCTCCGCCTCGTCGCAGCACCTACGACCGCTATCGCCTCCGCCTCCGCCTCCTCCTCCTCCTCCTCCTCATCCCCCTGTATTTATGGCCCTCTCCAGTTCGGCCCTTCCCTTCCTCCTCCTCCTCCACCCTCCCTCCCTCTTCCTCTCCTTCCTTCCTCTGCTCTGCATTTTTTTTTTTTTGAAAATTTACCCCCAAAACGACGTCGTTTTGGGGGCGACATGCTTTGGCGACCGACGATCTGGAATCTCTTTAAACCATAGATGTGACAACAGAGCGAGCACAGATCAAAAGTGTATGGTCTTTCTAGTGTATATTTTAAAGTCGGTCTATCAACCACCCGCCGAGAATGCTTGTACTGTACTCCATTTTAAAGCATTTGAAATCTCGTTTTTCATTTTAGATGTTTATTGTTGATTTTTCTTTTCAGATTTTAGTCAATTTTGAGTGTCTAATTTTATTTATTTTTAAATAAATATTTTTCAGCAATGAGACAAAGTTCATCATCGTCCCCTAGTTATATGTTGGCAATTGTATATATATTTTGCTAAAAATTTAATGATTGAATTTTCTTTCTCTTAGGTGCATATACTTTTTTTCCCCTTATAGTCATCATCATTTTGGGTGTCCTAAACAAGTGTACTTTTTATCTTTTAGACTACAAAGTTGAAAAAAAAATATGGATGCTTGGATTAACTTTTTAATTTTTTATAGAAAAATATGGATTAAAAAATTGTATAAAGAAGTGTGTAGGAGAAGTTTAGAAATGTGTGTTGTACAACCGTACAATCTATCAAGCCGAATTGATGGTAAAAAATTATTGGCTACTTTTTGGGTATTGCACTGGACGGTTTTGTTCAGCCCATGGGGGCCATCACGGGTCCCATTTTGATAATCTAAACCGTTCAATGTGTAGAAATCGTCAAGTACTATATGCTTGTAAAAAATCACGTTGATTGGATATCGATAGCTATTTGATCAGATTTTTTTTTCAATCGTTAATTATAACACCATCTTTTTTTTATACAAAACTGATTTGATCATATAGTTATCGATATCTGATCAATGTGATTTTTACAGATATATAATATTCGACGAGTTCTACATATTCAACGGTTCAGATTATCAAAACGGGACCCGTGATGGGCCCCCACGGGCCGAACAATAGTGTGTGAAAATTGCACCAAAATTGTGTAATTTTTCTTAACAAACGTTGCACAACGTTGAACATACATGATTGCTGAGTTGTACTTTTGTGTAAAAAATTAATTTTTTAATATTTTTTTGGTGAATAGTGATAACTTTTTAACTTTTTGACTTTTTATCTTTTTGGAGAGATGCCAAACTTGGCCTTATGTTATAGTTTCAATTATGGAGTTGTTTGGAGTGTCCTAAATAAGTGTACTTTTTATCTTTTAACGTTGAAAATATGAATGTTTGGGTTAACTTTTTGACTTTTTATGAAAAAATATGTATTAAAAAATTGTATAAATTAATATGTAGAGGAAAATTAGTATTAAAAGTTGTGCAGCCGTAATTATTTATTTTAGGACAAAATTCTGAAACGTTCCTGCGAAAAACAAAATTCTGCACTTGGTAGTTTCGTCTTATTCCGCAACAATGTTGGGAACATTAAAAATGAAAAAAATACACAACAAATTTTTTTTTTACCTCACATTTATTTTTTAAATGTGGCCTACTCCATACTAAATTTGAATACAAATCATAGTACTTATTTTTTTGTGCATCTATGTTCATGTTTTTACTCGGAGAAATATTAAAAAAACAGAAAGCAAAAAAAATAATTGCAAACTCATGAAAGTATAACACTTATTTGCACAAATTTAGTGTATGAATTACTTGTACTTTTATAAATTTGAAATTATTTTTCTACTTCCTATTTTTTTTTTTTTTAAATTCTCCCTTTTTACCCATATTAGAGCTTTTTATTATTATTATTATTATTATTATTATTATTATTATTATTATTATTATTATTATTATTTATTTTTAGAAACATACAGGATAAAATGATGATGCATTTCTATATTATTGAGAAGGTATATTATATCTATCTATCTATATTATTATATAAAGCTTACACCTTACTTAGCCTATGTTTGGGAAGTTGGGTTTGAGAATTTTTTTGATTAAAATAGTCACAAAAAATAAAATAGGCTTTTTAAAATATCATATCCAACTTATATCATTACATTTTTTTTCTTACAAAAAAGTCAAAAAATCAAAAAATCCTTCCCAAATCGGACTTTTTAGTCCCAAGCTAAAATAGCCAAAAAAGTCAAAAAATTAAAAGTCAACCCCACTTCCCAAACGAAGCCTAATATAGACTTTGTCACATTCTTTAATTTTTCAAAATATCATTCCGTAACCAACCATATCAAATTTCGTAGTTTCTTGTCTCATATAACTATCCAAATCAAATTCACACAAAATTTATGATGTTTTGTAGCTTTAACAGCACACTTAACAAGTGTACACGGCTTGTGTTTTATAAGTCGGATTTATTGAATAATAATTTTTCTGCGATCACATTGTTTTCTATTGCAAAATTGTCAGGGTACAAAAGAAATTAATGTAACAACATTAAACAAGATTCTAATTTAAGAAGACCTCTCCTTTTGGAATCACTTTGTTGTATTTCAGTAACAAAAACACAAAGTAAAATGCTTTGACATTACAAGACGAATAAAGCGGATAATATAGAATTATCTCTCCATCATCCTACAGGCCTTGCTTGATAACGCTTTCATTTCCGTTTTCATGTATTTATTTAAAATTTTAAATTTGAAAATAAAAACTTATTTGATATATTATTTTGTTATCAAAGAATAAAATTGATTTTAAATTTTTTGAATTGAAAAAACATATGTTTTCACTTATTTTCACCAAAAATTTCCTTTTTTCTTCCTTTTTGCTGCACTACCCACTACTGCCACCAGGTATCGACGTCCACCAACCACCGTCTACCGTTCACCAACAACTACAGTTGACTTCGTATGAGCTCCGATGAGCTTTCAATAGGCTTCCCGCGATCTAAAGGACACCGCAAGTGAGTTACGATCACATTTTGATGGCTTTTCAACCACCTGTGACCTTCAGTCAACAACTCCAATAGTCATATTTGGCTAACCCCCACCCCCATCCACCACCATCCGTCCATCTTTTACTGCTAGTCGCTATCTCTAACAATTCACCAAACATATTTCTTTATTTTTGTTTTTAAAAATTGTGTATACAAAAGATGAATAATATTTTAATCGATAATGCTATAAAATGATACCTAAGAATAATCTTACATAAAACCATATATTTTATAAATTAATGTGGCAATTGAGTCATTTTATTAATTTTAAAGAATTTTATTTTAAATATTAAAATTTTATTATAACACGCTACACTAATTTATAAAATAAAAAAAAAATCATTTTTATAATATTTTTAATAAGCATCAGCAATTATACAATTCTATGTCATGATTTGCTAGCTACTTCTGTAATTAATTGGTTAGTGCCTATGAAATAAATGAACAGTATATAAGAATGGGTAAATTTTACTGCAGTCATGATTTGCGTAATCATATACTGCTAATTGCCTTTTAGCTGTGAATCAATACTTAACAATTTTAGCCCACCAACTTTGTACAAATATATTTGAAATTTGAATATATGAAAAAATGTTTCAACAAATATTTAAGGAATCAAAGATTATGGGCTTGTTTGATTTGAATTTGGGAGATGAATTTTAGAAAAAAATTTCTTAAAATTTGTTTGGTTTGAGATTTTTCTCAAACAATTTTTAAAATCACTTCTCTCTCTTATACATCAATCAATCACTTTTTCTCTCTCTTCTCTCCTTCTCAATCACTTTTTCTCTCACACATATCTATTCAATTCTTCCAAAATATCAAATCATCCCAAACTCCCACAAAAAAATTTTCTCTCAAAATATATAACCAAACAAACCAAAAAAATTTCTAAAACAACTTTCCCAAATTTTTTTCAAAAACAACTCTCTCAAAAACAAACCAAACAAGCCCTATAACTTTGATGGGATAGAAACACATGTAACTCCTAATCTAAAAAAAATTCTGAATAAATGTGATATACAATATCAATTTCTATCAATATAAAAAAAATAATGTTATTGTTAGATATTCTTTGTCAACATTAAAAAAATTTTAACCTTACAATTGAGCATATTCTTTTATCTCCATTAACTCAAAAAAAAAAAAACAATAATCATTATTATATTCCTAATCTATCTACTAAAATTAGACCTCTCGAGTTGAACTTTACGCTTTTTCATTATATAAATAAAAACATAACTCATTTCAATAAGGAATATCAAATTTGATGAACTTATTTTCAAGAATCTCAGTCAATACCCTATAGTCAAAAGATGAATAATAAAAAACAGATGATAAATCAAGGAATATTAGCAAATTAAAAAGGATATTCAGATAAATTTTATCAATGGAATTGTGTGTGTGTGTGTTTTTTTTTTATAAAAATAATTTAGTTTTTAAGTAGTGACATGTTCTAAAAATAATAGTATTTTTTGTTGGAAAAAATGATTTTTTGTTGGAAAAAATGATTTTTTGATGACTTTAATTAAATATTAAAGTGCGTCCCAACCATCTATTGTGTTGGGTCCAAGTAGGTCTAGATACTTTGCAATGAGATTTTTACACCACAAATAGATTGGCAAAAAACCATTGAGATTGAATGAAAAATTGCCCCATGAAGTTAGCTTCATGAAAGGGTTAATGGGGTTTGTAATTTCTGCCTTTATTGCAGAGTTTAACAGTGCATTAATGGGATTTGTAACTCCTGCCTTTATTGCAGAGGTTAATGGTGCATTGGTGACCAGCCATAAAGGCTGGAGGCTTCTCCTCTCTCCCCTATACATGTATAAATTGAGACCCTCTTGTCAAGTATCAAACACAGAAATTGTTTCTTCCATTCTTTAGTTAATTTGCTAGAAATTTCTACAACGAGAGAGTGCTGCCACTGTTTTTGTTTGCTAAGCTAGACAGAGATTGCTTCTGTCGTAGCTGGTTTTGACCGTCGTATCCTGGGAGACAGACGCTGAGATTCCTCAAGCACTCAACCCGTGAAGCGGCGAAATCTGTTTTAAGTAAACTGCTACCATACAGGCTTCGGTTTGATTTCTTTACCATTTTATTGTTTTGTGTATTTATGTTGAAATTTAGTTGTAATTATTAGCATATGTTCTTGGTATATAATTTTGATGTCTTTATAAATCTATTTCTTTAATTTCACAATTTGAACAACAAGCTTAAAACAGATTTTTATATATTTTCTATGAAATTGATCAAATAGATTTATATAGACAATTAGGTTAGCTTTGTATAATGTTACTAGGAACTGTTGCGGAATTGCTCACTATTTCAACGATTGTAAATTATGCAAGTTTTGACATGTTATTTAGTTTCTAGCTTTTAGTTTTCTTACATGATTTAATCTTTAGAATAATTTGCATACTTTATTTTATGCGAATGGTTCATCATTCCTCTACTATGATTTGCATGAATTTTTAGAGTTATAAAATTTGTGTAACTTGCCTATATTTATTTACATGGTTATTGTGAATTAAATTCTTATATAATTTATGGCAATTAATTTTTAATTTAATAGTTAGAGTAGTAAGTTTTGTAATTTATGTAGAAGTTATAAGGTTTTGTAACTTGTATAGTATCTTAATTCCTTAGTTATTTTGCTATTCTATGATTTGCTAGAAGGTTAAATAATATTTGATTGTATGTACAATTGCTTTAGATTAGTTGCTTTATATTATGTTGTCGTTTGCTACTAATTTTCTTTGTAGGCATATCTAAACGTGGAAAGGAATTTTATGGACTACTTATAATCCTTAATTGGATTGGTTTATTTTTCCTTTATATTTGAAGAATTTTTTTGCTTGAGATTTAGTTGGCTTGTTTATCAATTTGTAGTAGCAAGTTTTATTTGCTTGTATTATTAGAAGCATTTTTTATGCATGTATTTGATTGTAGCAATTTTTAAATTGCTTGTAAGTTTGGAACTTGGTTTGATTTTTTTGAATAGAAACCAAAGTGTTTAGCCTTGGCAAAAATGTAGTTCTTATTTGTTCAAAAATGACAACTAAGACGGATTTGGTTTCAAACCTTTGGGGTTTGAGGAAGTCTTTGGATTTAATCATTTTATTCCTAAAGTGTTGGAAAAGCAAGTTTGGAGAAAGTCTTTGGTTATAATCTGATTATTTCCAAAGTGTTTTGGTTTGAAAAAAGAAACCAAATTTTAGCATTAGCTAAAATACCTCTGATTTTTATTCAGAAATCATGGGCTTAATTCCGGGAGTACCGGTTAACTTTCATGGGCTCAGTTCCGGGAGTATCAGTTAACTTTTATGAGTGGTGTAATTCTGGTAGCAAATTTTATTTGCTTGGGAATTAGTTTATTATAACTTGGTTTATCCCTGAGAAATTTTAATTTTAAAGTTGTTTCCCATGGACTAGGAGTCAACATGCTCTTGGATGTTTTGTCAAAATGTTAACTGGGTTTTAAGTGGGACTGATGTGACCCCTCCAATCTTCCTGGGAACATTCCAGACCATGTTCGATTCTAGGTTAAATGGTGAAACTAGTTTTGAATTAAATTTCCATCTGAGGGATTTTCTAAGGGTTAAGTTTAATTTCTGGAATCACAGAAGTGAAATTCTGTTGTGATGTTTCAGAAATATTGTTCCACCTGACAACCTTAGCCTCGCGAGATTCTTAAAGGAAGATCTTGAGAGATCAAGTATGATTAAAGGAAATCATAAGATTGCATTAAAATATCTCTGAATTAATTAGAGGCAATTAGTATGGTATCCTTGTGTTATTTATAGCATTTATGATTGCTCTGTGACTTTGCTTAAAAGCAAAGATAAGACAACTTGTTATAGTGGGTGAATATTTTTTAGATTTTTAAATTCCAAATATATTCTTAAATTGGTGGCTCCTAGTGAGTACAAGATCACTAATCACAGAGATAGAAAACTGGTGGTTCCTAGGAGGTGTTAGCCCACTGGCTACATAGTTATGAGGTTGTGGTTCCTAGTAGTGAATAGATTACTGATCACATGTCAAGACATCATGGTTCCTAGTAATGGAGAGGCTACTGGTCATATTTTAAGACATGATGATTCCTAGTAATTTGATACTATGTCAGAACGTTGTGATTCCTAGTAGTAAAGTGACTACTGATCACAGGTTAAGACATTATGATTCCTAGTAGTAGAAAGTCTACTGACCACATGCTGAGAAGTTAGTGATTCCTAGTGATAAGACTACTGGCCAGGTTATGAAGTTCCGAATAGTAGACTATTGAACACTGGATTTGCGTTTCCTAATAGTAAGACTATTGACTTCAGAGTGATAGGTTGGACCAAATATAGTTGGGTGCCTAATTCGGTTGATGACATTCTGGGAATGTATTTACTGTGATATGATTTTGAGAGTTTCATAATCATTGTGACACAAGGATTTGTTTAAGACTTTGTATAAATTCTACAAAGAAGACTTAATTATCCGATTCCGAATTGAGGAGGATAATAGAAAGAAAGGAGGGAGTATCTCTTCAATGAATGCCAATGTCATTGAGCATGGAAAAATTTCTAGAATGAGGGAGAAGCCCCCCTTGAACGAAGTCCTGTATGTTCCGGACTTTCGCATAGTTTTTGGGTCCGACAAGGTCGTTCTGACGAAACACAAGTGTGAAACTTGTGTTGAAGCGAAGTAGACAAGATCCCGTATGAGTTATAGAAAGACGTTAAGCCTTCTTATAAATTCTTACAAATGTGGGGGTGTCATGCAAAAGGTGGGAATACCTAAACCCAAGAGGGTTAGGATAAGCCTAAAAATCCGTTGACTGTGTATTCAACGGTTGTGCACAATATAACAGTGCATATTAATTTCTTGTGGTTCAATCTGCTATTCCAGATATACACAAGAATACTATCATGGAATCAAGAAATGCATCTTTCTTTGAAAATGTATTTCCGTGTCGTCTCCAAGAAGGGATTCAGAGTTCAATGAAAGAGGTTGAAGGTGACAATGATCACATAGCTAATCAAACAAATGATCATTTGGGTGATCAAGCTAAAGATGTAGATAAGCTAAGAAGGAGTAAGAGAGCTAGGACTGCAAAGTCCTTTGGTCCGGATTTTTTGACTTATATGTTAGAGGGAGAATCTCGAACTTTCCATGAAGCAATGACTTCACCTGAAAGTCCTTTGTGGAAAGAAGCCATTAAGAGTGAGATTGACTCCATCTTGCAGAATCTTACTTGGGAGTTGGTTGATCTACCCCCAGGCAGTAAGGCCTTGGGGAGTAAGTGGATCTTTAAAAGAAAGATGAAAGCTGATGGGTCAATTGATAAGTATAAAGCTAGACTCGTTATCAAAGGATACAGGCAGAGAGGAGGCCTGTATTTGTTGGCTTTTTGGCTTTTCGAAGGGTATTTTTGTAAATGCGAGCGTGCCAGCAAGGATCAATCAGTCCTTACAGAAATTATAATTGCCAACCAATTATCAGACGATTGTGTTATAGTTCTTTCAGCCTCAATGAAGAGGACTTTTACTGGTGGCTTGACTTAGGAGAAATTAAAAGAAGTAACAGTAATATGAAGAACAATGAAAGTATTTCATTAAAAATGAACACTTACAATGGTCCAAACTCAGCCTCTGAGAGGTTTACAACAGCGATCTACTTGAATCTACTTGAAACTACTCCTATGAATCGAAGTGCAGTGCGGGTATTTAAAGTGCAGGTATTTAAAGAACAGGTATTTAAAGTGCAGGAATTTAAAGAACAGGTATTTAAAGTGCAGGAATTTAAAGTACAGGAAATGTAAAAACTGGAAAGGAAAATATGAAGTAAATGACTGGTTTGTATGATCTGAGTCTGGGGGTTCTTTTCTGGGGGCTTCCCTGCTATTTATACTCGTCAAGGATGACCTTCGAACTGCACTTCGAACCGTCGAACTGCTCCTCCATGATCGCTGAACATGCCACCTTAGAAGTAGTCCCACTACGCCATCACTTGCAGTTGAGCTTCCCTCTTGTATTTGAATTTGAATATGGGTAACCGTTGAAGCCACGTCACCTTGCATCTCTCTACTGATCTAGTGCTACTCAGATCACGTGAGAGCCAATGTTCATCGCCACGTGTACGATTAGGATCAAAGATTAGAATCATCTTCCCACAATACCCTTATTCTGCCACGTGTTGCATTGTAACTGGATTTTACAAAATATATAGCCAACATTACCCCCCGCACTAATATGCCCAATACTTGGTGATATTAGTGAATCAAAAGCTTTTCCCGCGCTTTTGGAATGTACATGGAATCCATCTTTAGGAAACATAACCGTCACCTATCTGGTGATCAATTGCATTAACTCTCAAACTGTTGAACATCCCAATACCTTAGCATTCGAACGAACTTATGGCTCGATCAACTTCTTCTCCCATTGATCAAGCATACGAAGAGCCATTGAGTAATGTTGCTTCCCCTCGAAAGACTCTCCACGCATTCATTAGCCACCTTTACCCGTCCTTCCATATTCAGGTAATGGAGGCTTTTGCAGATTATAAACCTTTGGACTACGAACATATTGCCCTTAATCCCTTGGCTTACAAATTTACAAATACCAGAAGTTCTTCTTCTAAACTCCCCTTATACCTCAACCAAACTGTTCCCAAACCTTCGATTTGGCAAGTTATAGATATGGATTCAGGAAACTCTTCTTCACAGACCTCTGCATGGGATGAAGCTGTAACTTCTTCAACCTCTGGAACTTCTGGCTGGACAAATTGGTCAACCTCTGAGGCTTACAATTTGAGGGAACGAATCCATCACCATTTTGTTGAGTTTACTGATCCCCTGGAATTTCCTTCTTACGCTCGAAGTTCCGTGGTATATCCTTACGTACCCATTGACCTTCGGCGTAGTTTGGAAGAGAATTTGCTTGTGACTTGGTATACCTCTTCTATGCCCACAAAGATAATGCACCCTACCCAGCGTCCAGAAGAAGCACAAGGGTACAGCCCTTCATTCTTAGCCAAGAAGGCGAAGCTTTATTCTTCTGACTGGCTTGATTACATTAATGCCTTTGTTCCTTCTGCTTCCGTGCCATCTTTCATAATAGAAGCATCCACACCTTCTTCTTCTGAAACAGAAGCATCTACTCCTTCATCTTCCTTTGAAGTAGAACCATCTATCTCTTCTCCTTCATCAACTCCTTTCTGGACAGAAAAACTAAGGCTTGCTCTACCTATGGAAAAAATCTTCCCACCTTACAAACCTCCACCTTTCCCTACTCCAACTGAGCGGAAAAATGCTCAACTTCTACTTGCAGCTTTCTCCCACTTGCCCTTCAATGTTCTTGAAGACGACATCCCTCTCAAGAACCTTCGATGGGCTTGTGATATTCTGACTAGGGGCCATATCCTTAATCCCCTAGCCCAAGCAGAACTTCATATGTTCCTGGACCAACTTCCAATACTCCTTTACTGGCATCGGAATTCCCTAGTCACTACACAAGCTTTGGAGCAACTTTCTTCCCTGCGAATTCATGCCCAATATGAAGCAGAGAACTTCATCGAAGAATTCGATGATTTTAAAAATAAAGATTCTGCATATTGGGATGATTTAGTCATAGACGAAGTAGAACAAAGTTTGAGAGAGGAAGCTTTCGAAGTAAAGGCTGAAGAACTCTACTATGAAGTGAGAGCACACCAACTTATGCAGCCAACATTAGAAGAAATAGAAGATATAATAAAGAAAGAACAAAAATTCATTGACCACTGTTGGTCAAAATTTCATGATCTTGTAATTTATTCTATTCCTTATTTTTATGAACTAGAGTTTATACCCAGATAGGGTTATTTGATGTAATTGCCTTGGCTTGAATACAAACAAAGTCTTTCTGTATTTGATGTTATTTGACTCTGTTTCCTTTTGTTAAAGCCAACCTAAAACTTCGAACTGAGCAATCTTATTCTTCGAATATAGACTAAATTGTCTAAACATGAAAACACCAAAAATTGACATAACTTTTCCAATTTTATGGAACAAGTTTGACAATTGTCACTAATATCATTTAGTGCTTCGAATTTAACCACTTCATCCTTCAAACTTGGATCCAATTGATGTTAATGAAGCACTAAAAGGAACCAACATGACTTTTCCAATTTGTGGAATATGGTTAACAGTTTTGGCAGATATCATCTAGAATTGGTGCTTCGAATTCAACAATCTTATCCCTCAAAGCTAATAAAACCAATATATGGTCATGGTTAGTACAACCAACCAACTTCAATACGACCCCTTTTGCTTTGAAGAGCAGTCCATACTTATAACAATATAGAACCTACCTTGACGCAAACCAATTCTTGGTTTTGATGTCTCGAATACTCAAATGTATCTTTAAGGATCCTTCAGCTTTTCCCCAAAATATTACTTCTTGTAAAGAAAACCTACTATAGGTCTTTGATCTCTTCAAAGGAAAAATACCCTTGAGTATTCTTACACTTTAAACATGTAACATGCTTCGAAGCCGGCTTCCATATTTCGAAGCCGTGGTTGTTCGATTTCTGATACCAAAATTTGACTTCGAAGCCAAATATTTCACTTCGAAGCTGCCTTTAGTATTTGGGCTGTGTTTTTCCCTCCAAAAGTATCAACGTTAAAGGAAACTCTTCGTATTCGTACTTTGAGTACTTAACGACTTACGCGATTTATTTTTCAGATACAAAACCTTTAAAATCCCTTTTGCTTTGTGCTCTGAAATCACTTGCTCTTCCAACACACAAAAACCCTACCGATCTCCATTAACCCTATTTTCCTTACCACTCACTATTAATGGATCCTTCCTCACTGAAAGTGCCCACTGGCGATCATCCCAGCCCTACCATGGCTCTGAAGAAATGTATTGATGAGGAAATCGCCAAACTCAGGACTGGTGGACCAAGCAACATAGATGGGTGTCTCTTCGTTCCTCGTCACAGCAGCAAGCAAGAGTATGTCCTAGGACCCATTTTTGGGGAAGCTCCTGACCAATTCCCAGCTTTATACCCTCGTTTGGAGGATCATCTTCTCTTATACGAAGAAGGGCTTGACTAGGGCAATTGGAGAGTGACCCGGCCTCATCGCTGTTGGCCGACATTGAGAACCGAATGGGAGGAATGGTATGACAGGGTTGTACCTACGAGAGAAGATGATCTACAAGAGCTTTACATCCTCGACGCCCTTCGCCTTTCCAGGTTTATCATTCCTGAGGACCCATTTTTGATTCCAGCTGCTTTATGTTTTTGGAATATGGCTTTCAATTTTTTTCAATTTCGATGTGGCATGATGGCTCCCACCATTCTGGATATTTGCCATCTTTTAGGGCTTTCCCCCCATGGCTCTCCTTTCTCTCCCAATTATCCAGACCTTCCTGTTAAATTTTCCCTCCTAGCCTTAACCTCTTCTTATAGTGATTTCGTAAAAGCTGAAAATAAGAAGGAAGGCCCTGTAAAGGACAGAGAACTCTTTTCCTTTATTCTATACTGGTTATGCAAATTTCTCTTTTGCACTCCATCTCAAAAGATTATGCCTGAGTTTGCTCCTCTTGCGAAGGCACTTGTCATGAAAAAACATATAGCTCTTGCTCCCTATCTTTTAGGTCATATTTACAGAGCTTGTTCCCAATTTTGCGAAAAACCTCTTGATGCTAACCAAGGAGGTCCCCTCTGGGTACTTCAACTCTGGCTCTTCGCTTATTTCACTGACCTACATCCCAAGTGCCTAAGATTCCTTGTTCAGGATCCTAGTACTTACGGGGAAAAGTATGCTAGGATTGCCCTTTATCCTGCTTCCTTTGCTTACTACTTCAACTTATTTTACCAACTCCCTATCTCTCCATCTGCCTCTTTCTTCTGTCCCTTCGAAGCCAATATAGGACCAACCTGGCTACAAACTTTTCTGGCTGATAAAGAGTGCTCCACCTCACCTCATAAAGACATGTGGGCTTCCATACTGCTACCAAGGGAGTTATTCATTGGCACTTTGAACCCTCGAGCCTATAAATGTATATCTGAGGTGTATTGCCCTTCCCAATTTGCCAGACAATTTGGGCTCACTCAAGGGATTCCTGTCCCACTTTGCAGTCTCTCGAATGTCCACCTTACTGCCAGAGATTTGAGAATATCCAAATCCAAGCTAGAGACGGCAATACTCAACCTGCTAAAGGAATTGAATGAGTTCCAATTTGTCCCCTTTCTTCCGTTCGGCTCAGTTTTGAAAAGATTTCAGAACTGGTGGACGGTCAACATGGAAGTGCGCCTGTCTATGCATCCTCATGACTTGCTAACAAATTTAGGAGTGCCTTCAAAGGCTAAATCAGCAACAACTGAGAGCATTCCTCATTCTTCTGAGGTTGCTACAACTTCTCCTGCAGCCTCATCCTCTCCAACTAGAATTACTAGAGCTGCTTCGAAGAAGGGTAAGTATTTTTAGACTTCCTTTTCCTTCTTTTGAATCTTTTGTTCGCTTCACTTACATTTGTGTTTTTGGTGCAGGATCTCCGCAAGAAAAACCTCCCAAGAGAGCTGAGACTTTGATTCTTCTCAAAAAGAAACAACAAAAACAAAAAAGGAAGCTAGTCCTTCCTCCTGAAGAATCTGAATCTCTGGAAGAAGAAAAGGTTGAGCAAGAACAAGAAGTGCCCTTGAAGAGAACAAAGAGACAAAAGGTGGCTGTCTCTACTTCTGATACAATTGGACATCCTCCCCTCGAGACAATCATTACAATAACGGGGAAAGAAATGACCTTAGAATCTGAATCCCAAATTGGAGAGACGGGAATTGAAAAAGAAACAGTAATATCACTGTTAAGAAAGAAGACGACCATTTCTGGTGCTGAGTTGAGCGAAGACCCCATTCATGAAGCGGCTGCCAAGGCAGTGGAGCAGGAACATTCTAAAGCACTAATTGTCTTTGAGAGGGCTGAAAAGAGACGGCAGCAACTAATTTCGAGAGATGAAGCTGCTGCTGCTGCTGCTGATGCTTTGCAAAGGGAAATAGAGAGAAGGCAACAAACTGCCGAACATTATTCCCTCCGCAGTTCTCCCACCAGTGCCAGTGCTTCTGAAACAAGTACTTTCTTTCACACTTTCGCTGTTTTCCTTTTGTCAACTTTTAAATACTGAATTAACAGTGTTTGTTATTTCTTCCTCTTGCAGCAACAACTGCTGCATTCCTTTTTCCAGCGAAGCCTCCTTTGATTTCGGTTGAAGTTGACCAAGCGCAAAATGTGAAAACCATCCAAATCATGCTTCCACTCTCCAAGCCTCCTTTCAACATACCTTCTCTGAGTCCAAGCATCCCTGCATCTCTTTTCCTTGGCTTGGAGCCATATCTCCCTTTTTTGTCTTTTGATCTATCCCATTCTGCTTCTTCTTCGAGCCTTACTCTTCCTTCTTCTTTCACAGAAATCCCAACTGCTACTTCATCACTGATGGCAGTTGATTCTCTTTCAGAGGGTGCTGGTAGTCTTCCAATTCATGGTTCATCACCTTTGCCTACTTCCAGCCCCTCTTCTCTTGACTCATTGGTGGCTAAGACCATAGAGGCTGCCAAGGATATTCCATCCATTTCTCCTATCCCCATGCAGTCCTTTATGTCTTCCACCACAACACTCTCTGCACCCCTCATGTCCATGGATGAGGTTGATGTTTTTGAGGCCAGATTAGCTAGTCTTTTTGACATACCCTCTACCTCTCCAACATCCAGTGTCGATGCCGAGCCATTAGTTTTGGCTGACTCTTTGCTAAAAATCCTCGAGGGTTCTTCTTCCAGCAGCAAACCTTTTGCTCCTTCGATAGACATGGATATGTGCCTAGAACTGCTATTTTCTTTCTCAAGGATTCCCTTCGAGGCTCTGCAAAGGCCAATAATCAAAAATAGGTTCCTTCAATGCTGCAAAATTACTGAGCAGTCTGGCATGAATGCTTCAAGTCATCTATCTCATGCAGCAGCTACTGTCGAATTCTATCTCAACATTTGTCATGCTGCTAAGGCTGCTGTAGACGTCCCCGAACGCGGCCCGGGGAGAGGGAGTGCGAGTCCCCCCCCGTTCCGGTTCGATATTGGGTCTACTACAGTTCGAAGGACTCAAATTTGTCACGGTTCTAAATCTGAACCAAAGAGTCCAACTCTGGCAAATCGTTTTGAAGAAAAACAGATTTTGAAAAGAAGTGCCAAACATGGACTGCTTTGCCAGATTACAGAGTCGCCACCTAAATATTTTAAAATGGGAAATTTAGGAAACCCTGACTCGGTGCCGAAGGCCACATGTCCGTCATCACCAAAGTGGTCTTGGCTCGGGAGCTTGGGTACGATCGGGGAAGGTCAGCTATGAGCACCCCCTTTCGCCCGGTCCGAAGACCGGCCTCTACTAACCGTGATATCCGATTTTGAAAACATTACGCGTTCTTATTCCAGTTATTAGCCTAGAATTACTATGTTATGCGCACAGCAAACAAGTATAGACTAGATCGCCTAATTTGGAAACAAGCATTGCATATCCGTTGGTTTTGAAAACGTTTTGGAATTTGCTACTCGCAAGTAGGCTAAAACACGGATTTCAATGAGTCTTCCAACTCAAGCAACCCAACCTCCACCCACAGGCATTCAAGCAGTTTATCTCACATAAGCACTTAGCCGCATGGTAAGCATACTGTCATGTTAACATTCACACGCATGCGATATGCTAAAGCGTAAAAGCTTACCTAGTACTCCAAGCCAAAACAGAAGCTCATTAGAAATCCATGCATGGACCTAAGCATACTAAAATGTCTAATGCAACGCATGCAAAAGATGTAATCTATGCAGGCTCGGCTATCCTAAACATGGCATGTGGAATGCTACAAATAACACGTATTCAATTTGGAATTGAAAGTACGATGTAGTTTGTATGATGTGCCAAGCCTGATGTGTGTCAACAAATGCATGGATGCACACATGCATTGCATAAGGTATGCTAATTTTAAATATGCCCTAATCTACCATCATAAGCAGGTAAATAAAAGGGAAGGAAGAAATGGGGGTTGGAAGACATACACCCACTCACCCACACTTATTACAGACTTGCCCTCACTCGGAGGGACCAAAATAATAATACAAATAATTAACTACGCAAGCTAATTAAATATTACAAATTCACTAAATTAATTAACAAATCAACTAAGTTAATTAAAACAGTAAATGCCTCGGGAAGAGGGCCGGATGCATCGCGCGCTCGGGACTCGCTCGGAATCACACTGCCATGCATGATTGCCTCTGTTTTCCCTGCTGTCCTCCTCTGAAAATTACCAAAACTTCAGGGATGCCTCTCAAAACCTTGTAGATCACCACCGGCTGGGGTAGCGCACCATCGGCTGAAGGATGTGGCCACCGGCACTGAATGAAGCTATCGGCTGCCAATAGACTGCCGGTCGGCACTAAATACTGCCGGCCGGCACTGAATGTCTGCAGGACCTGCAACTCACAGCAGCAGAAGGGAACAACATGCATGGCAAGGCAATTCAAAGCATGTATGCACCAAACACAGCCCTTATCATATTAGTGACTCAAAGGGGCATGTGCCTCGATTCCCGGACCACCAATCACGCATTTCCATGCATGATGGCCCGGAGAACCAAGTATGCAACTGTAGTTTCAAATGCAATGCAACCAAATAAACACACAAAAGTGCCTAACCTCTATCACATTTCACTTCAAGAGGCCAAGCATGCATGCCAATGCAATGAAGTCCTAAACATGTCATCTAGCATACAACATGGACAATGCAATGTAATGACACTAGCATGCAAACACTCATACAAGACAAGCGTGCAAACTAAGCAAAAGGGCGGACTTAGACATGACTTAGGCAGCCCCAAATAGGCCTAAAATCAGTGGCCAAAACCATGGAAATGAAGGCCAAAATGAACACACATGTACATACAATCAAGGTCCAACACATTAGGCATACAAAGGCAACTCTTAAGCACACTTAAGGAGACCAAACATGGCATGCATTACACAACTAAAAACAGATTTTCAGCATGCGTGAATACACCTAAAACTCACACACATGGCATCCCCAGAATGCACTAATCATGGAAGCATACACAAGGCCTATTCTTAAGCATAAAAGGACACACCTTTAAAGCATGAAAGAGATGACAAAAATGAACATATGAGCATGGATTAGGGTCTGAAATAGCATGTAAGAGGGTTCCAAACCCTTGAAATCATGGAGGCAATGCATCCTACACATGCACCTACTTGAAGCATACAAGCTACAATGCAAAGGGGCTATACAAAGCATGCCAAGATTGACCCAAACAACCTAGGACAGACCTTATACATGGAAAAACAAGCACATTTCCAGTTTATGTCAAGCCACAAAAACAAAAGCAAGATAGGCTAACAAAGCATGCAAAATTACGGTAAATCACATGGATTTCAAAGCAAGTAGCACATGGATTATCCAAACAATGTTGAGCCCTTCAACAATGTTGAAGAAGGGCTCAAAATAAGCCTATTCTTAGCTTACATCATGCTCTGAAACAGATTATACATAAGTCAAAAATAGCATGCAAAATGGATGGCATACAAGGGGGTAAAGGGATAGGTGCTAGATGCTATCACCAAATGGCAAGGGGTCCTCAAGCAAACATGAAGAGGACCCCAAAACAAGACTATTTGAAGTTAGGGTCGGAGCCCAAAAGTGCTTGCAAGCAAGGCTTAGATATGGATTAAGAAAAGGCTAGAAAAGGGAGAATGAGAACTCACCCTTGAAGACTGACTCTTGGCTGCCTCTTTGACTGAAAAACAGTGCCTCCTAGCCTCTGAGAAGACCTCCAAGCCGCTGGAAATGGAGTGGTGGTGGTGGTGCTAGGTGGTGGTGAAGGAATGGCCCAAGAACAAGGGTGTTTGGAGGTGGAATGAGATAGATATAGAGAGGGAGGTGAGATATATATGTATATATCAGATATGCATATATATCTTCTGGTTTTTTTGCTCACAAATCACCAACCCTAGACAAAGGAGAAGAGAAGAGCTTATATAGGCCAAGTATAAGCTCTTAACTTAATGGCTAAGCAAATGGAAAGGGTCAAAGGGGCCAAGGGGGGTGCAAGGCTTCTAGGAGAAGCTAATACAGCTGGCCAAGCTTCTCCAAGAAGCTTGGCCAAAGGTCCAACCTTCTAGAAGGGGTTTGGGGGTTCAAAGGCTCAAAATGGTCACATATATGCACGTGGATCTGGTTCTGTGCATCCCAGCTGGCACAGCTGGCATGCACCATGCTTGGGAGAGTCAAAAGGGTCAAATCGGCCAAGCAAAAGGGTCATCGGCACAATAAAGTGCCGGTCGGCACAATATATTGCCGACCTGCACTTTATTCTGGCCGGTCGGATAAACATAGTGCCGGTGGGTAGCCGGTAAGGTCAAAAAGGTGCCGGTCAGTGTCCGGAGTGAAGCCCTGGAAGTTAGCTTTCCAATGGCGCAAACCTTGCATCAAAATTCCTCCTGTGCAAAAAGTTATGCCCTTTTCCGTGAAGCCGCGCAGACTCGATCCAACCGGGATGATGCCCAGCTTCAACCAATCATATCTCCTCCCCCCGGACTTGGCTCTAGGAGATTCTTGAGTGAAAAATGAAGCCCCAGAAGTCTTCTTTCCAATGGTGGTGGCCTCATAGCTCAACTCCAAATATGCAATTGAATAAGCCCAATTCAGCGAGGGCTGCTCAATTCTCTCCTACCCGGATCTCTGCCGATCTTCTCCCAGACCAGTTTTCTCCTCTCCTTTCCTCTTTTCTTCAACTCCAAACCCCTAAACAAAGTGTTTGGAAAGATTTGTCTCTCTTCTTGCCGAAGAAACTGAACCTGTGCCCTGCACATCTCTCAACACCGAGCAAACCATCAGTAATGCCCAAGTCTTGAGGGCGGTCAAAAATGGGGTGTCTACAGTTGCCCCTCTTTGACAGAACTCGAAAGTCATAACAATGACGGGAGTGAATGTCAAAGCCTAGAGACGACCCATTTTTGATAAGGCCGAAGACTTGGACAAACAAACAAGACAAACAAGGTATGCGCCCGAAGGCAGGGGCAAAATGCAACTGAAAATGCAAGAAGCCGAACATAACTTATGATCATGCAAAGAAATATAGGGACGTATCCCGGGGTTTCGGAAATATATAAGCATTGGAACGTATTCCGGATGCTCTTAACGAAAGATGGAGAAACATGGGGACGTATCCCAGTGTTTAGGGACGTATCCCAAGGATTAGGGACGTATCCCAAAGATTAGGGACGTATCCTAAAGGTTAGGGACGTATCCCAAAGATTAGGGACGTATCCCAGAGGTTAGGGACGTATCCCAAAGGCTAGGGACGTATCCCAAAGGCTAGGGACGTATCCCAAAGGTTAGGGACGTACCCAGAGATTAAGGACGTATCCCAGAGGTTAGGGACGTATCCCAGAGGTTAGGGATGTATCCCAAAGGCTAGGGACGTATCCCAAAGGTTAGGGACGTATCCCAAGGATTAGGGACGTATCCCAGAGGTTAGGGACGTATCCCAAAGGCTAGGGACGTATCCCAAAGGTTAGGGACGTATCCCAGAGATTAGGGACGTATCCCAAAGGTTAGGGACGTATCCCAAGGATTAGGGACGTATCCCAAAGGTTAGGGACGTATCCCAGAGATTAGGGACGTATCCCAAGGATTTAGGGACGTATCCCAGAGATTAGGGACGTATCCCAAGGATTTAGGGACGTATCCCAAGGATTAAAAAAGAAGGAGAAACATAGGGACGTATCCCGGTATTCTGCAAGGAATGAGAAACATAGGGACGTATCCCGGTGTTCCGCAAGGAAAGGAGAAACGTAGGGACGTATCCCGGTGTTTCGAAAAGAGAGAGAAACGTAGGGACGTATCCCGGTGTTTAAGAAATAAATGAGAGACGTAGGGACGTATCCCGATGTTTCGGAAAGGGAGAGAAACATAGGGATGTATCCCAGTGTTTCGGCAAGGAATGAGAAACATAGGGACGTATCCCGGTGTTTCAAAAAGAAGAGAGAAATGTAGGGACGTATCCCGGTGTTTTGAAAATGAAGGGAGAAACGTAGGGACGTATCCCGGTGTTTCGGAAAGAAGGTGAAGAAACCTAGGGACGTATCCCGGTGTTTCGAAAAAGAGAGTGTGCATAACAATGCGATTGAAACGTGCATCACAATGCAAGTGAAGTGGGTGCATAACAATGCAATTTAGAGTAATCATAACAATGCTATGAAAGTACAAACACATGTAAGTAAAACGATGCACGCATGCCAGCAATGTGTAATGAAATCTGAAAATACATATGTAAGTAAAGCATGCAGCCGCGCAGGCAATGCGTAATGAGACTGGAAATTGAACATATGTAAGTAGAGCAAGCGGTCAACGCGAGCAATGTGTATGAAAAGGAACTTGAACACATGTAAGTAAAGCGATGCACGTATGTACGCAACGTGTATGAAAAGGAACTTGAACGTGCATAACGATGCAGGTGTAACGGTGCATAACAATGCAAGTGGAATGTGGGTGACAACGCATATTTGAAACAAAATGCCGAATAAGGGAATACAAGCCTTAACGAGACCAATTCAAACACAACCTCCGATTTAACTCTCGGAGGGGTTTGTAACACACTCTGCCTGAAAAGGGGACACCCTGTTTATGTTGGCAAGAGATAACATTTGCTGCTGCTTTAATTGCCATTCTGACTTGAAGCAGGCTTACACTTGGAATGGAGGCACGCTCATTTTCCGGAACACTGACAAGGTCTAAAGAGGTACATCCGGAATACAATCTCAGAGTTGGCTGAAGGTGAAACACGCTCAGGTGCTTCGATTTTCCCTCTTTTCTTTTGCTTTGCAGTCCGGAACCTATATAGCTTCAGATAGGTCCTGGTTTTACCGTTCACATTTATCGGGGGCGGACCCTACAGTTTTCGAAAGAACAAATTCCCTTTTTTTGCACAAATGTGGAGAATGGCACAGCACTCTGAGCACAAAACGATTTTATTTTGAAATTGAAATTGAAAATGAGTTCTCAACTGGGTATTGAGTCTACGACTGGACACAGCAAAGACGACCCAACAACGGAAAATAAAGGTAAACAACCTAAACACATCTATTGACACTTGAAACGACTCAAAACAAGAGTCGAGACAAACAAAACACAACGAAAGACTCAAATGCGCACAGGGAGCCTGTTTCACCGGGTATTATTTCCCACCCTTTCTCATTTGTGATTCTCACATCACTCTGGCACTCAATCTCTGTTTTTTCTGAAAAAGCCCTTTTCTCACTTTTTCTCTCATCGTACATCTCTCTATTCTTTAATCTCTCATTTTTCATCCCTCCCCTGGGTGGTTGATGGATAAACAGAAAGTTGTGGGCTCGTGCCCCTAGCATTCTGCTAGATTCTTCTTCTTTTGCGGACAGCAGTGGATTTTCCCACAGAGGGGTTGTGCCACAACTGGGTGTGTAGCAAATCTGCATCTAACATCGGTTGATGATGCCCTGCTGGGGAGTTTGGACGTGGTTAGATCTGTCCAGATGAGGAAGTGGATCATCTTGATCCATTCCAATTCGTGCTTCGCACTTGACTTGATACCTCGCTGCTTGGAGGGTGAAAGAACTTTCAGTCGTTTGTCGTCGCCTTCAGTTGTGCCTTTTCTGGCAGGTAGAGTGCCTTTCTGGCGAGTAGCTGACGACGGGGAAAAGGCAGAACACCTGACTCAACTGTGCCCCTATTTCATCATTTTGACCATTTTTTGTTTTGGTTTTCTACTAAAACAATTTTGACCAAAACGAGAGTTAGATTAACATGCTTATTCAACTTTTTGATTTTGAAATCACGCAAGTTGGGTTGTGAGCACTGAAAATTTTTCCCTTTTTTTTTTTGGGTCCAAGAAACGGTCCAGTTTTTTGGAAAAGATGGAACGATTTTCGAGAAGATTAGTCAACCTTAGTAAAAATTCTCAAAAACTATATTTTTTTGCAAACGGCTAATGCTCAACAAGCACGGAACCAACTCTTGAGATGCGCAACCTCGGATCCATAAGCAATGGAAAATTGCCCCTTGTCTGAAGGACACTGCATGGCAACGGAAAGTTGCCCCTTGTTTGAAGTGACACCGCGACGTTTTGAATGGCAACGGAAAGTTGCCCCTTGTTTGGACGATGCCGCAGTATTTTGTAAACAGTCTTCGGAGCGATGGTTACAACCGAACTCTCGGATACAGAGAAGGCAAAGATGGTCAAAACCATTACATGGACACACTGGATTTGGAAGTGTTTGTGGCTGGACTTCAGAATGAAGTTGCCTACGTATCCCAAACATGGGAATCAAGCCTTACGTAGTTCGGGGTTAAGGTACACTCGGGTATTAACCTCTCCTTTTTATGCTCTAACTTTTGCCAAGGCGCCCGATGCAGGTTTTCGACCTTGCGAGCTTCTTTTTCTTTTCTTTTCAATTCTTTTCATTTCTTTTTTCTTTTTCATCTCTTTTTTTTCATTTTCTTCATTTTTCTTTTCATTTTTTTCATTTTTCATTTTTTGCATTTTTTTTTTCTTTTTTATTTTTCTCTTGCTCTAACTTTTGCCTGGGTCGCCCTTCTGGGTTTTTGGCCCAGCGAGCCTCTCAAAGGGTAAAAGTGTAGCTTGGTCCATGTCAAATGGTTCTGAGATCTCGAATCCGTTTGAATCCAAGAGAGTGGATGTTGTTCGCTGACGACGTGGGAGTCCATCCAACGGGGGCTGAATTTGCCCCTAGTATTGTGGATAGGAACTCAATTGTCCTTCAGTAGAAACTGTCTTCTTTCTTCCCTCCTGGGGATTTGGCATTCTTGCCGATCTTCATTTTCGACTCTTCGAGCGTATTTGACATTTTTCTGTCCCTAGTTCCAGGGATGCTTCTGATCTAGCTTTGCAAGCTTCTTTTGAAAACACTTAAACTTCTTGATCTGACTCTCTTACCCCTAGTTCGAGGGTTGCTTTGAATTTGGCCACGCAGGCCTCACGTTGTAGTTAACCGTTGAACATTCTGAGTTTGAGTCCAAGGTTTGAAAATGAGGGGTCGAGTCTCGAGGCTGAGAGCGATCCTAAGCTGCACAATCTCAAGAGCGATTCCACACATGTCTTCGCAGGACCGCACAAAACAATTTTTGAAAGTTTTTAAGAAAGCGACGAATCGCTTGCGCTGAAGACAGTGTAGGACCAATCTGGATCAAAGCTAGGGTCCTTCTCAGTACTCACATTAACAAGCATGATTTCATTCATTAAGGGCTTAGCACGCCTCTCTTTCTCTCAATTTGATCAAAGTTTTGCAAATCCCAAGGAATTCCTTCCTCTTCGTTTTCACCGCAGTGTTCAAAAAGTTTTGAAAAACTTAGGTCGTTACAATGACTTCAAGGCACAAGAGAGCAGGCGGGATGCACTGCCATTTCATTCAAATCCTGGCACAACTAGCACACGGCAGAAGCAAACGCGAGAGCGTGAAAGTCACTGCTGTTCCATTTAGATCTGTTGGCATAACTGGCTCCAAGGCAGAAACAGACTCAAAAGAAAGCAAAAAGACAAACACAAACTGAAAAAAGGGGTGTCCGAGGTAACATTCCCGGAATCACCCGACTCCTATACAACAGGACTGACTCAATACGACAAGACAGACCCGAAACAAAAAGACTGACTCAAAACAAAGAGACAGACTCAAAATAACACAACAAAACTGACCCAATACCCAAGTCCGAATGTACAAAAACCAGCATTCACAAATGCTCAAAACGGTGCGTGCCATACGCCACATCTGGAGTAAATTGAGCGCCGCTCGCAGGTGGTCCATCCCCTGATCACATCACATTATCCCCCCACAGGTTCACTGATCAAGTGTCGATAGACTTTGCAGAGTTTGGTGCGGGGATGACCCCATTGTCAATCAGATTTTGTATCTCATGGCGGAGACGGACGCAACTGTCAGTGTCATGACCGATTTGCTGATGAAAAGCACAGTACTTAGCCGGGTCATGCTTTGGAGGGAGAGGATCGGGTAGAGGCCGTTGCTCTAACGGTTTCAGATGTCCTTTCCTGAGTAGGACCCCCAGGGCCTTAGACAAAGACATATAGAGCGGGGTGAAGACCCTCTTGCCTCGGGGTAGATAGTCTGAAGTTTGGGGGTTTGAAGTGGATGTACCAATAAAGGGGGTGGCTGCTTTTGGTGTGGTGGTGGCAACCATGCCCACGTCGGAAGATCTTGCAGCTGCGTCACCGCTGGTGGTCGCATTCGAACTGCGGGTAAACGCCCTCCTGGGCTGCTCCTTCTCCTGATCAATGAGGCCCTGCTTCATAGCATCCTCGATCTGTACTCCCATCTCATGTAAGTCTGAAAAGGTAGGGAAGGGGATTACTATCATCTTTTGCATTAACTTCGGCTGAAGATTGCGCACAATCATCCGAATTTGGTCCTTGTCCGTAGGCCTCAAGGTCATCATCGAAGCCTTGGCCCTCCATCTGGTTACAAACTCTGAGAAACTCTCCTTAGGCTCTTGTCTAGTTGTCTCGAGATCACGGGTCGTGATCTCAATCTGGGTGTTGTATGAGTACTGCATGATGAAGGCCTCAGCCATTTCGTCCCAATTTCTCTTGACGTCATCTTCCAGTTTGGCATACCATGCTGATGCCACACCTGACAAGGTCCGGCCAAATAAAGACAATTTCTGAAGCCTGCTGAGGCCCATTGGCCTTAGGATGTCTGAAAATAGTCTCAAGTGCACCATGGGGTCCTCGGACCCG
Organism: Camellia granthamiana; assembly: GCA_036172215.1. Classification (NCBI taxonomy): domain Eukaryota; kingdom Viridiplantae; phylum Streptophyta; class Magnoliopsida; order Ericales; family Theaceae; genus Camellia; species Camellia granthamiana. The sequence goes on from CM069914.1 coordinate 70,709,066, forward strand.
TCAAACCGATCAATATGAGGCATCTTGAATCGGTCGGGCAGCATCACAGCTACATCGGTGTATCCGTCTTCAATATCGGGGATGGTCTTGACCCCTTGGGATCTCTTGAACAGTTTCTCAAGCTTACTCAGCTTCAGTGCGGTAGGATCGGTCTCGAACTCGGAGGGAGAGTCCAATAGGTTGGTGGGTGTTTTCGATAACTGGGGTTGAATTTGAGGTAGGATTGGGGGTGGGGGTGGGCCTATGGGAAGTTCTGTATCAGTCTGAACATTGGTTGCCTCCCCGGGGTTTGGAACTCCTGGTGGGGGAGGAGCCTGATGCGAAGCAGATGCTCCGGCTTGCTGCTTTAGTCTGGCAATTGTCTCTGCCTGTTCCTTTACAATTGCGGCCTGATGGGCGGCATCCTGCTGCATTGCTTTCATGCTTTCCTGGAGGTGGCGCACCATCTCTTCTAAACTAGCCATATTGCCCTGATCTGATTGAGTTACTGGTATATCTGTGTCTGCAATAGGCTCGGAAATCTCAACCCGACTGCTCAAAGGTCACTGATCTGGTAGCTGTTGTACTGGTGGTCTGTACCTGACTAGTCTTCTCTAGCCCTGATTACCCTTGAACTGAGTCTTTGACCTGACAAAGTCTATCAGTACAAATCCAATGCACCCGGGGGATAGTGGAGCCTTCTGAAGCTATGGTTCCCAGACTACCTAGCAAAAGAGAAAACAGACAGCATCTCAGCCTAATTTCACTGGAACGGATAACAGAACGATTGTACTCAATGCTGATAACTGTTCCCCAAATAACTGCCTGTAAACTGATACCCTCGGGTAAAACTGATTTGCCAAATACTGATGCTGATGCCCACAGGCCTGATGCCCAAACTCATAAACTGATACACGCATTCCTGTAGAGACACACTCTAAAGCACATAGCATGTAAGAGAGAGCCAAAATACCCCTATGTTGGGGTAGGGTTTCCCTGTCCTATTTTTGTCAGGAGCTAGGGTTTCACTACGCACGCAGCGGTTTCAAACAACCCTAACATCGGGTAAGTAACCTGTCCTAGTTTGGAATGGTCACTATGGATTCGAATATGCACTAGGTTGAATGGTCAAAAAGGGTGCCCCGGTAAAACCGGGGTTTGTGTTCCCATACTGGCAGAGCCCGCAACCGGTCAGCCTTATGGACATGTCTTGACAAGACAAGCCTCCGGCAAACCGCTCAGGAATAGCAGATGGCCAACACGGTGTCCTAGGCGCACTAATGCACATGCAATGCAAAGAAACACATAAGTGTAGTCAAAACAGGATATCACGAGTTCGAGTCAAGCTCTCTAAAAATCCCCAGCAGAGTCGCCAGAAACTGTAGACATCCCCGAACGCGGCCCGGGGAGAGGGAGTGCGAGTCCCCCCCCGTTCCGGTTCGATATTGGGTCTACTACAGTTCGAAGGACTCAAATTTGTCACGGTTCTAAATCTGAACCAAAGAGTCCAACTCTGGCAAATCGTTTTGAAGAAAAACAGATTTTGAAAAGAAGTGCCAAACATGGACTGCTTTGCTAGATTACAGAGTCGCCACCTAAATATTTTAAAATGGGAAATTAGGAAACCCTGACTCGGTGCCGAAGGCCACATGTCCGTCATCACCAAAGTGGTCTTGGCTCGGGAGCTTGGGTACGATCGGGGAAGGTCAGCTATGAGCACCCCCTTTCGCTCGGTCCGAAGACCGGCCTCTACTAACCGTGATATCCGATTTTGAAAACATTACGCGTTCTTATTCCAGTTATTAGCCTAGAATTACTATGTTATGCGCACAGCAAACAAGTATAGACTAGATCGCCTAATTTGGAAACAAGCATTGCATATCCGTTGGTTTTGAAAACGTTTTGGAATTTGCTACTCGCAAGTAGGCTAAAACACGGATTTCAATGAGTCTTCCAACTCAAGCAACCCAACCTCCACCCACAGGCATTCAAGCAGTTTATCTCACATAAGCACTTAGCCGCATGGTAAGCATACTGTCATGTTAACATTCACACGCATGCGATATGCTAAAGCGTAAAAGCTTACCTAGTACTCCAAGCCAAAACAGAAGCTCATTAGAAATCCATGCATGGACCTAAGCATACTGAAATGTCTAATGCAACGCATGCAAAAGATGTAATCTATGCAGGCTCGGCTATCCTAAACATGGCATGTGGAATGCTACAAATAACACGTATTCAATTTGAATTGAAAGTACGATGTAGTTTGTATGATGTGCCAAGCCTGATGTGTGTCAACAAATGCATGGATGCACACATGCATTGCATAAGGTATGCTAATTTTAATATGCCCTAATCTACCATCATAAGCAGGTAAATAAAAGGGAAGGAAGAAATGGGGGTTGGAAGACATACACCCACTCACCCACACTTATTACAGACTTGCCCTCACTCGGAGGGGACCAAAATAATAATACAAATAATTAACTACGCAAGCTAATTAAATATTACAAATTCACTAAATTAATTAACAAATCAACTAAGTTAATTAAAACAGTAAATGCCTCGGGAAGAGGGCCGGATGCATCGCGCGCTCGGACTCGCTCGGAATCACACTGCCATGCATGATTGCCTCTGTTTTCCCTGCTGTCCTCCTCTGAAAATTACCAAAACTTCAGGGATGCCTCTCAGAACCTTGTAGATCACCACCGGCTGGGGTAGCGCACCATCGGCTGAAGGATGTGGCCACCGGCACTGAATGAAGCTATCGGCTGCCAATAGACTGCCGGTCGGCACTAAATACTGCCGGCCGGCACTGAATGTCTGCAGGACCTGCAACTCACAGCAGCAGAAGGGAACAACATGCATGACAAGGCAATTCAAAGCATGTATGCACCAAACACAGCCCTTATCATATTAGTGACTCAAAGGGCATGTGCCTCGATTCCCGGACCACCAATCACACATTTCTATGCATGATGGCCCGGAGAACCAAGTATGCAACTGTAGTTTCAAATGCAATGCAACCAAATAAACACACAAAAGTGCCTAACCTCTATCACATTTCACTTCAAGAGGCCAAGCATGCATGCCAATGCAATGAAGTCCTAAACATGTCATCTAGCATACAACATGGACAATGCAATGTAATGACACTAGCATGCAAACACTCATACAAGACAAGCGTGCAAACTAAGCAAAAGGGCGGACTTAGACATGACTTAGGCAGCCCCAAATAGGCCTAAAATCAGTGGCCAAAACCATGGAAATGAAGGCCAAAATGAACACACATGTACATACAATCAAGGTCCAACACATTAGGCATACAAAGGCAACTCTTAAGCACACTTAAGGAGACCAAACATGGCATGCATTACACAACTAAAAACAGATTTTCAGCATGCGTGAATACACCTAAAACTCACACACATGGCATCCCCAAAATGCACTAATCATGGAAGCATACACAAGGCCTATTCTTAGGCATAAAAGGACACACCTTTAAAGCATGAAAGAGATGACAAAAATGAAAATATGAGCATGGATTAGGGTCTGAAATAGCATGTAAGAGGGTTCCAAACCCTTGAAATCATGGAGGCAATGCATCCTACACATGCACCTACTTGAAGCATACAAGCTACAATGCAAAGGGGGCTATACAAAGCATGCCAAGATTGATCCAAACAACCTAGGACAGACCTTATACATGGAAAAAACAAGCACATTTCCAGTTTATGTCAAGCCACAAAAACAAAAGCAAGATAGGCTAACAAAGCATGCAAAATTACGGTAAATCACATGGATTTCAAAGCAAGTAGCACATGGATTATCCAAACAATGTTGAGCCCTTCAACAATGTTGAAGAAGGGCTCAAAATAATCCTATTCTTAGCTTACATCATGCTCTGAAACAGATTATACATAAGTCAAAAATAGCATGCAAAATGGATGGCATACAAGGGGGTAAAGGGATAGGTGCTAGATGCTATCACCAATGGCAAGGGGTCCTCAATCAAACATGAAGAGGACCCCAAAACAAGACTATTTGAAGTTAGGGTCGGAGCCCAAAAGTGCTTGCAAGCAAGGCTTAGATATGGATTAAGAAAAGGCTAGAAAAGGGAGAATGAGAACTCACCCTTGAAGACTGACTCTTGGCTGCCTCTTTGACTGAAAAACAGTGCCTCCTAGCCTCTGAGAAGACCTCCAAGCCGCTGGAAATGGAGTGGTGGTGGTGGTGCTAGGTGGTGGTGAAGGAATGGCCCAAGAACAAGGGTGTTTGGAGGTGGAATGAGATAGATATAGAGAGGGAGGTGAGATATATATGTATATATCAGATATGCATATATATCTTCTGGTTTTTTTGCTCACAAATCACCAACCCTAGACAAAGGAGAAGAGAAGAGCTTATATAGGCCAAGTATAAGCTCTTAACTTAATGGCTAAGCAAATGGAAAGGGGTCAAAGGGGCCAAGGGGGGTGCAAGGCTTCTAGGAGAAGCTAATAAGCTTGGCCAAAGGTCCAACCTTCTAGAAGGGGTTTGGGGGTTCAAAGGCTCAAAATGGTCACATATATGCACGTGGATCTGGTTCTGTGCATCCCAGCTGGCACAGCTGGCATGCACCATGCTTGGGAGAGTCAAAAGGGTCAAATCGGCCAAGCAAAAGGGTCATCGGCACAATAAAGTGCCGGTCGGCACAATATATTGCCGACCTGCACTTTATTCTGGCCGGTCGGATAAACATAGTCCGGTGGGTAGCCGGTAAGGTCAAAAAGGTGCCGGTCAGTGTCCGGAGTGAAGCCCTGGAAGTTAGCTTTCCAATGGCGCAAACCTTGCATCAAAATTCCTCCTGTGCAAAAAGTTATGCCCTTTTCCGTGAAGCCGCGCAGACTCGATCCAACCGGGATGATGCCCAGCTTCAACCAATCATATCTCCTCCCCCCGGACTTGGCTCTAGGAGATTCTTGAGTGCAAAATGAAGCCCCGGAAGTCTTCTTTCCAATGGTGGTGGCCTCATAGCTCAACTCCAAATATGCAATTGAATAAGCCCAATTCAGCGAGGGCTGCTCAATTCTCTCCTACCCGGATCTCTGCCGATCTTCTCCCAGACCAGTTTTCTCCTCTCCTTTCCTCTTTTCTTCAACTCCAAACCCCTAAACAAAGTGTTTGGAAAGATTTGTCTCTCTTCTTGCCGAAGAAACTGAACCTGTGCCCTGCACATCTCTCAACACCGAGCAAACCATCAGTAATGCCCAAGTCTTGAGGGCGGTCAAAAATGGGGTGTCTACAGTTGCCCCTCTTTGACAGAACTCGAAAGTCATAACAATGACGGGAGTGAATGTCAAAGCCTAGAGACGACCCATTTTTGATAAGGCCGAAGACTTGGACAAACAAACAAGACAAACAAGGTATGCGCCCGAAGGCAGGGGCAAAATGCAACTGAAAATGCAAGAAGCCGAACATAACTTATGATCATGCAAAGAAATATAGGGACGTATCCCGGTGTTTCGGAAATATATAAGCATTGGAACGTATTCCGGATGCTCTTAACGAAAGATGGAGAAACATGGGGACGTATCCCGGTGTTTAGGGACGTATCCCAAGGATTAGGGACGTATCCCAAAGATTAGGGACGTATCCTAAAGGTTAGGGACGTATCCCAAAGATTAGGGACGTATCCCAGAGGTTAGGGACGTATCCCAAAGGCTAGGGACGTATCCCAAAGGTTAGGGACGTATCCCAGAGATTAGGGACGTATCCCAGAGGTTAGGGACGTATCCCAGAGGTTAGGGACGTATCCCAAAGGCTAGGGACGTATCCCAAAGGTTAGGGACGTATCCCAAAGGTTAGGGACGTATCCCAAGGGTTAGGGACGTATCCCAAAGGCTAGGGACGTATCCCAAAGGTTAGGGACGTATCCCAGAGATTAGGGACGTATCCCAAAGGTTAGGGACGTATCCCAAGGATTAGGGACGTATCCCAAAGGTTAGGGACGTATCCCAGAGATTAGGGACGTATCCCAAGGATTTAGGGACGTATCCCAGAGATTAGGGACGTATCCCAAGGATTTAGGGACGTATCCCAAGGATTAAAAAAGAAGGAGAAACATAGGGACGTATCCCGGTATTCTGCAAGGAATGAGAAACATAGGGACGTATCCCGGTGTTCCGCAAGGAAAGGAGAAACGTAGGGACGTATCCCGGTGTTTCGAAAAGAGAGAGAAACGTAGGGACGTATCCCGGTGTTTAAGAAATAAATGAGAGACGTAGGGACGTATCCCGATATTTCGGAAAGGGAGAGAAACATAGGGATGTTTCCCAGTGTTTCGGCAAGGAATGAGAAACATAGGGACGTATCCCGGTGTTTCAAAAAGAAGAGAGAAATGTAGGGACGTATCCCGGTGTTTTGAAAATGAAGGGAGAAACATAGGGACGTATCCCGGTGTTTCGGAAAGAAGGTGAAGAAACCTAGGGACGTATCCCGGTGTTTCGAAAAAGAGAGTGTGCATAACAATGCGATTGAAACGTGCATCACAATGCAAGTGAAGTGGGTGCATAACAATGCAATTTAGAGTAATCATAACAATGCTATGAAAGTACAAACACATGTAAGTAAAACGATGCACGCATGCCAGCAATGTGTAATGAAATCTGAAAATACATATGTAAGTAAAGCATGCAGCCGCGCAGGCAATGCGTAATGAGACTGGAAATTGAACATATGTAAGTAGAGCAAGCGGTCAACGCGAGCAATGTGTATGAAAAGGAACTTGAACACATGTAAGTAAAGCGATGCACGTATGTACGCAACGTGTATGAAAAGGAACTTGAACGTGCATAACGATGCAGGTGTAACGGTGCATAACAATGCAAGTGGAATGTGCGTGACAACGCATATTTGAAACAAAATGCCGAATAAGGGAATACAAGCCTTAACGAGACCAATTCAAACACAACCTCCGATTTAACTCTCGAGGGGTTTGTAACACACTCTGCCTGAAAAGGGGACACCCTGTTTATGTTGGCAAGAGATAACATTTGCTGCTGCTTTAATTGCCATTCTGACTTGAAGCAGGCTTACACTTGGAATGGAGGCACGCTCATTTTCCGGAACACTGACAAGGTCTAAAGAGGTACATCCGGAATACAATCTCAGAGTTGCTGAAGGTGAAACACGCTCAGTGCTTCGATTTTCCCTCTTTTCTTTTGCTTTGCAGTCCGGAACCTATATAGCTTCAGATAGGTCCTGGTTTTACCGTTCACATTTATCGGGGGCGGACCCTACAGTTTTCGAAAGAACAAATTCCCTTTTTTTGCACAAATGTGGAGAATGCACAGCACTCTGAGCACAAAACGATTTTATTTTGAAATTGAAATGAAAATGAGTTCTCAACTGGGTATTGAGTCTACGACTGGACACAGCAAAGACGACCCAACAACGGAAAATAAAGGTAAACAACCTAAACACATCTATTGACACTTGAAACGACTCAAAACAAGAGTCGAGACAAACAAAACACAACGAAAGACTCAAATGCGCACAGGGAGCCTGTTTCACCGGGTATTATTTCCCACCCTTTCTCATTTGTGATTCTCACATCACTCTGGCACTCAATCTCTGTTTTTCTGAAAAAGCCCTTTTCTCACTTTTTCTCTCATCGTACATCTCTCTATTCTTTAATCTCTCATTTTTCATCCCTCCCCTGGGTGGTTGATGGATAAACAGAAAGTTGTGGGCTCGTGCCCCTAGCATTCTGCTAGATTCTTCTTCTTTTGCGGACAGCAGTGGATTTTCCCACAGAGGGGTTGTGCCACAACTGGGTGTGTAGCAAATCTGCATCTAACATCGGTTGATGATGCCCTGCTGGGGGAGTTTGGACGTGGTTAGATCTGTCCAGATGAGGAAGTGGATCATCTTGATCCATTCCAATTCGTGCTTCGCACTTGACTTGATACCTCGCTGCTTGGAGGGTGAAAGAACTTTCAGTCGTTTGTCGTCGCCTTCAGTTGTGCCTTTTCTGGCAGGTAGAGTGCCTTTCTGGCGAGTAGCTGACGACGGGGAAAAGGCAGAACACCTGACTCAACTGTGCCCCTATTTCATCATTTTGACCATTTTTTGTTTTGGTTTTCTACTAAAACAATTTTGACCAAAACGAGAGTTAGATTAACATGCTTATTCAACTTTTTGATTTTGAAATCACGCAAGTTGGGTTGTGAGCACTGAAAATTTTTCCCTTTTTTTTTTTGGGTCCAAGAAACGGTCCAGTTTTTTGGAAAAGATGGAACGATTTTCGAGAAGATTAGTCAACCTTAGTAAAAATTCTCAAAAACTATATTTTTTTGCAAACGGCTAATGCTCAACAAGCACGGAACCAACTCTTGAGATGCGCAACCTCGGATCCATAAGCAATGGAAAATTGCCCCTTGTCTGAAGGACACTGCATGGCAACGGAAAGTTGCCCCTTGTTTGAAGTGACACCGCGACGTTTTGAATGGCAACGGAAAGTTGCCCCTTGTTTGGACGATGCCGCAGTATTTTGTAAACAGTCTTCGGAGCGATGGTTACAACCGAACTCTCGGATACAGAGAAGGCAAAGATGGTCAAAACCATTACATGGACACACTGGATTTGGAAGTGTTTGTGGCTGGACTTCAGAATGAAGTTGCCTACGTATCCCAAACATGGGAATCAAGCCTTACGTAGTTCGGGGTTAAGGTACACTCGGGTATTAACCTCTCCTTTTTATGCTCTAACTTTTGCCAAGGCGCCCGATGCAGGTTTTCGACCTTGCGAGCTTCTTTTTCTTTTCTTTTCAATTCTTTTCATTTCTTTTTTCTTTTTCATCTCTTTTTTTTCATTTTCTTCATTTTTCTTTTCATTTTTTTCATTTTTTCATTTTTTGCATTTTTTTTTTCTTTTTTATTTTTCTCTTGCTCTAACTTTTGCCTGGGTCGCCCTTCTGGGTTTTTGGCCCAGCGAGCCTCTCAAAGGGTAAAAGTGTAGCTTGGTCCATGTCAAATGGTTCTGAGATCTCGAATCCGTCTGAATCCAAGAGAGTGGATGTTGTTCGCTGACGACGTGGGAGTCCATCCAACGGGGGCTGAATTTGCCCCTAGTATTGTGGATAGGAACTCAATTGTCCTTCAGTAGAAACTGTCTTCTTTCTTCCCTCCTGGGGATTTGGCATTCTTGTCGATCTTCATTTTCGACTCTTCGAGCGTATTTGACATTTTTCTGTCCCTAGTTCCAGGGATGCTTCTGATCTAGCTTTGCAAGCTTCTTTTGAAAACACTTGAACTTCTTGATCTGACTCTCTTACCCCTAGTTCGAGGGTTGCTTTGAATTTGGCCACGCAGGCCTCACGTTGTAGTTAACCGTTGAACATTCTGAGTTTGAGTCCAAGGTTTGAAAATGAGGGGTCGAGTCTCGAGGCTGAGAGCGATCCTAAGCTGCACAATCTCAAGAGCGATTCCACACATGTCTTCGCAGGACCGCACAAAACAATTTTTGAAAGTTTTTAAGAAAGCGACGAATCGCTCGCGCTGAAGACAGTGTAGGACCAATCTGGATCAAAGCTAGGGTCCTTCTCAGTACTCACACTAACAAGCATGATTTCATTCATTAAGGGCTTAGCACGCCTCTCTTTCTCTCAATTTGATCAAAGTTTTGCAAATCCCGAGGAATTCCTTCCTCTTCGTTTTCACCGCAGTGTTCAAAAAGTTTTGAAAAACTTAGGTCGTTACAATGACTTCAAGGCACAAGAGAGTAGGCGGGATGCACTGCCATTTCATTCAAATCCTGGCACAACTAGCACACGGCAGAAGCAAACGCGAGAGCGTGAAAGTCACTGCTGTTCCATTCAGATCTGTTGGCATAACTGGCTCCAAGGCAGAAACAGACTCAAAAGAAAGCAAAAAGACAAACACAAACTGAAAAAAGGGGTGTCCGAGGTAACATTCCCGGAATCACCCGACTCCTATACAACAGGACTGACTCAATACGACAAGACTGACCCGAAACAAAAAGACTGACTCAAAACAAAGAGACAGACTCAAAATAACACAACAAAACTGACCCAATACCCAAGTCCGAATGTACAAAAACCAGCATTCATAAATGCTCAAAACGGTGCGTGCCATACGCCACATCTGGAGTAAATTGAGCGCCGCTCGCAGGTGGTCCATATTGACTGATACAGGGGGAAATGAGCCAAATTGGATGGCTGGCTGTAACTTCTTCCCCTCTTGGCTACCTTGCTCAGTGTCTTCAGCAGCATCCTCCATGCTGCACTCTGGTACTTCATTGATAATTGATCCCTTCGAAGGATCTTTCTCAATTGGTTCGTCAGTCAGAAATGTTTGTTCAGCCATGAAGGCTTCGAACATTCCCTCTTCCATCATTCCTTTCTCTTGGCTTATGCCAATCTCTTCTTCTATTTCACTACCACTCTCCATTAGAGCCTTCTCTAACCCTGCCAAACTAGTCTTCTCTCTGGCCTTTAATTCAGAATGAACCTGGGCCAACTGTTCTCTACTACAAACCACTTTGCTTTGTAGAGTTGGTTTTGGAGCATGGTCTGACTTCGAAGTTTTCTTTCCTTCTGTTTTGACCTGTGAAGAACTCTCTCCACTTTCTTTCAAATCTTGCTGGTACTGGGTGTACCTACGCTGAATCTTCCTCCTCTGTGATCTGGAAATAACTGGAACCATATTTGATTCCTTTGTTTTTGGGTGTTTCAGCAATATCCAGTTATTAGGTGCCACCAAAGGAGGCTTGACCATTCTGCCTGAGATTCCAACATCCCTCCTGACAGGTACTTCCCTAGGTTTGTTTTGCATTACAAACCAATCTGGAACTCCAGGTACCCAAGAGCTTACTGACTCAAATGTTGAATCACCTCTTTCTACCTTCGAAGCCATCTTCGAATCTGGCCGTGGAGGTAAGTGCTTGGTTCTAGTCTCATGCTTCGAACCTGATTCTGGCCTTTGATGGAGGTGGCCATTTTCTGTTCTGTGTGAAGTTGGTCTAGGGGGCCAGTCTCTGGCTTTAGTCCCATAACCTGAACTCCTCTCCACTCTTCTTTCAGAGTGTCTGTTCTCCATTCTGTAATAGTTAAGTGGCCTGGACTCATACAAGGGCCTTTTTCCTTTAGCATGTATTCTGTCAACTGCAGGCTCAACCATCACTGGTCGCTGCCTATCACTAGCCGGGTACGGCCTTTTGTTGTAAGCGTTGGTTGATTTGGGACTTCTCTGAACATCCCTATAGTATTACTTCCCATCAATCGGAAGCCCCTTCAACCATTTGTAGCTTAATCTGCATCTGGGACACATCCTCTGCATTACAGCTGCTTCCAAAGAATCGTCATCCAGTGCTTCTTCATCAAAGTGTTCCTTCTGATGTGAGAAACCTTGTCCAATAACTGGTGGGTTTCTAGTTTCCTTCTTGGCAGTTGTCTGGTTGGCAATATGCATTTGCACATTGACCTCTTCCAATTCCTGCAGAGATAGATTCTGAAAGTTTGGTACAACCACATTAGCCGCGCTTTCTCCAATTTCTGGAAACGGGTTACTGTCAATCCCCATGGCCTTTTCTGTTTTGGCTGGAAATTTCAAACTTCCTTTTCGGATTTGCTCCTGGATCCTGTCTCGAAAAACAATGCAGTTTTTAGTTGAGTGGGACCAAGAGTTATGCCATTTGCAGTATACTTTTCCCTTAAGTTCATCTGGAGATGGCAGTTTTACTTCTTTTGGTAACTTAAGGAAATTGGCTGCAAGCAAATGATCAAAAATGTCATCTGCTTTCGTTAAGTCGAAAGAGTACTTTCTGTGAAGGTCTTTCTTCTTAAATTCCTGGTCAATAGTTGTATCCTTATGGATTAATGCTTCACAGATTACAGGCTATTTACCCACAATCTCTGCTGCATCGATCTCATAATTGGGATCTCTATAATATGTCTTATATGAGGCATTATTTCGATCTTGTTCTTCTTCTAGTAATGCTTCATATCGGGACACCTTATAGGTTAATTCGACCAAATCCCTGAATTCGGTTGAATCAAACTTCTTTCGAAGCCTGAACTCTAAACCGTTTTGAGCCAACCTTACAAATTCTGGCTCTGGAAGGATGACTCTACATTTATTTCGAGCCCTTTTAAATCTGGCAATGAACTGAGTAGCCTTTTCTTCAGGCCTCTGACTCAATCTCGCCAAGTCTGCCATGGACACTTCTGGCTCCGATTGGAAGAATTGAGCATGAAATGCCTCTTCCATTTGTTGCCAATTTTGAATGGAGCCTGGTGTAAGGTTGATATACCATACAAATGCTCCTCCAGTTAGAGAATTTGGAAATAATCTCAGTTTCATGTAATCATGGTTAGTAAATTCACCGCATTGAGCAGCAAATCTAGCAACATGTTCTACTGTTGACTGATTTCCAGTTCCATAGAAGAGGGTGAAATCTGGTATTCTAAACCCTCTTGGGTATTCATGTACCCTATCTACCCATTCTGGGTATGGCTTTCTGTATACAGGAGTCTGGACCCCCCGAGCCATCGGTCCACACATCTCCCTTACAATGTCAGCAATTTGGTCCCTAGGGACCATATTTTGTGCCTGTTGAACCAGTACTGGAAGGACAAACACAGGATTTGCTGGACAAACTTGTGCTTGTGGTTCTCTTGGTCCATAAGGTGGTATATTTGGGACTGGTTGTCCCTGTGGTACAGGTTGCTGTTGGGGGTATTGGTAACCCCTTTGAGTCTGACCTGTGAAGGGACCTGTGAAAGGTGCTGGAACAGGTGTTGTGTCTCTTCCATTACCTTCCAACCCCCCGGGTATAAATTCGAATAAGGGATTATTATACCCCCCAGTGCCAGGTATGGCTTCGAACATGGGATTTGTAACCATTCTTACGCCAGTTTCTTGCACTTGACCAGATCCACCAACTTGCGTGGCTTCATTGTTAAGTACTGAGGCATTTTGGCCTGCTACAGGCCTCGAAATGGGTTCATACCAAGACTGAGGTGCTGGTCTTTCATAATTTTGATTACTAGTTTGACCATTCGATTGTCCATTAACTTGCATAGGCTGTTTTTCTCTAGCCAATCTTTGCTGAGGGACATTAATTTCCTCTGTATGTCTTGTATTCGTTGGTTGGTGGTTATTCATTCGATCCAAAAAGGATGTTGCCCACCTTTCCATTGTGTTCATTAACTGTTGTCCCATGGCTTCTACCAGGCCATCCCATGGATTTGTGGGCTGGGTAGATGGAACAGTGGATGGTCCAATTCCTTGGTTTCGTCCAATATTATGAACATATGGTTCTTGTCCAGAAGTACTGGTCTGTTCGACCATTGGTTCTGATAACATGGGAGTTTCCACAGGATGTGTTACCACATTATCCTCTGGGTTCGGTATTTCTACCTCTCTTTCTACGCCTTCTTCCAGACGTTCATTTTCTCCTTGTCGTCTTCTTCTAGCCATTTTAAATTAGTCCCACCGGGCGTGCCAAAAATATATGTTGGCTTTTTGGCTTTTCGAAGGGTATTTTTGTAAATGCGAGCGTGCCAGCAAGAATCAATCAGTCCTTACAGAAATTATAATTGCCAACCAATTATCAGACGATTGTGTTATAGTTCTTTCAGCCTCAATGAAGAGGACTTTTACTGGTGGCTTGACTTAGGAGAAATTAAAAGAAGTAACAGTAATATGAAGAACAATGAAAGTATTTCATTAAAAATGAACACTTACAATGGTCCAAACTCAGCCTCTGAGAGGTTTACAACAGCGATCTACTTGAATCTACTTGAAACTACTCCTATGAATCGAAGTGCAGTGCGGGTATTTAAAGTGCAGGTATTTAAAGAACAGGTATTTAAAGTGCAGGAATTTAAAGAACAGGTATTTAAAGTGCAGGAATTTAAAGTACAGGAAATGTAAAAACTGGAAAGGAAAATATGAAGTAAATGACTGGTTTGTATGATCTGAGTCTGGGGGTTCTTTTCTGGGGGCTTCCCTGCTATTTATACTCGTCAAGGATGACCTTCGAACTGCACTTCGAACCGTCGAACTGCTCCTCCATGATCGCTGAACATGCCACCTTAGAAGTAGTCCCACTACGCCATCACTTGCAGTTGAGCTTCCCTCTTGTATTTGAATTTGAATATGGGTAACCGTTGAAGCCACGTCACCTTGCATCTCTCTACTGATCTAGTGCTACTCAGATCACGTGAGAGCCAATGTTCATCGCCACGTGTACGATTAGGATCAAAGATTAGAATCATCTTCCCACAATACCCTTATTCTGCCACGTGTTGCATTGTAACTGGCTTTTACAAAATATATAGCCAACAGTATTACTTTGATACGTATTCACCAGTTACTAGGATAACATCCATTCGCATGGTGATTGCGTTAGCAGCTTTGCGCAATCTGGAGATATATCAGATGGATGTAAAGACAGCTTTCTTAAATGGAGATTTGAATGAAGAAATCTACATGGAGCAACTCGAGGGGTTTTCAACTCCAAAAAATATTTTAGTTTCACTCCCTCAAAAACCACGTTAATACATACAGATTTGTAAATGAATGAAGTAAATTGATATTAACTAATAATTAAGGAATTTTGATATAATTTACCTTAAAAATAATGCAAGAAAAAGAGACAGCCGGGCATAGTAATAAAAAAATTAGAAGCAGGGAGATTGCGTAAAGAAAGAAACAAGTGCTATCACCGAAAAGCATCTGTTGGAGCAGAAAAATGAATATTGTTAAAATTATTTGGCCTTTTGGGTGTGAACTGAAATGAAAGGGTATCTATCCACACATAAGAGACTTCCCTAAAATGCCTCATTGTGCTTTTGTTTTGTTGTTTTCTTTCCTCATTCCCTCTCTCTCTACTTACGCCTCAAAGCTTCTTGTAATTTGCTTAAGTCTCTCCGCATTGGGAAATTATTTGATAATCCTAAAACATGATCACGTGATGTCTTTACCTGTGTTGTAATTGATAAAGAGGACATCGTCTATAATTTTGTGTTGGATCATGAAAAATAAGGGGAGGCATTATTATTGGTGATTGGTGAGGGACATTAACTTGTGACGCTCCTAGATTACCAAATAATTTTTCACATTTAAGCCCATTTAGAAATTAAATATTTTAATTAATTTATTAATTTTTTTACAAAAAAAATTATAATAAGATAAAGATAATAATATGATAATTTATAATGATTTTTTAATTTTTTTTTTACTATAAATGCATTTCGCCGAACGAAGCCTAGTATGGATTACTCACCATCCACACTCTCGTCTCATTCACCAATGTTACATATGTATTAAAATAGAGTGGATTCTCTCCAACATATAATATTCTTATAGGCCGTCCAATGATATATCCATAAAGTTTATTCTGATGATCTATTTTATTCATGCATAAATTGTAAATGAATTTTTTTAAATTAATCTGATAATTATAATCACAATAATTTATTATTTTTACCTTTAAAAATATTAACAATAAGTACAATTTTAAAGACTAATACCATAAAATCATATGAGATGAGTATCGAATCAAATCTAATATTTTTATAATTGAATTGCACACAGATTTAAAATTGAACTGAATATGTGGTAAAATCCATGGACAAAACTAGACGATCCATTCCACTAAGTAGACCATAGAGAATACTGATTCAACTAGAAAAATTAATGTCATCTCGATTCATTTTAGAATAAGACCCAATTACATAAAAGTTGAATAAAAAAATTTAATGTCATATTTTTTCTTCTCAAGCGTAAGGCCTCATTGCGTCCAATCACAAAAAAAAAAAGAAAAAAAAAAGAAAAAGAAAAAAGCGGAAGGCCTCATTATTCACACACACAAAGAATAAATAAAAATTAATTACCCAGAATGTGCACTGCAATAAATTGGGTCTTTTATTTTTATTTTATTTTTTATCTTTAAAAGGCTGATCTGGTGACACAAATGTGAAATAAAAGATGGATTCTACCTCTATGTACAAGATCCGCCCTGCGTGCCACTCATTTTTTTGTCTCACTTGTGTCTCATTCAATGAAATTTTTTCATGTATTTTGATTTAATTTTTATATACAAGTCGAATCTAAGACACCATTTTTTGTGAGTACATTTGACTGCAAAAATAAATTTATTCACATATTTTTTAGTGTACAAACAATACACATGATATGATTGACTCAAATATATAGATCTCATACAACAAAAGTATAGTAACTCCGTCTAGAATGATAGACTTATTATTTTACGCCAATCAAAATATTTATATTGTTCACACAATCCCCCCTTCCCCCCCCCCCCACCCCGGCCCCGTGGTATCAATTATAAATTAATTTTTGTAATTATAAAATTGTAAATTATTAACTTAAAATAATTAAGAAGTTGTTACATTACTTTTTTGTTATAAAAATATGCAGAGTATCATTAAAATTTATAATTAAAAACAAAAAAAATATATAAGATTTTTGTACAAACACATTGAAAGCTTTCAAATAAATTAAAAAACCTATGAATTAAAGAAAATCTTAATTATTTTGGCCAAATAAGTTCTTAAAAAAAACCCAAATAAGTTATGATTTAAATTACAATAAAATACTATTAATTAACTTTTTTTTAAGTAAATAGAATAAATAAATTGACTTATAAGACCATCTCCAACCATGTATCAAATTTATTATCAAATTTAAATTTGATGAAAAATGATTCCTTTTTAAACTCTAACGTTTTCATCAAATCGGTATCGAATCTAAGATTTCACTTTTCTTTCATTAAACTGAAGACCAATATACCTTTCATCAAATTACTGTTCATTACCGTTAAATTTTTACCACCGAATGTCTTCCCAATGTTCTTCCGGATGATCACCTCAAGGTAAAAGTTTATAAAAAAATTACACTGGTCGATCGATCTCTTGGATGACCAGCTCAAGAAGAAAAATTGTAAAAATTTTGTATAGGCCAATTGACCGACCAGACATTCGTTGATCGTCCGCCCGGTCAACCGGTAGTTTGACAAAACTACAAATCCTCCGTTGAAACACTTGATATCAAGGAGAGTTTTTTCCCAAATTATTACTCAAATTTAATAAAAAAATTAATACACCATCGGAGATACTTACGTAGTACCGAATCAGGCGGATACATTGTATACACACTCTTTGAGGGTGTGAACAAAACAAGAATTAATTTTATACTATCTCTCTATATATGTCCCTATGGGTCCGTTTGGGAAGAGTTAAAGTGGATTTTTTTGACTATTTTAACCACAAAAGACAAAATAAGCTATTTTAGCCACAAAAAATAAAACATCACATCCAACCTATAATCATTACACTCTTCTCTTATAAAAAAAAAAGCCAAAAAAAAATTTGTCATCCCAAAGTAAAAAAGCTAAAAAATCTAAACAAGAAAATCAAATAAACAAAAAAATCCTAAGTTACAAGAGTAAAAAAAACCTAAAAAACCAACTAAAAAAATTATTGCCAAATGATCCCTTATTACTTCAATGTTAACCTCAAACTAATAATTAATTCACGATTTCTTATACTTTTCATTAAATTAAAGATGATTGGAGTATTTTATCAAATTATTATAGATAGTCATAGGGACAATACACTAGACAACTGATCGGTTGTTTTCTTAGACAACTTTTTCCTTACTTCATACTTTTAGTAAATTTATACTAATCAGTTGATCGGTTGGATATCCTTTCGGTTGATCGGTGATTTGATGAAAAATAAAAATTCTCATTTAAAACGATTGACATCAGAAGAATGTTTTATTTAAATTTGATGAAAAAAATGTAAATGTTGGAGACACTCTTAGTGGGGGTGTTTGGTGTAGCTTTTTTAGCCAAAAATTATTTTGGATTGTTTGATTAAATTTATTTCAAATATCTTCTAATTTTAATAATTTATTTTAATTCAAAAAAAAATGATTCTGATAAGATGTTTATTCATTATCAACTTCTAATTAAAGCAACTTATTTATGATTATGCTTTTAGATTTTTTTTTTAATAGAAAAAGACCTAAATAAACTTTGGATTAGTTTTTTTTTTTATTTAATTTTTTTATAGGAAATGTAGAATATTAGTTAATAACAAAAAATAAAAATTAATTTAATTTACAATTAAGAAAAGTTAATTTAATTTATAAATAATGGCGGTAAAAAAAACATTTATACATCAAAAAGTTATTTCACAACTTATTTATCAAATATTACTCAGCAATTTAAATCTACAATCCAACAATTCCACCAAATAAATTAACAACTTCTAATTAAAATTATAATCTTTAATCAATTAAATTATAATTTATAATATATTTTAATAGGTATACCAAAAACCCCAATGAAGGGTCCGTGATAGGGGTGCAACTCGGTCGGGTTCGGAGATTGTCCAAGCCTAGCCCAAGTTGTGCTGAGACCTGCTAAGACCCGAATTGTAACCCAAGGTTGCCTGCCAAAGCCCGATCTAAGTTAAACCCGAATTGCAAATGAATTTTAATTTTTTATTATTTATTTATTTATTATTATTTTTCAGTTACATTATTAAATTATTAAAATTTGACTTTATTTATATTTTTTTATAAAGAAAATCATTAATAACATCCAAACAAATAATTTATATAATGTGAGAGGGTAATTTATATTCATAAATTGGGCCGAGCTAGGTGTTGGGCCGAGCTAGGTTCAAGAATGGAAGCTACCCACTAAGAAAGGGGAAGTATGGGTAGTTCGGCTGCCAAATGAGTATGCGTACTTCGGTTGCGGCAAGTATCGAGATAGTCCGGTTTCAGTTGGTAGACCGGTCGTAGAATTATACCGGTTCTTATATGCTAGGTCGGTTGCATGTTGACACCGGTTCGAACTTGTTAGTTCGGCTTGGCCACGTCCTAGTTCGGTTGAACTCTCTTATGGTTAGCTCGGTTGTGGCATTGGAAACCGAGGTAAGAGAAGTAAAGTGAGGACCGGACTATGTGTTACTTCGGTTGTAAAGGAGTTCGGCCGTAGTAAAAGCCATCTCACTTGGCTTATGCAGTGAGGGGGGTGTTGGAGGATAAGCATTATCTTCCAGGAGGAGTAATTCTGGAAGGACTCTACGCATGGAGGAATGTGAGTCCTAGGAGGACTCTTCTCATGGAGAAGTTAGAGTCCTACTAGGACTGTGCCACGCGAAACCTATATAAGCTCACCAATATCACCTTTGGAGAGGTAATACAATTTTGCTTCCTGAATACACAGAGCTTTTGCCTTCTTGTCTTGCTTACTGACTTAGGCATCGGAGAGGTTTCCGGCACACCCTTGCCGGCCAGCTCACGTTTGTGTTTTCAGGTGGTGGAACGACGACGCATAGAAGAACGCAGACTTGATCAACAGGATTATACGAGAAGGTGAATTTCTTTCCCGTACAATTGGCGCCGTCTGTGGGAAGAACAGACAAGAACAACCTCTTGATCAAGCTTTTTTCTTGAACATCAATGGCGAACAACGAAGAACTGCCTCAGTCCGCCATTGACGGACTAACTCCAGAAGGAGGTGCAAGGCGCGAAGGCCTTCCCTTGGTCCCTCCCATGGCGAGCCTGGAACCACAAAGGCAGAATTCCAGGAGGGATGCGAGGGGACGAAGGAGGAATGGCAGCCCTCATCCCTCTCATTCGCAAAGCCCAGAAAGACAAAGGCGCAGAGTTGATCCTCAAATTCTGGAGGACCGCGTCAGAGAACAAGATGAATTGATCCGTAAGATGGCGGCGGACATGGAGTCTCTGAAGCGCCAGATGAAAGGCAAAGAAGTGGCGACAGGAGAGGGGCGTAATAAGAAGACGCCCCCTCGCCACTCAGAGGGTCGTGATAGGAATTCTACACCCTCTCAACCAGAGGACAGAAGCCTCAGGACAGGCGACACGCGGTCCGTATCTTCCAGGACTCGTCACTCCAGGTCTGAGAGGGCGAGGTCTGAAAGGTCATATACCGAGGGGAGTACCTATTGGCCCTCACACACGCACCATACGAGGTCTAAACAGACGGAATTACCTAGGTCATCCGACCTTCGATCTATGCTAGAAGAGAAGGCACGATGGAAGGAGGACGCCAGAGCACGCGATCCCCACAGGGTTCCTGCCTTGCAGCGGTTGGCTCCTCGGACGCATGGAAGCGTCGAGGTTGGAATGCCAAGGCCGCACTTGGCATACGAACCAGCGGACAAGGCATTGGCGAGGCTGCAGACCTCACCATTCGTCCCAGAGATTGAGAACGCGCCCCTTCCGTCAGGCTTCCTACAACCCAAATTCACGACGTATGAAGGGAAGACGGACCCTTACACCCACTTGAGCCACTTTCGCCAGGTTATGGCTGTATACCGGCGGAACGAGGCGTTGATGTGTATCCTATTCCCTTCAAGTCTCGGCGACCTGGGCCTGACTTGGTTTGAGAAGCTTCCAGAGGGCAGCATAGCCTCCTGGGCGCAACTGGCAGAGGCGTTTGTAACGCGGTTCAGAACAAACACAAAAACCCCGGTGGAGATTGACCAGTTGCACTCCATCGACATGGGCGACAAGGAGACTCTGAGGTCATACAACAGTCGCTACTGGGAGACATTCAACCAGATTGGGGACTGCCCAACCAACCTCGCCATTGCGCAATACAAAAGAGGCCTTCCAGTCGGGAACAGACTGAGGGACTCTATCACAATGACGCCACCCCTTACCATGGAGGCCCTGATGGAGAGAGTGCATCAGCACATCAGGGTAGAAGAAGATGGCGCTCGCGCCAAAGCAAAGACTGGCGCGACCACAACATCAGAGAAGAAGACCTCGGCCAAGGTCAATGCGGTAGATCGCCAAAACCGAAACGGACGAGGCAGGCGAGATAATGGCGAGGACCAGGATAAGAGATGGCTAAGAGTCCGCACCGCCATTACCACAGTGTTCAAAAAACCAATCTACCGTATACTTAGTGAGATTCGAGACGAGCCTTTCGTCAAGTGGCCCGCCAAGTTAGGCGAGGCCCAGAAGGACTATGATGACAGATCCAGATGCACCTACCACAAGGAAAAGGGGCACCGCACTGAGAACTGTACACCATTGAGGCAACATCTGGAAGAGTTGGTGGCAGCAGGCCACCTAGATAAATACATAGAAGGAGGGGCGCAGCCAGCCCCCCAGGACCACAACCTCCCCAATGGGATGCCGAACGACGCCCCGCCACAAGGCATCATCAACGTAATCCATGGAGTCTTTGAACCAGAGCGCGTATGCGAGCTCAGAGGTTCAATCAAAAAAGCAGAGCACTTAAGAGAAGTACTCAGTGCCCAACCAGTCGTCAAAAAGGGGAGGACAGAAGCTACAAACATCATGTCCTTTTCGGATAAAGACTTGGACAAAATATATTGCCCACACAACGATGCCTTGGTCGTCACTCTCCGAGTCAAGGATTTTGACGTCAAGCGGATTCTGATTGACCAAGGTAGCTCCTGCGAAATCATGTACTATGAAACTTTCAAGCAACTCAAGCTGCAGGACAAGGACTTAGCCCCTGCCGTATCTCCTTTGATTGGATTCAATTCTATGCCAGAGTGGCCAGTCGGCAAAATCATTCTCCCAGTCAGAGCAGGGAGTGTGACAAAGCAAGTGGAGTTCTGGGTGTTAAAGGTTCCATCCACCTACAACATCATTTTGGGCAGAACAAGGCTGCACGCCATGCGCTCAGTGGCATCCTCCTACCACCAAGTGATGAGGTTCCCCAGCGACACCGGAGTGATAGAGGAGGTCTATGGGGACCAGATTATGTCCAAGCAGTGCTTCGTTGCAACGAATGGTAGCCGCGCTGCCAAAGGATATGTTCATTCGGTTGAAGAACCAGAGAGTAATGAACTATTCGCGGATGTTGGCAAAGCGGCTAGCCAGAAGGCAGTGGAGGACTTGGTGGAGGTCAGAATAGACGAGAAGAACCCGGATAAGTTCTTCTTGCTTGGCTCGTCGTTGTCTAGCACTGAGAGGCTAGAGGTCTTGGAGTTTTTGACCTCCAACATCGAAGTGTTTGCCTGGACCCCATACGACATGCCAGGCATTGATCCCAACTTCATCTGCCACCAACTCAACGTCCACCCATCTGCCAGGCCAGTCATTCAGCGCACCCGCAGATCGGCGCTCCACCACGCCGAGATAGTGGCAGAAGAAGTGGGAAACTTGTTGGAAGCAGGGGCAATTAGAGAGGTGCACTACCCCAGGTGGATCTCCAACACGGTCGTGGTGCCAAAGAAAAATGGCAAGTGGCGCGTTTGCGTCGATTACAAAACTGTCAACAGAGCATGCCCCAAAGACAGCTTCCCCCTACCAAGGATCGACCAACTGGTGGACCTAACAGCTGGTCACAACAGGCTTAGCTTCCTGGACGCATACAGAGGCTACCACCAGATCGCAATGCATGAACCTGACCAGGAGGTTACATCCTTCACCACTCCAAGAGGACTATACTGTTATAAGGTCATGCCCTTTGGCCTGAAGAACGCAGGGGCGACATTTCAGAGAATGGTCACCAAGATGTTTGAGCCATTGTTAGGCAAAACGATGGAGGCTTACATCGATGATATGGTGGTCAAGAGCAAGAGTGAGAGTGACCACCTCAAGGACCTAAGTGAGATGTTCGAGATCCTGAAAAAGCATAAGTTACGCCTCAACGCGTCGAAGTGTGCTTTCGGAGTAGGATCAGGCAAATTCTTGGGCTTCTTGGTGACCAATCGAGGCATAGAGGCGGATCCTTCTCAGATCAAAGCAATTCAGGAGTTAGAGAGGCCTAACTCAGTGAAAGAAGTGCAGCATCTCACCGGCATGGCGGCAGCACTTAACCGATTCATCAGCCGGTCTTCAGACAGGTTGCGTCCATTCTTTCAGTCATTAAAAGCTAAGTTTGAGTGGGACGAAGAATGCGACCAAGCCTTGGCGAGTCTGAAGGAGTACATGTCTTCTCCACCATTACTTGTAACCCCCATACCTGGAGAAGAACTCTTCCTCTATTTGGCAGTTTCTCAACACGCAGTAAGTGCAGTGTTGGTTCGAGCAGAAGGAATCCAACACCTACCCATCTTCTATGTCAGCAAGACATTGCTGGGAGCCGAAACAAGGTACTTACCCTTAGAGAAGCTAGCACTGGCCTTAATGATGGCATCCAGGAAATTGGCGCACTACTTTCACGCCCACACCATTGTCGTCCTCACAGCTTTTCCGCTGAAAGCTCTGTTTGAGAGGGCCAACTTTTCTGGGCGAGTTTTGAAGTGGGCAGTAGAGTTGGGACAATATGATGTGAAGTTCCAACCCAGAACCGCGGTAAAAGCCCAATCTTTGGCAGACTTCGTCGCAGAGTTCACTCCTGGAAGCCACCAAGTCTGCCCAATCGATCTGACTGACACAACCAAACTAGGGATGGAGATTGACGCCGGAATAGCGCAACCCCTAGTACAGGCCACTCAGACAGAGCCCGTGGCAGACCAGAGTAAAGAAGACAAGGAGAAAACAGACCTTGATACACCAAGCCAAGACGCACCAACAACTAATGACTTGGTCCCATCAGAAGGCAAGGAACAGATTGCAATTATAAACTCTGAAGAAGACATTAGCAACCTGGAAAACCCCGAGGCATCGTCGGACCCCTCCACCTGTTGGAAGTTGTTCGTTGGGGAGATGTGGAAGCTCTTTGTGGATGGCGCATCCAATCGACATGGAGCAGGACTTGGCATAGTCCTCATCTCTCCAGACGGCCTAGTAGTGGAGCAGGCGATCAACCTTGGCTTCCCAGCGTCAAACAATGAAGCAGAGTACGAAGTGCTCCTTGCAGGACTCAAGTCAGCAGCCTACATGAAGGCCACCGAACTAATGGTCTACAGCGACTCACAATTGGTGGTGAATCAAATTTCTGGCGATTATGAAGCAAAGGATGAAAGAATGGCTAAGTACCAAGACTTAGTCAGGACAGAGATCAAGAAGTTTGAAGTCGTCAGAATAGAACAGATTGGCAGGGAGGAGAACAGTAGGGCAGACGAACTTGCAGGCTTCGCCTCAATGGCAGATACTTCCATCCCTCATCCACTATTGATCGACTATCTGCCCAGACCAAGTATTGAAGACCCAGAAGCTGAAGAGGTATGTTGTGCGGAGTTAGGTCCTTCTTGGATGGATCCCATCATACTGTTCCTAAAAGACGGCACTCTACCAGAAGATAAGAAAGAAGCCAACAGAGTAAGAGCCAAGTCGCAACGATTTTGGCTCTCTCCATCCTTGGCATTATACAAAAAGTCGTTTTCAGGACCTTACTTAAAGTGTGTCCACCCCAGCAAGGTAGAAGCATTCTTGTTTGAGATACACGAAGGGGTTTGTGGCAGCCATCAAGGAGGAAGATCATTGGCATACCGAGCTATTTCACAAGGATATTGGTGGCCCTACATGCAAGCGGATTCGGAGAAGTATGTCAAGAAATGTGAAAAGTGTCAAAAGTTTGCACATCAAATACATCAACCCGCAAGAGAACTCCTACCTCTCACTAGTCCATGGCCTTTCGCAATGTGGGGCCTGGACATAGTGGGACCACTCCCAACAGCACCAGGCAACAGGAAGTTCTTTCTGGCGGCAACAGACTACTTCACAAAGTGGGTAGAAGCAGAAGCCTTGGCGTCAATCAAGGAAAAAGATGTGAAGAAGTTTGTCTGGCAGAACATCATCACTCGCTTTGGCATACCAAAAGCGCTGATTTCAGATAACGGCACCCAGTTTGATGGCAGAATTTTCAGAGGCTTTTGCGAAGAGTACAAGATAGAGTTCTACAACTCCACACCGGCATATCCCCAAGCAAATGGACAGGCAGAGGCATCAAACAAGGTCGTTTTGGACGGATTGAAGAAAAGGCTGGAGAAGGCCAAAGGCAAATGGGCAGAAGAGCTCCCCCACGTTTTATGGGCTTACCGCACCACACCGCGACGGTCAACAGGAGAAACACCATTCTCCTTGGCATATGGCATGGAAGCGGTCATCCCATTAGAAGTCGGCCTTCCTACAATTCGGAGCGAAAATTTTGATCCATACCTAAATGGGGAAGCCATCGCATTGGAACTTGACTTGGCAGAAGAAAGGAGAGAAAAGGCTTTGGTTCACATCGCCTCCTACCAGCAAGAATTGTCCAGGAAATACAATAAAACAGTACATCCAAGGCAGTTCAAGATTGGCGATTGGGTACTTCGCAAAGTGATGGGAAACACATTGGTCCCAGGAGATGGCAAGTTAGGGCCCAATTGGGAAGGTCCTTACAAAGTGGTCGGATTAGCAGGCAAAGGGGCATACCACTTGGAAGATGAGGACGGCAAAGCAATTCCTAGGCCCTGGAACACTGCCAATCTCAAGTTATTTTACTTTTAGCTTTTTTCTTTTTTGAGTATGTGTAATTTTCTACTTTCTCAATAAAACAAGTCGATTCTTTTCAGTATATTTGTTTTCCATAGAAAGTAGCTTTAGTAAGGTAGTAGCATTGTAAACATAGTTGGCCGGAATACCCAACTATCAACCTGTCCTAAGCCCAGGATAAGGATCCAGACTGCAGGACGTTTGGTCGGAATAACCAAGCATTTTATTCTAAGTTGGCCGGAAAAAACCAACTTAGAGGTTGGCTGGATTAAACCAACACTTAGCCAAAGTATGGGAATGGCTAAATCAACACTTAGCCAAAGTATGGGAATGGCTAAATCAACACTTAGCCACAGTATGGGAATGGCTAAATGGAAGTTGGCTGGATTAAACCAACTCCTTGTACTCTTCAGCCGAAGTAAGTTACATCGGCTGAAGAGTGGTTGGCTGGATTAAACCAACTCCTTGTACTCTTCAGCCGAAGTAAGTTACATCGGCTGAAGAGTGGTTGGCTGGATTAAACCAACTCTTTGTACTCTTCAGCCGAAGTAAGTTATACCGGCTGAAGAGTGGTTGGCTGGATTAAACCAACTCTTGTTACTCTTCAGCCGAAGTAAGTTTATGGCTGAAGAGTGGTTGGCTGGATTAAACCAACTCTTTGTACTCTTCAGCCGAAGTAAGTTATATCGGCTGAAGAGTGATTGGCTGGATTAAACCAACTCTTTGTACTCTTCAGCCGAAGTAAGTTATATCGGCTGAAGAGTGGTTGGCTGGATTAAACCAACTCTTTGTACTCTTCAGCCGAAGTAAGTTATATCGGCTGAAGAGTGGTTGGCTGGATTAAACCAACTCTTTGTACTCTTCAGCCGAAGTAAGTTATATCGGCTGAAGAGTGGTTGGCTGGATTAAACCAACTCTTTGTACTCTTCAGCCGAAGTAAGTTATATTGGCTGAAGAGTGGTTGGCTAGTAAGTTATATTGCTAACCGAGATCGCAGTTGTAACTTAGCAGGTTGAAATTTGTCACATAGGCAAACAAGCAAGTACTCAACCGGAATGAAAGTTCAAAATTTTTCATTGAAGACAAAAGGGAGTACAATTGAGGGGCCGTAGCCCGATTACAGACATTTAAAACCGAAATACAAGAAAAGAAATAAATAAGCAAAAAAACAGTCATCCAAGGAGCGCATCAAGTTCGGCGTCAAGCTCCGCTTCAGCAGCTGCCTGGAGACCGGTTTGAGGGAGAAGCCCGGTTTGGACCGTGGTGTCGACTGGCAGGGTAGAGTTAGCTGGTATCTCGTTGGTTAAATCCACTGTTGGCTCCGACCGAGCTGCTTGATTGTTTTGTTGATCGGTGGCGACCGGAGTCAGAGATGGCTCCCCCTCATCATCATCATCATCGTCATCATCCTCGTCATCTTCTTCGTCACCGGACGCTTCAAGGAATGCTTTTTGAAGATCGTCCGCATATTGCTTAAGCGAAGCCGGGATAAAGTACGGTGGAGCGTTGTAAGCATCGGTGTCTGGAGTGCAACCGAGCTTCTCCACCGCACTCCGCCAACCGCACTTGAAGAAAAGGTCCTTCGCTGCGCCACATTGGAGACCGTATGCATCTTCAGCCTTCTTGAAACCTTGCTTTCTGGCCCTTTTTACTTCGGCCTTCAGCAGGTCCATTTCGGCGTCTTTTTTGGTCTGCAGCTGGGCCATCTCCCACAGGTAATAATCTTTTACCTCGGTTACAGCCTTTTGTTTATCACTTTCAGCCGAGGTAACCAGTCCGGTTAGACGTGATACCTCGGCCTCCAGTTCGGCCGCCTTGTTCTGAGCCTGTGTTAGTTCGGCGACTTTGGCCACAGCATCTTTCATGGCCTGCCTTGCGGTCTTACGCAGCTCCATCACCTGCCGGTGTGCAAGTGTGGTTTTTTGAAGAGCCTGCGCAAAGTATGGTAAATTTTTTAGTTGTTGACCGGAATGGAAGTTAGACAAATTTTAGAGACAGAAAGGCCAGTATTACTTACCACGATCATTGACTTCGAAGCGGACCGAAGTGACTTGACCTCGGTGTTGAGCTTCTTTTGGTGGTGCTCCATGTCTTTTGGAAGGCACACACCTCTGGCCAAGTTGAAGGCCAGAAGGTGATCCTTATCTGAGACAACGGAGTCACCCTCATTGATAGCTCGGTTGTTGAAGACGAGGGGGGGAGCCCACTGGGGGGTTTCAGACCGGTTAGATGACTCCGGCTGAGGGTTCGGTTGGGTGACTGCTGGTGGGCTTGGTGGCAGAACATTCTCCTCTTCGTCAACAAGTTGTGGCCCGGTTTGGATAGTCCGGGCACGCTTGTTTCGGCGCGAAGCAGGAGGCTGTTGGGATGGAAGAGCCATCACGGCATCGGTGGTGTGGCCGGTCTGTGGTACCTCGACTGGGTTTGTTTCGGTGAGCATGGCCCTCATTCTGTTTTTCTTCGCCATCTCTTCTTCTGGGGTTAGTCGCACAAGGACAATTTCGGGCAAGGTTGGGTCCGGTTCTGGTGGATCTTCGAGGAGAAAATCTGTTACTCTTGCTTTTCGTCGACCGGAGTATCTGTAGGTCGGCTCGAAGTCAAGGAGTTTTGCCCAACTTCTTTCTTTCACCCGGAGTGCGGCGCGGAGTACGGCGGTGTTGGGATAGTTGTAGTTGGAGATGAGATGAGCTTTATCTGCAAAGCAAAAGAAGACAAGTGTTAGTCCGGTTTACAGAGAATGTAAAGTTCAAGGGAGAGGCGAAATGAAAACCGAAGTGTGTATACCGGGCTCCCCTTTCTCCCCGTTTATTCTTCGGCCTGGGATTCGGGCTTGGAAATCCTCAAAATTCCCAGATACCAGAAGAAGTCGTCATCATTAACGTCTTTATCCGGTGTGTGCTTTATTATCTTTTCTTTACCTCGGCGCACTCTCAAATAGTAGCACCAACCTTGGTTTTTGGATCCTATTGAATACTGATGTAGTATCTCGGGCCAGGACCTAGGTTCAGACCGGTTTGTTGGTTCACAGCATCTATGCCCATTATTATTCGATATGTATTGGTGGATAGCTGAGTGGGGCAGAGTCTGGTTTGTCTGAGGAATTCACAAATTAGTGGCTGGACTGGGAATCTGAGTCCGGTTTCTACTATAGATTGGAGGGTGAATGGGACAAAGCCTTCTTCGCCCCATGGGTCGACTCCTTGTTTGGCTAGTTTTAGATTTACATCGGTTGGAATGTTGTACTGCTCTCGGAAGTCGGCTAGGCCGCCTGGGGTTTCTACCAAATGTCTGTACTTCCCCATTTATTCTATAAGTTATGAAATAATTTATCTCGGTTGAGAGAGCGTGCTCAGTAGTCCGGTTGGACGCACAGAGGGAGTGCCTGGCAGCCTAAGTCTGCAAAGTTGAAAAACAAGGAGTCAAGCACAGATCAAAGACCGTGCTACAAAAATAAAGCAAGAAAAGGCTGGTTTTATTTCGGTTCTACAGGGTGCCACGGTTTCTATATCGGTTTCTGGGAGGGGCTTGTTATCTCGGTTGGTTTATTATTTTTGCTATCTCGGTTTCAAATGAATGATTCCTTACTTCGGTTAAGCCTCAAGGGCAGTTTTCTGAGTTCGATTTGAGAACTCAGGAAGCTGGCTTGGCCCCGGAGGCTTAGCTCGGTCAGAGGCCTAGTTCGGTCTGGGGCCGAAATACCTATCTCAAGTCAGTTTTGATTTCGGCTATGATTAACTGGAGGCCTATTGAAACTACATTGTTGTGCACAAGTGCTAGTTCGGTTTCAGTTTGCCTAGACAGCAGAACAGTATTCTAGTTCGGTTGAAGTGTGTGAAGAGATCGAAAAGGTGTTCTACTAGCTGAATTAGTGTGTTCAGAGCGTTCTTATGGAGTTCTTCAGGAAATACATGCGCAATGGAAGAAAAACAAAATGTTTTGCAAAAACACACAACATAAACAGCTATGAACTTAAATGAAAGCAAAAACAGACAAATGAAAGTAGATTCATGAACTTACCAAGAGGAAGAGGAGACGAGCTGAAGGAGTGATGCAGGTAGTAAACAAAGGCACGAGCTCAGGGGCAGGAAGAACGGACAGAGCTCAGAGGAGAGTGAGAGAGAAGATGAACAGAGTGAGAGGTGATTCTGAAATGAAGGGTTGGTTTTGTGTAAAGTCGTTTTTGGAGGGAACTATTCAAACATTACGAGACACGAGGACGGCGCGACAGCTGTAGAAGGCCATTCAGGGTGTGCCACGAGTCTGGGAAGGACAATCGATTCAGTTTCTACATTTGAAGAGACGTTTGAGCCGGACAGGAATAGCTCGGTGCGGACTTAGCTCGGTTGGGAAAGGTAAAAGGTCTCAGCTCGGCTGCAAAGGCTTGGGGGTTTCTAGCTCGGCTGGAGAGGTTAAGAACTCTAGATCGGTTGATAAACAAGTAATTCTTATCACGCTTTGCGGATGGAATTAAGGGGCAATTGAGAGGGTAATTTATATTCATAAATTGGGCCGAGCTAGGTGTTGGGCCGAGCTAGGTTCAAGAATGGAAGCTACCCACTAAGAAAGGGGAAGTATGGGTAGTTCGGCTGCCAAATGAGTATGCGTACTTCGGTTGCGGCAAGTATCGAGATAGTCCGGTTTCAGTTGGTAGACCGGTCGTAGAATTATACCGGTTCTTATATGCTAGGTCGGTTGCATGTTGACACCGGTTCGAACTTGTTAGTTCGGCTTGGCCACGTCCTAGTCCGGTTGAACTCTCTTATGGTTAGCTCGGTTGTGGCATTGGAAACCGAGGTAAGAGAAGTAAAGTGAGGACCGGACTATGTGTTACTTCGGTTGTAAAGGAGTTCGGCCGTAGTAAAAGCCATCTCACTTGGCTTATGCAGTGAGGGGGGTGTTGGAGGATAAGCATTATCTTCCAGGAGGAGTAATCCTGGAAGGACTCTACGCATGGAGGAATGTGAGTCCTAGGAGGACTCTTCTCATGGAGAAGTTAGAGTCCTACTAGGACTGTGCCACGCGAAACCTATATAAGCTCACCAATATCACCTTTGGAGAGGTAATACAATTTTGCTTCCTGAATACACAGAGCTTTTGCCTTCTTGTCTTGCTTACTGACTTAGGCATCGGAGAGGTTTCCGGCACACCCTTGCCGGCCAGCTCACGTTTGTGTTTTCAGGTGGTGGAACGACGACGCATAGAAGAACGCAGACTTGATCAACAGGATTATACGAGAAGGTGAATTTCTTTCCCGTACATAATGTAAGAGAGATGTTGCTATACTAGTCTTTACAATTTATGAGTGAAAATAAAAAAAAGAGAGTAAGATTTTATGTTATTTGTATATATAATATATTCAATATAATTTAATAATCTAAATTACTTTAATATCATGTAATGGTTAATAATTTATATGTATATTGGATATTTTTATATATTTATATATGTATAATTCGAGATTCGGGTTACTTGGGTTGTTTGACATCTTTGCCCAAACCCATCCAAATTTAATTCGGGCTTCTGAATTTTTGCCCAAGCCTATACCGAATTTGAAAATATATTGTCTAAGTCCTAAAAAAATTCGAACTGGGTTCGGGTTGCTCGGGTTGAGCCTGTCCAAGTTACACCCCTAGTCCGTGATTGTTATTAATTGTAGGGTTGTAAAAAAAACTAAATTCTAACTTGTAATTTGAATTGTTAAAAATTGTTTGATATCCTCGAAATAAATTAAATTTGAATATATTTTTTTAAAAAATTATAAGAAATTTGTTTTAAATAAGTAAAAAATGAATATGTTTAGTTAAATTTTAATTTGTCTTTGGAAATTAATTTTAAAAGTTTACAAATTATTTCTATTTAAAAAAAAATCTCATAAAAAGAAAGGCAAAATACAATCACTTTTCTTGAGGTTTGGAGAAAATATAATTAACCTTACACTTTTGACGTAATTGCACTAACATTTCTTCTAATGTGATTAAAACAACCAAAACTAACATAAATGATGAATAAATACTAAAATAAATAAATATAAGTATTCATTTTTGTAGGAAAAAAATTATAATATAATTTTTATTTATATGACTAACGAATTACTTATAAAAAAGTGCCTAAGTGTATTGTGAATTAAAAACTCAGAAAAAATTAGTGTAATCATATTAAAAATGTGGAACTAACTGTATTTTTCTCAAATCTTAGGAAAGTAAGTTTATTTTATTCTATAAATTATATGCAGTTTTTTAAGATAAATTATACTGACATCTCTAAGATGTAGAGAATATAGTTGGTCTCATAATTGAATTATGATTAATTCTGTGTATATAATTTTGTGAATTAACATTTATTCTGGTCAGATTGGGATGGGATAGGCCCATTCCATTAATCCGTGTCAAGAATTGAGGCCCATATAGGGCCCATAAGAAGTCCCCGTTACCTTGTTTCATATATTTGGACCTCAACCTTATTACCATGTGGGGTTTACATGCAAGCCCAAATTGCCAAAACCCAATACTTATTTAGGGCTGGTTTTGAAATTACTTTATTTTATTTTATTTATTTATTTTTATATATAGATAAAATTCTTGTTAAAAAAATGCTAAAAAAATAGTTTTTATTATTAGGAAAATTTTAGGTAGATTGATTTTTTTTCACTTTAGCAAATTTTTTTTTTCACAAAATATTTTACTTTTTAAATCCTTCTAATTAGAAAGGTTCGAAAATTTTAAAAAATATATATAATGCAAGTTTTAAATTTTTTTTAAAAATGTGAATGTTTACTATTTGTCAAACAGGTGAATTTTTTACCCAAAAAATTTTTTTTTATTAAGTTTTAGCTAAATGAAATGTAACCAAATAACTAAACTATTTTTGACTTAAATAATAAAAAATAGATTTTTTTAATGTTTCCAAAACAAATTCTTATATCAATACGTGTGTCATCATATGTTCTCAATGGATACAATAGCTACACATAATAATAAACGTTTTATAATACATAAATTTAGTTGGGTCTGGACTGTCTCCAGTCCAAATCTGGGACAGTCCAGTCCAGTCCGGCCCATTGGGCCTATTTTTAGGCCCCTTTTCGATAATCCAAACCGTTCATATTTTAGGATTCGTTGAGTATATTATCCCTGTAAAAAATCACGTCGATCAGATAACAGATACTATGTATTCGGATTACTTTTGCTTGGAAAAAAATGGACGGTTAGAAATTAACGGTTCATAAAAAAGTGATCCGAATACATAGTATCTGTTATCCGATCGACGTGATTTTTTACAGGGATAATGTACTCAACGAACCCTAAAATATGAACGGTTTGGATTATCGAAAAAGGGCCCAAAAATAGGCCCAATGGGCCGGACTGGACCCTCCAGTCCAGATCTGGACTGGAGGCAAGCCACTGCCAATTTAGTTCTACCGTTATGATTATGTTTAAACTCTAGACAACGTAACTATGGCCAATAATAAGAAAAGTTGTTTAGTGTTCTTGTGTAAATTTGTGTGGTATTATCAGTTGTTTTTCCTTGATTTAAAAGTGTACCACCTTTTATATTATTTGTTAGAAGATAACACAAAAAGTATTACAAACTGAATGGTCTAAAGCATTGTTGAAAGATTGCTCCAAATCAAATCAAACCTTAAGTCCCATCAAATGGGATCGGTTACATGAATCATTCTTCTTTACTCGGCGCTATAAAAGGTCATTTCGTTAGTCAAATTAAATAGATCCATATCTCTATTTACAACACTAACCAACGTTCATCTAGCCTTACCCCGTCTCCTAACACTTACATATACCGTTACAACATCGCATCTCTTCACTATTGCCTCTGTTGGTCTCCGTTGAATATGACCAAACCATCTCAATCGATTCTCTCTCAACTTATCTTCTATCGATGCTACTCCTATCTATTCCCGAATACATTCATTCCTAATTCTGTCCTGTCTTGTCTAGTCTTGCCACACATACACCTTAGTATTCTC
This sequence comes from Camellia granthamiana, assembly GCA_036172215.1. NCBI lineage: Eukaryota > Viridiplantae > Streptophyta > Magnoliopsida > Ericales > Theaceae > Camellia > Camellia granthamiana. The sequence continues at coordinate 70,742,444 of CM069914.1, forward strand.
ATCCCAGTCACACTCATCTTATCTACATGTTGCTTCTTGGTTGCCCAACACTTCGTCCCATACAATATCGCTGGTCTAATAGCTATTCTATATAACTTACCTTTAAGTCTAGTCGGTATTCGTTTATCGCACAGTACCCCAGACGCACTTCTCCACTTACACCATCCCGCCTTGATCTTATGGGCCACATCCGCATCAATCTCCCATATTGTTATGATAATTGATCCTAAATAAAGAAAATGTTCACTCTTAGGCAGTTTTTGATTTTCAATCTTCACTTCTCCTCTGCTTTCATTGTTACTGTTACCAAATTTGCATTGTATGTACTCTGTCTTAGTTCTGCTTATCCGAAATCCTTTAGATTCAAGAGCTTTTCTCCAAATCTCCAACCTTGTATTAATTCCTTCTCTAGTCTCATCCACTAACACTACATCATTTGCAAAAAGCATACACCATGACACATCATCCTGGATATTTCTCGTCAACTCATCCACAACTAAAGCAAAAAGATAAGTATTTAAGGTAGATCCTTGGTGTAACCGTACAATAATAGGAAATTCATTTGTCTCTTCAGCGGGCGATCTAATAGTGGTCACCATCTCTTCATACATATCACTAATCACATCAATGTAACATTTTGTCACCATTTTCTTCGCTAACACCCACCATATTATCTCCCGGAGTACTCTATCATATGCTTTCTCAATGTCGATAAACACCATATGAATGCCTCTTTTCTTTTCTCTATACTTTTCTATTACTCTCCCCAAAAGATAGATCGCTTCCATTATTGACCTGCCTAGCATAAACCTAAATTGATTCTCTGACACTTCTGTTATATCTCGCAATTGGCGTTCTATCACCTTTTTTTATACTTTAATTATATGAGACATTAGCTTGATTCCTGTATAGTTGTTGCAATTTTAGGCATCCCCTTTATTCTTATAGATTGGTACCAAAATACTCTTCTTCCACTCATCTAGCATGTTAATAGTCAACAAAATTTTGATAAACAACCTAGTCAATCAAGCAACTCCCTTTTTATCCAAACACTTTCAAGCTTCAATAGGGATATCATCTGGTTCTTAAGCCTTATTTGATTTCATTTTTTTAAGTGCAAACTCCACTTCAAAGTTCATAATCCTACGATAGAATCTATAATCTTGGTTTATCGTATTATTGGCTATTTCTTCCCCTATTGCCGTACCTCTATGTTCCTCATTTAATAGTTTTTCAAAATAGTTCTTCCATCTTTCTTTTATCTCTTTATCCTTCACCAATACCTTAAAATCCTCACACTTGATGCACTTGTTTTCCTCTCTCATATTTTAGCAAGTTTGTATACTCTCTTCTCTCCCTCCTTACTATCTAATCTAGTGTATAGGTCATTATAAGTTTTCAGCTTAGCCTCTCTCACTCTTTTCTTGACCTCTTTATTAGCCTATTTATAGCTCTTAAGGTTTTTCTCAGTTCTATCATTTTGTCACTTTTTAAAGCACTATTTTCTTGCCTTAACTACCGTTTGAACCTCTTCCCTCTACCACCAAGTTTCCTTAGAGTTGGGTCCCGTTCTTTTCGATTCTCCAAGCATTTCCCTTCAGATTTTTCTTATACAATTGGTCATCGAGTTCCACATAGTGTTAGCATCATCTTCTAAGTTCCAAGTACCTTCCTTATCCATTCTATTCTTAAATATTTTTAATTTATCCCCTTTTAGGTCCCACCATCTCCTCCTATGACGCCCACTATCCTTCATAGCTTGGTATTACCCTCTAAAACATAAATATAGTTCCAAAATCCTATGTTGAGAGGTCAGACTCTCTCTAGGAATTACCTTACAATCATTGCATTTTAGGCAGTCCACTTTTCTCACTAAGAAGTAATCTATTTGACTCTTAACTGACCCATTCTTAAAGGTTATCAAATGCTCATCCCTCTTCTTATACATAGTATTGGCCACCACCAGGTCAGAAGCCAATGCAAAATCTAAAATACTCTCTCCAGCCTTATTTTTGTCACCAAAACCGTATCCACCATGCACCATTTCATAGCCTAGTTTATCTATACCTACATGGCCATTAAAATCTCTACCTATAACTAGATTCTCTCCTACGAGTATCTCCTGTAAGATCTCATCCATTTGCTCCCAAAAATCCCTCTTAGTCTGATTATCTAATCCTACTTGAGGGGCGTATGCACTAATAACGTTCACTATATTATCTCCAATAACTAGTTTAACTAACATAATCCTATTACCTTTTCTAATGACCGTTACTACATTCTCCGCAAGACCCTTGGCAATTAAGACTCTTACCCCATTCCTGCGTCTATCCTTACCACTATAATACAATTTAAAACCAGTATCCTCAATTTCCCTAGCTTTCTCATCCGTGCACTTAGTTTCTTGTACGCAAACTATACTAACTCTCCTCCTAATCATAACATCTACCAACTCCATCGTCTTACTAGTTAAGGTTCCTATATTCCAAGTGGCTATCTTAAGCCTATAGTATTGGATTAGTTTCTTTACCCGCGCTCGCCCAGAAAAACATGAGAACCTTTGCCCATTTTTCACCGCACCCAGGCGTCGATGCGGCGCCCCTTGCTCACTTTTTGAAACACCCGGAGGCAAGCGTAACGCGTCACTTGAGGAGAACGGCCTAACATTTAAACAATTCAAAGTAGTATTAATTGTCATAAGGGATCCGAGAAGCTTTTTACGTGTTGGTTGTCGGCTACCTAACACACAATCTTCTTCCTTAACTCGGGCTCAGGACTGGCGGAGTTGTTAACAACCCCGACGAAGTTGGAAAGATTGCTCCACACTATTTATATTAGAACTCTTGTCCTATTTTCTTAAAAAAGAGACATAAAAATAATAAGACAAATTATATATGTAATTCCTATATTTTAATTATTGTGCCATTTTAATTTGTGTAATTTTAATTGGTTCAATTTCGACGTTTAATTTATGATTTTATCTCAATTTAGTCCAATTGATTATACTCAATAGCATATTTGATCGAAAATACATATATAAGCAACGCGTGTCATACTTTTAGAAATAAAATTATAAACATGCTAAATTCAATGAGTTAATTTTAATCAATTTAGTAATCATTTTTCATATAAAATCTTTCTCAACATTATCAATTAGACTAAATTAACATAAAATTCAAAATTAAAGATTAAAATCAAACCAATTAAAAAATGAAAGAACTAAACTGACAATATATATATATATATATATAGATATAAGAGTATTTCCATTCAAACTTTCAAAATTTGGTATGCCAAATTTTATTGAAGGCTTAGGTGGCAAATTGACAAATGCTAATTTGACATAGAAACTTTCCATCTGATATGTCAAATATTATTATATTATTTTTAAAATTTAAGCTATTTTATTTTACTAATTGTAAAGAGAAAAAAAAAAAGAAGAAAGTATCAAGTGGTCTTCATGTCAAAATTGATATAAAAGGTTGATACTAAAAATCATATTAACTTTTTGCACATCGGATAGAGTTGATATTTAGGCCTCGTTTGGGAAGTAATCAGTGTGTTTAGTTTGAGTTTTTTGAAAATTAAGTTTTTTGTTTTTTGTAAATATTTTTAAAATTTTAAGCATTTTTTTACTTTTTTAGATGCATCTTACTTAGATATGTTTAAAAGTAAAATATTTGTAAAAAAATATTTTAAAAAATTAATTAAACACAAAAATATGAAAAATATACTAAATTTTTGTATTTTTAAAAAATTCACAAAAATTATACTTTTTAAGTGTATTTATATTAAGTGTGTCTAAAAATTAAAAAAATATTAAAAAAATTCAGTAAAAACAAAAAATACGAAAAACAAGAAAGTAGAATTTTCTGAAAACTGTTTGTAGAAAACTCAAATCAAGAAAAAGTTTTAGTCTAAAAGTCTAAAAGTTATTAAAAAATCAAAAAAGCTTATAATCTATATTAAAAAATCAAAGATTCTATTTTCTCTCTATTTTGTGCACATCTTTTTGTAAAAAATTAAAAAATCATTCTAAACATATAATTTTTTTTATCTCATATTTTAGCTAAAAAACAAAAATAAAAGTTACTAAAATAATCAATTTCTAAACAATCAAATATAACTGTTAAAATATCATATCAAATTTGAAATACCAGATAGAGATGCTCTAACCCTCCCATGTATTGACCCAATCACCTCCTCAATGATGGAGTTGCATTGCTTTAGAAAGAATTACTATCTGTCAAAGTACCTTACGAGAAGCTTTCAAAAAACACCAAAAAAAAAAGTTACCTAGGGGTCATGTTTGATGGGGGGTTTGGGAGGAAAGATTAGATTATTGGGACTCACTAAACTTATATTTGTGTGTAATAAAATACAATGGGATTAGCAATCCCATAGAAGTATGAATCCCTTCTTATGGTGGGATTAGCATTTTCATGTGAGGGTTGGGCCCCTCATACAAATTGATGGCTAATTTATCATTTTGCTCTCCACTTTACAAAACTAACAAAATTATATTATATGTGAGGAGGGATTTTAGGTAATTTTATAAATTTAGTCATAGCTAACTAATATCATCATACTAGTACATAAACAAATACACTTTATCTTAAATCTCTAATTTAATATCATCACACTAATAATTTTCTTATTCTGTTTCATTGTAGTCATAATCTCTTCTAATTTAATCTTTCAAACAAACAAGGCCAATGGGAAGACAAATGTGAGATGATGACAAACTATGGACAAAGGATTGTACAAGAAATGATTTCTTCGTATGTGTAGATTGGGGTCACAATGCGAGATGATGACTGTACAAGAAATGATTTCTTCATATGTGTAGATTAACCATGCTGCATACCCCCAGTGGGGGTCGCACCCCCAGTGAGGTGGCGTGTCTCCACTGGCTGAAATCCAAAAAAAAAAAAAAAAAATTTTTTTTTTGTCTAATCCCGGAGTGACACCTTACTGGGGGTCGACCCCCAGTGGGGGGTAGGAAGCATTTTTCATGTGTAGATTGGGTCACTCCTGTTGGGAATAAAATGTACTTGGCTACTCAAAGAAAGGAGAGTACATATTGTCAAAAATTCATAATTTAAATTTATAAATTCATTTATAATAATGTAATAAAGTAATTGAGCCATATATATAATATGAAATATATGATAAATTGACAATTAATACTTATCATATCATTCTAAAACCAATTAGAATTTTAAAAGTATAATTAGGGGAGATATTTTAAAAGTATTCTCAAATGTTTTCTATGTTGGCCAGTCCAACTCTCATTGAGACCTAAAGCAAAATTTAAAATGGGATTTTTTTTATATTTAAATATAAGTCAAATAATACTATTTTGTGTTTGGTTTGAGTTTTTTGAATTAAATTTTTTGAAAATCAAGTTTTTTGGTTTTCGTATTTTTTTGTTTTTAGTGAATATTTTTTAAATTTTAAACATTTTTTTTACTTTTTAGATGCACCTTACTTAGATATATCTAAAAAGTAAAAAAATTGCGAAAAAATATTTTAAAAAATTAATAAATACATAAAAATATAAAAAAATGTACTGAATTCTCGTATTTTTTTTTATATTTTGGGTATTTAGTGAATTTTTAAAAGATTTTCTTCATAATTTTTTTACTTTTTAGATACATCTAAGTTAGGTATGTCTAAAAATTTTAAAAATTGTTTAAAATATTTTAAAAAATTAGTAAAAACAAAAAAATACGAAAAATAAAAAAATAAAATTTTCTGAAAAAGTGAAACCAAGCATATAAAAGCATTTACGAGGATTATTATCAAATTAAAAGAAATAAAATTGTCATAAACTATCTAATAAATAAAAAAACTATTTTAGAAAATAAAAATGAAATTTGTAGAACTTATTCTAAATTGGTAATTTATTTATTTTTCAAAATGGGTTTTCTTACTATAACAAACTTGATAGTTTATAAAATACATGGAGCTCTTTTCTAATGTAAACCTTCTAAAATAGAATAAAATAATGAGTTGTTTGAGGTTATCTAAATAAGTGTATTTTTAATTTTATAAAAAAATATACAAAAAAGTAGAGAGGTAATGTGACTCAAATAAATGCATTTATTTAGGAGATGCCAAATTTCATCTAAGTCATTTTGACTAAGTATAAAACACATTCGTGGAAGTCTTTTTAAAATCTATAAAACTTCTATATTTTTGTTTTCCCCTTAGTTGTGTGTAGGGATATAATCAGTTCGGTACGGTCAGTATTTAGGTAAAAAATTATACCGAACTAATAATGTCGGTTTTATTATTTTGAACACCGATACAGACCGCTTCTCACATCAAACCGCACTGAACCGAACCAATTGAAACGGTTCGGTTTGGTATTGTTTAATCAGTTTAAAATTTTTCAAAACTTGAGCCACTTTTAAATATAATTATTAATCTATATAAAAATATTAAATTAGTTATTTGTCTACCATTTCAAACATATCCAATCCATCCATTTAATACATACTTTTTAATTCTAAATTAACAAAAATAAAAACAAAAAAAAAATTTAAAAATATTAAGGTTTCAAGAATAATGAGTTAAGAGTTAAAAGTTAAGATTATATATAATAAGAGTTTACAAACTTAGGTTATAATGGTGATAAGGTTAATAATTTATTATACCTATTAATATCATTAGATTATTGATTATATATATTATAAATACAATATATGTTGAAGCGGTTGGTTTCGGTTTAGATCAGTGCACAAAATGCTTAAACCGATACCGAACCGAAAATCGAAAAAATTCAAATTTAAAAATCACACAGATCGATTCTTGTAAAAAAACAAACCAAATATAACCGGTTTAATCCGATTCAATTGATTTGGTCAATTTTTTTGATTTTTCTTACCTCTCTAGTTGTGTGAAGGCCTTTTTCAAAGGGGGCGTTTAAAAAAATATATAGAATTATTTAACAACTATGTTTCAAGAGTTTAGAAAATGGGACTTTTTGCAAAATGATTCTAAAGTGAGGCCCAAAACTTATGCTTTGTGCCTTTTTGTTACAATTTACATCTAAGCCTCTATGAGGTGTGAAAATCGAATTGATCCTCTCTCCAATCCTTATAGATAAACCTTGACAATTGGACTCGGGAATGAAGTTTCGTAGACAAATTAATTAAATATTAGCACTTGAAATAATAACTACATTTGTTGAAAATTCGTTCAGTAATTCTAAAATAACACCACAATATTTATGCATATGATGCTCTCGAGTGCCGACCAATAAGGTTGCACAAAATTATTTTCCACTGAAGCTGATGTTGTCTCTACTTACTTAATTAAAGTGAATCAAATGAGTTTCAATCACTTAATGTTTTTATTTGTTCAAAAACAACATGTCAACATATTGATTTGGTGGTTAAGTCATCCTATCCAAAACATATTTTAATTGGAGGAAGCATTGAGACCTTCACCCCTATAAGAGTCTTACAAGACTCTCACAAATCTGAACAACTCATAATGTGGGTCTCACACATACATAGAGAGTCAAGATCACTTTAGAGGTGTGAAAATCATCCCCAAAGGGGATCCCGAACATTTTCCTTTAATTAAGCAAGTTATAATTAGCATCTCTAATGTTTGGATAGGTAAAGTGCTAGTTATTGTTATAATTTAATAATGAATAGTGTTAAAATATTTATTTTAGCAATTTGGCTGCAATGATACAATGTAAAAAAATTTAACTTTTCACATAAAATGTCAAATCAAAATTTTATATGTGGATCCCTGGAAGAAAGAGAGAGACAAAAATTTTAGCTATAGGTAAAATTTATGCTATATTTGACACAATATTTACATATAAGTAATATATATGGTAAGTCATATGCCTTATTATTAGAGTGAAAATTTAAAAATTTCATGATAAAATATAGCAATAATAAGCCATAAAACACACTATTGGAGATGCTCAGTGTGAGAAGCATTTTGATTGAGCCCATTGGCATTGCCTTTGTGAATGATGCACTTGAGGAGTAATTAGGGATGGCTGAGTTCAAAGTTTGCCCCTTTTCTTAATGAATAATACTAGTAGGATTGAAAAATAGAAGAAAAAAATTACGACACGCAACCATAAAGTGTTTTAACCCTTTTTAGTAAAACTCATTATTTCACCAATTAACAATGTATTATTTTTTTTTATATATATGTTTTCTTTTTTCTCATTAACAATTTTTAGCAAAAGTAAAGTAACTTAGTCACTGCAGAAAAGTAAAAAAAAAAAGAGTTAATTCTTTCCTACATTAATGCTAAACGTATCGTTTTCGATGGTATGAATTCAAAGGATTGAGTTTCTCTATTGGGTTATTACATAATACATAGCCTCAAATAAATGTATACTATATATATAAGGCATGACATATATATATATATATATATGTTAAGAATAAATCATAAACACATTTTTTGAGATTTATTTAAAATATTAGTTGTTCCCTATAATTTTTTAGTTTTATCCCGCTCCTTACAATTTCTAATCTTATAAGTTATAACAAATAGCCTCTTTTATTAATCAACAATTAAGTTAATTAATAATTTTTAATTAAGTAATTAGCAATATATTTCAATTAATAGTTCTAGTAATTTCATTATTGTATAGAAAGATAGTTAATTTTTTTTTTTTTTTTTTTTTTTTGTGAACTCTGTTGAATGACAAATTTTGACAATAATCACTACAAGAAAAAGCACAAACGGCGACCAAAATTTGGAATTTCGTCGCTAAAAGTGCATGAAACGGCGACTAAATTTGAATTAGTCGCCGAAGAGCAGGTTTTTAGCGACTAAACTCTTTTAGTCGCCGAAGAGCAGGTTTTTAGCGACTAAAACTCAGTTTTGTCGCCTAATGTAGGGTTTTCAGCGACTAAAGTTTATTTAGTAGCCAAAAGTCACGGATTTTGGCGACGAAAAGCATTTAGTCGCCAAAACTATAGGTTTTGGCGACTAAAAAATGATTTAGTCGCCGAAAATAGGTGTGTTACCGACAAACAAACTTTTTGTAGCTAAAAGTGAACAATTTGGCGACTAAAACTGAATTTAGTCGGCAAAAGTAGGCTTTTTGGCGACAGAAAATAAGTTTAGTCGCCCGAAGTACTTGTTCTGGGCGGAAATGAAGGTTTTCAGCGACAAACAAGCATTTAGTAGCCAAAAAGCATAGAAATGGCGACTAAAATTCAGTTTTAGTCGCCAAAAGTACTCTCAAATTTTTTTTTAATAAATACTTTATTTTTTACATTAAATACATTAAAATAAAAGTAATTATTTATATATATAGTTTGTACTAAAACCGGCACATTTAGTATATAAATAATATATGTCGCATTAATTTTCGCGTGAGGATGGAGTGGCATAGTGGGGGAGAGAGTGTTGCAAAAAGTTTACAAAGTAGGGAAGTCGGTGATCACATGTTCGAAACTTGGCAGCAGCGCGGGGGCGAAATTTTTTTTTTTCTGAAATGACTTTCAGCGACTAAAGTCATTAGTCGCCAAAGGTGTAAAATAATAAAATAAAAAATTAATATTGGCGACGAACACTTTAGTCGGCAAAGATAAAATTCCGAAAACTGAAATTGACTATTGGCGACAAAATTTTTAGTCGCTGAAGAGCTTCCTATTGGCGACGAACAGTTTTTTAGTCGCCAAAGCCATCCGCGACCATGTATTGGCGACAACGTTGGCGACTAAAATTTTTAGTCGGGAAAAGTCAATTTTCGAGATTTGGCGACCAAAATAGGACCTTTGGCGACTAAAAATTTAGTCGCCAAAGGTGTTTTTTCTTGTAGTGAATTTTCAATACTTTAGAGAGTAATTTGTATTTTAGATAAATCTCCAAAAAAAATATTTATAATTTACCTATACCTTAATAAAGGATTGGGACCACAAATTTTCCCTTTTTGTATTGTTGTTGAAGTCATCGTGGCTCTATAGCCTGGATTTTCTCCACATGTCAGCCCTCTTCTTGCTAGAAGTTGACAAGGGTGTGTCCTACAAAAATATGTTACAAAATAGTACTACTGTCTATGCTAATTTGGAAACAATTATTACCACCCCAAACAAATTACATTGAATTAGGATTGGTTTGACATGTTCTAAAAAAGTATATTTTTTTATTTATTGACTTATATAGATTGGATTTGGATTGAGTTTGATGTGATGTGTTAGAGAAGTGATGTAATTTAAATAAGATGATGTGACTTAAATAAGATAGTGATTTTTTGACTTTTTATATTATTTAATTTATGTCAAACCAACCCTTAGTCAGAGTTAAGATCCAAATGACTCGCAATATTATCATGCAAGTGAAATTTTAGTTGTTTTGTTGGGAGTGAGTGGCCAATTACTAGATAGAAGGCCACGTAATGGACAAGTTTTTGGAAGTAATGAATAGAAGAATAGGCATAGAGAGGAGACTCTTTCAAAGGCTCACAATAATGACTAAACAAGATTCAAAATAAAGCTATTAAGATTATGTTTGGCATCCTTATTTGGATTAAAATAGCAATATAAAATAAAATTGGCTATTTTAATTAAATAGGATAAAATGTTACATCTAAACTATAATCATTTCATTTTTTTTTCTCATAAAAGTCAAAAAAATTAAAAAATCTATTCCAAACAACACTTTTTAGCTCTAGGCTAAAATAGTCAAAAAGTCAACCCACATCCCAAACAAAGGCTAAGAATTCATTTTTGTCTACTTATTATTACAAACTCTTTTTTTGACATAAATTTGTAAGTATAGTCATTTTTAGAGTTATAAAATTAATCATTCCCAACCTTATTCCGCTCCCCATGATTTGGATTTAAAAAAGAAAAAAGTAAAAAGAAAATTGTTGATTAGCTAAAGGTTCAATTGATTATTGCGTTTATATTGTAAATATGCAAAAATAATAGAAATTAGACTTGACATAATTCCAAACAGAAAAAGCTCAATCATTTTGATTTGTTTCATAGGAGAAAAAGATAGGGGACCCTAAAAATCCAAATTGTTCATGAATTTCAATGATTAGGAATTAACAATAGACAAAGGAAGGATGTTCCTGCTTTGATATGGTAAGAGTTGAGAATGGAATATTACAAGCCCAACTCAACCCACCATGTCTGGTTGCCTTTCTTAATCGTGATAATTAATGAGTAGTCCTAAAATATCTTGTAGCATACATTGTTAAAATAGTACTTTTAAATAATGATGTATCAAAAATCTTTATAGGTAGTACCACGTCAGTATAGTTTATTAGCTAGTTAGAATATAAACTGACTTGCTTAACATATATTATAATTTTTCATTAATAAAAAACACAACATAAATGATGTCATATAAAAAACACAACATACAAGAGACTAGAGTGACTCACCCTTTAGACCCGAAAGTCTCTCCTAAGACCAAGACTTTCAGAGCAAGAAGCACTAATGTGTCTCTTATTTTTCTCATGCTTTACCTTGTTTGAATTGTCACAACAAAAATTTTAAGACAATTTCAATTTCAACTCGCTTCTTTTTCCTCTTGAACTTTCACTATGGTTTCATTTGGCCTCCAATTAAAATAGTCAATTTTTTTTATATAATTTTGTTGTTTTAATAATCTTTTTTTAATTTATGTCAATTTTTGTAGTATAAAGGAATTAAAAAAAATCATTAAAAATAAGAAAAGTAAAAAAATAAAAAAAATCAACTGTTTCTTCCTTCCTTTGTTAATAGTGAAAGTTTTTAAAATTTTTTTAAAACAAATTGGTTCAGCTAGTGGAGTAAATTTTAAAAAACTAAATTAATTTTATTGAAAACAAGTAAATAAAATACTTAAAGAAAAATCCCAAATGACCTCTAAAATTTGCAAATGAAACGGACCGCTACTACGCCCCTGTAGATTAAATTTGGGGACTCCCACAATAGGCCCCTCTCCGAAATCATTTCACATCATTTTTTTAGACATAACCCACACGAATTAAACTTGCTCTTAAAGTCTCTCCTTAAAAAACATTGTAATCATATATGTCCCTCATTTTGAAATAACATGTTCGCATTTTTTTTTTATAAAATTAAATTTATAATGATAATATTTAAAAATTTAACTGATAGATCAGACTTACCACGTGGTGGTTTGTACATTTTTTAGTTATGGAAATACATAATTATTATATTTAAAACATAAAAAATAAAAAATAATTTTTAGATGATCCTATACAATTAAAAACAGATCTCACTCAATTTTTCCATAAACATACTATTGTAAAAACAAAATATCCCGAACTTACCAAACATGCCCTTCTTTCCAAACAAATTTTTTTTTTTCCATGCAAAATAGTTCAATTAGAGAAAGCTGTAATGTCATATTTATGAGCACAATATTGATATAATAAATTTCACCATAATTAGATTGATACATTAAGTGGTATTTTGAGAAATTGGTAAAAAACAAATTTTTTGATTTTTTTGGTTTTTTGGTAACTTTTTCGTGTTAAAAAACTAGAAAGTCAAAAAACTACTTTTTTAACAAGCTCGCAAATTGCCTCTAAATACTAAGATAAACAATGAAACATTATGCTATATTGAGAAGGAGTGATTTAAGCTTGAAAGCTTACACATGCACTTTTTTGATATTTTCAATCCCACTTTTTACAGGTTTTGCAAAAGTTACCAGTTAGATTTTCCTGGTTTCCAGGGTAAAAAACCCCAACGAAATACGAGATTTCAAAATTTTAAAAAAATAAACATAAAGAAAATGGCAAAAACAAAAATAAAACTTAAAACACAAGTGCAACTGAGACACACAGAAAACATTAAAAACAAAAACTAAAACGGCTTCCTTATGCCCTTCGCATCATAAAACCAATTTCCTACAACGCGTCGAGGATTTTCTATTCCGGCAGATACCACCAGATCTCCAATTGTTTCGCTGACCAGATCTTTGAATATCGCTCGTTCAATGTCCAACGTCACCTTTGACATTTCCACCGGACAATCTCGCCACCCGCTGACTGCATCTCCTACCTCCTTTCGTACAATATCAAACAAGTTCTCTGCAGTGTCACGGTCTCTAATTCTCTGAAATTCTGACCAAATTTGATGCAATGAAGGCTTTTCGATACTGGAATTTGACAATGATAAGACCTTCCACGAAGGCATTTCTCTGTCCCTGTTGAGAATTTCAGAGACAGTGTCGTAGATGAGCTTTCTTCGGAGGCTGGAGACTCCAGACGTATCATTCCCTTTGAGATACTGTTGCTTCTCTAACCATTGGAATATATCATAGCCTTCAGGGAGGTAATTGGAAGCTCGAAGGATCTTTGAAATGTAGACGAAATCACAGTCGTCTGATTTGTCTTTGCATTTTGATTGATTGGGCGAGATCACAGGACTCCAGATATCTTCATCAAATTCTCCTAGTTCATCTGATTACATAGGAACATATATCACTATTTGTACTCGATCAAATTTCATTCTCCTAGTAATTAAGGCTAAAATTGACAAATTCTTAGCAAGTCCATAATTTTGCCTTCATAAATAAATTCTTATGCATAGACTTTACAAGATTTTTATTTTATTATTTTTTTTATTTAATGAACTAGCTGGTAAATAATATATATATATTACCTTAATTGTAATAATCCCATTAAAAAACCATGCTATAGTTTATATTGTGACCCTTTATTTTAGTTAGTAGCAATTTACAACATTCACAACAAGAGAACATATAGCCAATCCATTGGCTATAAAATTTTTCTTTTCAAGACATACTATTTTTTTTTTTTTTTTTTTAAGACAAAAAAATGAAGCAGTAGTATTCACCGTTCAAAAAAAACAAAAAAAAAATAGTAAAATTCAACTCAAGGCTGGCCAGTGGTCACTATTAGATAGAAAAAAAAACAACATTTATAATTTACATTTAGTAGTAATATTTCAGAATAAATTTATTTCATTTAAGTGAACATATAGCCAATCCATTAACAGAGTCTGAATTAATATAATAAACTATAAATTTGATAATCTTTTGTAGTTATATTTTGAGTTTCTTTCTTTTTTTTCTTTTTCTTTTTTCAAAGTACATTTGTTAACAAAAAAAAATGCATTACGTTTGCATAGAAGGCGTCATCTGACATAGCAGTGAAGACGTCATCTGACTACAGTATTAAACAAAATCGTTGGATAATTAATTACTAGCAAATTTGTGAGAGACTTACGCACCTTTGAAATCGATGCTGCGTTTCATGACATGCGATGGAGAGGACGACTCGTCGTTGTAGAACGACGAGTCGAGTACCGACACTGTACTCGGTTGCAACTCAGTCCCACTCGTCATCTCCGCTAGCAGCTTATCGCACCTCTCCAACAGACTCCTCCCTCCTTCCATCTTCGATCTCTTCAACCCCCACAAAATTATTAATCAAACTAATTAGAAACAATTAATCAAAATTAAGTGATAATTGAAGTTAATTAATTAAAATTAAACCCAGTTTAATGCATGTACCTCTGCCGGAAATGACGGTAGTGGCTTCTTCATTATCTTCTTGCGATTTAGTGAAAGTGTCACCATCTCTTCTTCTTCTTCATCGTCACTCTCGTAACCACACAAACCACTGTCGGCCAAGGAAGTGATGATAGAGTGTCGTATCGGCGTCGGAGGAGGAGGAGGAGGAGGAGTGAGAGTGAAGAACTCGTCGTCGGAATCGCTGCAGATGGAGGAGTTGTAGTCGCGACGTGGTGTCTCGTCCCACTTGCATGGCGGTGATTCGGGGAGGTCGTCTTCGTGTGTGTGGAACCTACAGCCTAAGAAGGAGGATATTTGGTTCTTGAAGGAGCGGCGGGGTTTTTTGAAAGGGAGGGGGGGTGGCCGGCTCAATGAAGAGAGGCTGTGGGGAGGGTTGGATAGGAATGTTGGATGGATTTTTGGAACGGCGGATTTTGACGAATGATGTGATACGGGATATTAAAGTTTTGAATGCCATTGATATCTCTCTTTCTATTACTCTTTCTTGTTGTTTGTTGTGTATGATTTCAGTGTAATTAGCTATGAAAAAGAATATGTATATATAGATACAGCAATGCTAGGTGAATGAAGAAGATGATGGAAATTTTATTATTAAGGCAATAGTAGTACTGTCTATGCTAATTTGGAAACAATTATTACCACCCAAAAAAAATACATTGAATTAGGATTGGTTTGGGATGTTTTAAAAAAATATACTTTTTGATTTATTTACTTATATAAGTTGAGTTTTGATTGGGTTTAATGTGATGTATTAGAGAGGTGATGTGATTTAAATAAGATGATATGACTTAAATAAAATAATAATTTTTTAATTTTTTATATTATTTAATTTATGCCAAACCAACTCTTAGTCAGAGTTAAGATCCAAATGACTCACAATATTATCATGCAAGTGAAATTTTAGTTGTTTTGTTGGGAGTGAGTGGCCAAATACTAGATAGAAGGCCACGTAATGGACAAGTTTTTGGAAGTAATGAATAGAAGAATATAGGCATAGAGAGGAGACTCTTTCAAAGGCTCACAATAAGGGAAATGATTTGGAGCTCTAAAACTCTCCTCAATTTCTCTAATTTCTTTTTTGGACAATTTTTTTCTTTTTATTTTTTGTTTTTTACTTGATATGGAAATTAGGGGGATTAGGGGGGTTTTTTTAGGGGATGTAGTAATGCCCCTCACGATAATGACTAAACAAGATTCAAAATAAAGCAATTAAGATTATGTTTGGCATTCTTATTTGGACTAAAATAGCTATATAAAATAAAATTGGCTATTGTAATTAAATAAGATAAAATGTTACATCTAAACTATAATCATTTCATTTTTTCTCTCATAAAAGTCAAGAAAACTAAAAAATCTATTCCAAACAACACTTTTTAGCTCTAGGCTAAAATAGTCAAAAAGTCAACCCACATCCCAAATAAAGGCTAAGAATTCATTTTTGTCTACTTATTACAAACTCTTTTTTTGACATAAATTTGTAAGTATAGTCATTTTTAGAGTTATAAAATTAATCATTCCCAACCTTATTCCGCTCTCCATGATTTGGATTTAAAAAAGAAAAAAGTAAAAAGAAAATTGTTGATTAGCTAAAGGTTTAATTGATTATTGCGTTTATATTGTAAATATGCAAAAATAATAGAAATTAGACTTAACATAATTCCAAATAGGAAAAAGCTCAATCATTTTGATTTGTTTCAGAGGAGAAAAAGATAGGGTCCCCTAAAAATCCAAATTGTTCATGAATCTCAATGATTAGGAATTAACAATAGATAAAGGAAGGATGTTCCTGCTTTAATATGGTAAGGGTTGAGAATGGAATATTACAAACCCTACTCAACCCACCATGTCTTGTTGCCTTTCTTAATCGTGATAATTAATGAGTAGTCCTAAAATTTCTTGTAGCATACATTGTTAAAATAGTACTTTTAAATAATGATGTATCAAAAATCTTTATAGGTTGTACCACGTCATTATACTTTATTAGCTAGTTAGAATATAAACTGACTTGCTTAACATATATTATAATTTTTCATTAATAAAAAACACAACATAAATGATGTCATATATTTTATGTAACCGGCATACAAGAGACTAGAGTGACTCACCCTTTACACCCGAAAGTCTCTCCTAAGACCAAGACTTTCAGAGCAAGAAGTACTAATGTGTCTCTTATTTTTCTCATGCTTTACCTTGTTTGAATTGTCACAATAAAAATTTTAAGACATATCAATTTCAACTGGCTTCTTTTTCCTCTTGAACTTTCACTATGGTTTCATTTGGCCTCCAATTAAAATAGTCAATTTTTTTTTTTTATAATTTTTTTGTTTTAATAATCTTTTTTTAATTTATGTCAATTTTTTCCCAGTTAGTGTAGTATAAAGGAATTAAAGAAAAATCATTAAAAATAAGAAAAGTAAAAAAATAAAAAATAAAAAATATCAACTGTTTCTTCCTTCCTTTGTTAATAGTGAAAGTTTTTTAATTTTTTTTAAAACAAATTGGTTCATCTAGTGGAGTAAATTTTAAAAAACTAAATTAATTTTATTTAAAACAAGTAAATACAATACTAAAAGAAAAATCCCAAATGACCTCTAAATTTGCAAATCAAACGGACCGCTACTACGCCCCTGTAAATTTGGGGACTCCCACAATAGGCCCCTCTCCGAAATCATTTCATATCATTTTTTTAGACATAACCCACACGAATTAAACTTGCTCTTAAAGTCTCTCCTTAAAAAACATTGTAATCATATATGTCCCTCATTTTGAAATAACACGTTCGCATTTTTTTTTTATAAAATTAAATTTGTAATGATTAATATGAAAATTTAACTGATAGATCAGACTTACCACGTGGTGGTTGTACATTTTTTAGTTATGGAAATACATAATTATTATATTTAAAACATAAAAAATAAAAAATAATTTTTTAGATGATCCTATACAATTAAAAACAGATCTCACTCAATTTTTCCATAAACATACTACTGTAAAAACAAAATATCCCCAACTTACCAAACATGCCCTTCTTTCCAAACAAAATTTTTTTTTCCATGCAAAATAGTTCAATTAGAGAAAGCTGTAATGTCATATTTATGAGCACAATATTGATATAATAAATTTCACCATAATTAGATTGATACATTAGTGGTGTTTTGAGAAATTGGTAAAAAACTATTTTTTTGATTTTTTTGGTTTTTTGATAACTTTTTGTGTTAAAAACTAGAAAGTCAAAAAACTACTTTTTTAACAAGCTCGCAAATTGCCTCTAAATACTAAGATAAACAATGAAACATTACGCTATATTGAGAAGGAGTGATTTAAGCTTGAAAGCTCACACATGCACTTTTCTGATATTTTCAATCCCACTTTTCACAGGTTTTGCAAAAGCTACCAGTTAGATTTTCCTGGTTTCCACGGTAAAAAACCCCAACGAAATACCAGATTTCAAAATTTTAAAAAATAAACATAAAGAAAATGGCAAAAACAAAAATAAAACTTAAAACACAAGTGCAACTGAGACACACAGAAAACATTAAAAACAAAAACTAAAAAGGCTTCCCTATGCCCTTCGCATCATAAAACCAATTTCCTACAACGCGTCGAGGATTTTCTATTCCCGGCAGATGCCACCAGATCTCCAATTGTTTCGCTGATCAGATCTTTGAATATCATTCGTTCAATGTCCAACGTCACCTTTGACATTTCCACCGGACAATCTCGCCACCTGCTGACTGCATCTACTACCTCCTTTCGTACAATATCAAACAAGTTCTCTGTAGTGTCACGGTCTCCAATTCTCTGAAATTCTGACCAAATTTGATGCAATGAAGGCTTTTCGATACTGGAATTTGACAATGATAAGACCTTCCACGAAGGCATTTCTCTGTCCCTGTTGAGAATTTCAGAGACAGTGCCGTAGATGAGCTTTCTTCGGAGGCTGGAGACTCCAGAGGTATCGTTCCCTTTGAGATACTGTTGCTTCTCTAACCATTGGAATATATCATAGTCTTCAGGGAGGTAATTGGAAGCTCGAAGGATCTCTGAAATGTAGACGAAATCACAATCGTCTGATTTGTCTTCGCATTTTGATTGAATGGGCGAGATCGCAGGACCCCAGATATCTTCGTCAAATTCTCCTAGTTCATCTGATTACATAGGAACAGATATCACTATTTGTACTCGATCAAAACATTTCATTCTCCTAGTAATTAAGGCTAAAATTGACAAATTCTTAGCAAGTCCATAATTTTGCCTTCATAAATAAATTCTTATGCATAGACTTTACAAGATTTTTATTTTATTATTTTTTTATTTAATGAACTAGCTGGTAAATAATATACATATATATATATTACCTTAATTGTAATAATCCCATTAAAAAACCATGCGATAGTTCATATTGTGACCCTTTATTTTAGTTAGTAGCAATTTACAACATTCACAACAAGAGAACATATAGCAAATCCATTGGCTATATAATTTTTCTTTTCAAGACAAACTATTTTTTTATTTTTTTTATTTTAAGAAATTGGTTGATAAGTTCTAAACAAATATACATACTAGTTGATGATGGGATGGGAACATGGCTTGCATGTGCCCTGATAATAATTGTTGTTATTAAGCAGTAGTATTCACTGTTCAAAAAAAAAAAAAAAAAAGTAGTAGTATTCAACTCGAGGCTGGCCAGTGGTCACTATTAGATAGAGAAAAAAACAACATTTATAATTTACATATAGAAGTAATATTTCAGAATAAATTTATTTCATTTAAGTGAACATATAGCCAATCCATTAACAGAGTCTGAATTAATATAATAAACTATATATTTGATAATCTTTTGTAGTTATATTTTGAGTCTCTTTCTTTTTTCTTTTTCTTTTTTCAAAGTACATTTGTTAACACCATTTTAAAGGGGTTGAGGAAGTGGAGTATGTGGAGAGGGTGGAGGGTAGGCCAGACAATTGGCTCAGTTTTATCCTCTCGTTTACGCAAAATATATATATATATATATAAATAACACCATTTCTAATGATTTACTAAATAATTATTAAATTTAAGTTTGATAAAAACACAAAATTTACTTTTTACTGCTTTAACTTAGCATTTTTCATCAAATTTAGAAATTTTCAAATTTTTCATCAAATTAAGGATAAATGTGTCTTTATCAAATTATTATTCATAACCGTTAGATTTTCACTACTAGATATCTTCCAAATGATCATCTCAAACAAAAATTAGTTAAAAAATGACATTAGAATGTCGATCGGTCGAACATCTATCCGGTCGACCGGTGTTCTTATCAAGTTTTAAAAACACTTAATATCAAATGAAGTTTTTACTCAATTTCTCACTCAAATTCGGTTGAAAAAAGAAAAAAGAAAAAGAAGAAGAAGATGAACAGTTGGATATTATACACCTTCCATATCATATGTACTTTTAGCTATGTTATTTTTTTCCTTTAATTATGATATTATTTTGAGATATTTGGTTATGATTTTTTTATTTTTGTGTTTGGTAGCTTTATTTTATTTTATTTTATATTTTAGTTATAACTTGTAAAGTATGAAATTATATCATTTTTTTCTGTAGTAAAGTGCATAAACATGAGATATAATTAAAGAACTCATAAATCATATAAAAAAAATCCTAATTAAAGAAAAAATAACATAACTAAGATTGCATATAGTACATTCTTTTGAAAGAGGTATATATTAGAATTTCTCATTTTTATATTATTGGATTATTATTTATTTTTAATTTAACATTTTTCGGGTAGTTATAAAAAAAATAGAAAAGGGTTCTCTCCAATCTAGTGGATCATTCTGTTAGGCCGATGAGGCTTATTTCAAGTCTTATTTTGATAATTTGAATTGTTGAATGTGTAGAATTCGTCGAGCATTTCATTATTACAAAAAAATCACGTTGTTCGAATATCAATATCTCTTTGATCAGAATACATTTTTATTTTCAAATCATATTTACCATTGACAAAAATATAAGATCAAAGTAGGGGGGTGTCAGCGGTTCGGTTTGGGACAGTTTGCGGTTCGGTTTGGACCCCGCCCCACATCTATGTGGTTTAGGAAAAAGTCAACTCGCAACCGCCCACAATGCGGTTTGTGGTTTGAGAGGGATAGGGTTCGCGGATATGCGGGCGGTTTGCGGATTGAACTTTTTTTTCCAAAAATTTATTTTTAAACCTTTTTTTCCCCCATTTTGTCAATCATTATTTTGGACATTTTTCTTCATATTTTCTAAAATGCTCCAATGTTAATATGGCACCGTTTGGGAAGAAAAAGCCCAGGCTTTTTTTTGGCTATTTTAGTCACAAAAGACAAAATAAGCTATTTTAGTCACAAAAAACAAAAACATCACATCCAACCCATAATCATTACACTACTCTCTCACAAAAAAGTCAAAAAGCCCCTTCCCAAACCAAGCTTTTTAGCCCAGGCTAAAATAGCCAAAAAAATCAAAAAGCCAACCCACTTCCCAAACGGAGGCTACTTAATGAATTAAAACTTATAAAATAAAAAACACAACAAATTCAATTCCTAACCTAAACAAATCATTCAACATCTAAATTCATCATTAACTTGCATTCATCCTACATTCATCATTCATAATCCAAATAAAAAAAATCCTACATTCAAAATTCAACATTCATCATTCCTAACCCAAAAAAAAAAAAAAAAAAGTAATTCTTCATTAACTTACATTCATCCAAAATGCAAAAAAATAAAATAAAAATTCATTAACTTACATTCATCCAAAATCAAAACGCAAATAAAAAAAAAATTTGTTGTCAAACTTCATTTTAATACAAACCCATAAAATAAAATTAAAACATTTCTAAGATATCAAACTTCATCTTCATAAATCGCATCCAATTTAACTTTCACATAATCAATTAAAATTAAAATTAAAATTAAAATTAAATTAAATTTTACAGACATTTCAAATCGAACAAATTAAAATTAATTTTAATTGACAGACACAGAATACAATTTTACATCTTCATCTTCAATCTGTTTCATCTTCATTTTCATCTTCATGTTTCAAATAAAATTAAAACATTTCTAAAATACAGTCACAGAGTCAATTTTACAAACACAGATTTAATTTTAATAACAGATTTAATTCCAAAAATTAAATAACAGATTTAAATAAAACATTGTAAGAAAGATCAAACAGATTCAGATCAAACAAAACTAAACAGATTCAGATTTACAGATTCAGATCAAACAAAACAAACACAGAGGCCAAAACAAATTCAACATAAACAAATCTAATCAGACTATACAAATCCAACAACTAAAACATTCAGAGTCAAACAAGAGGATGCCTCAAACAACTCATATATGCCTTACCAGATTCCTCAGAATATCAAATAAAAAACAGATCTAATTAGATCAAATAAAAAACAGATCTAATTAGGGCAACCAGAATATCAAATAAAAAACAAATCTAATTAGATCATCAGGGCAAGCTACAAAGTCAATATAAACAGATCTAATTACATATGGCTCCAACTAAAACATTCAGGAGAATAAACAGATCTAATTCAACATAAACAGATCTAATTACAAATTCAACATAAACAGATTTAATTACAAATAGAGTCTTACCTGTGGGGCTGTGAGCAGATTCAAAAAAACAATAAATTCAACAAATTCAAAAAAACAGATTCGAAGTGAAGTAGAGTCCAAGTAAGCTTACCTATGAATAAAAAAAAACAGATTCAACATCAATGAATTCAAAAAAGAAAAAAAAAAAAAGATTCGAAGTGAAGCAGAGTCGAAGTAAAGCAAAAAAACAGATTCAACATTAAGAAATTCAAAAAAAAAAAAAAAACGACCGAGTCTTACCTAAGCAGAGTCGATCTTGCGAAGCACGAGAGAGTGAGATTCGAAGTGAAGCTGCGCACAGAGTTGCGATGAGAAAGCAGAGATCAATTGGCGATGA